>CP138584.1:1200000-1746009 GCA_033807595.1 Acrodontium crateriforme | reverse complement strand
CCTAACCCTAACCCTAACCCTAACCCTAACCCTAACCCTAACCCTAACCCTAACCCTAACCCTAACCCTAACCCTAACCCTAACCCTAACCCTAACCCTACCTAGAGTCCATACTTGAGCTGTAAAATAATTAGTGAAAGTAAATTTTTTGCTAGCTAGCAAAATTTTCGTTTCTCTGTCACTCACTAAATGTATCTTGTGCCATTCCTCCATAAGCGCCTTAAACCTGTGTCGGTTGAAGAGGTGGTCCAGAGCTTTGAGGTCTGGAAGACCCAAGTAGCCGGCTATAAAGCGGCCATCGGATATGTTAATGTGATTTATTACAACCAAAACACCGAAGTTGGCCTGTGGCGGGGTAAGTTTGTTGGAAGCCCGCAGTTTCTTGATCGCGTCGAGGCGCTCTGTCTCTAGGCCTTCCTTCGCCTTTTCCCGGGCTGCGCGAAGTTGCGTGATGCGGGCAGCTTCCTCTAGATAGTCCTCGTCGGTTTTCTCTATTCTCAGTCGCTTATTCGGGCCGGTTGGTCGTTCATTGTTCGTAGCTCGCCTTTTCGCCTAGGCGTTTCCGCCGGTCTGGGCACCATCTGGTTCCACATCTAAGCCGAGCATTTCGATGTCCTCTAAGGTGTCTTTGCTGACGCTGTTTTGGGCGGGTCGCGCCGTACCCCGTGGATGCGCTCTAATCTTCGAAGGGTTCGACTCGGTGGGAGCCATCGCGATAAAGAGCGCTAGGCCAGCGGAACTCTAAGCTCAGGTGATGCTAGATATGTAGTTTAACAAAAGAGAGGAAAAGTAAATTTTTTGGTGACTAGTAAAAACAGGAAATCAGGGAGGGGTCGGAAAAAGGTGTAGTGGAGACAAAAGGATTAGAAGTATAGTGGGAGGACGAGATAGTTTATAAAGGCCCTGGCGATGGGACCGTGCGTCGCACATTTCCCGTGAACAAAGTGTGAAGTTTGGACGCGTTTGCGAAATATTTCATATGAATTCGTGAAAAACTACAAACCACAGCTTAATTTTGCGGTAAACCGTAGTTTGCAACGAAGTGAAGTGAAGTCGCTTCTGGCATATGCGCTAATGAAGCGAGGCGCACGTGCCGCTATCCGCGTCTAACGACACGGTCACAATTTCACCACGTGACACATTCACGGTTTCGCTAGTCACTAAAACTTTCTCTTTCATAAGGCTTGAAAGGGAATCATCACTATCATCTACTAGATCCGAAGCTCGGAATGTGCACATCTAGATGGTGCACCCTACGCTCGATAGATAAAGCCACGAAATGTTATCCGCGCGTGGTTTGATGCACTAATCCCTCCGTGTACTTTCGCAGCACACGAACGTACACATTGTGCTAGGACTAGCTGTCGGCATCGACTCAGGTCGCAAGTACCTTTATATTGACATCTGTTGTGATAACCGCCTATGTGCGTGCCAAACGCACCTTCTCTTTCTCTGCCTTAACCTCAAATGAAGATCTCCTTACCGCACGATAATGAAGTTTCAACCCAAACCCTAATCAACAAACCCTATCTACCCAAACCCTACGATGTAGACAGATGGGTCGGACTTCATTCATGATTGCTATCTACTCGTTTCAGGAGCGTTGGGTCCGTGGAGATGATATGACGATCGACCTAGCCCAGACCAAGAACATAAAACGAGACGCTTAGTTGAAAGTGCTTGGCCGGTTGGCGGTGAAGACGGTCTTGTCCTCCTTCTTCGGTGGAACACGGCGAGACGTTCAGCTCGTCTACATTCTACCAACGCATCCCCGATTCCAGTCATCTGAATCCCTAACGAAAAATGTGAAGCAAAATTTTTGCTAGCTAGCGAAAGTTTTCATTATCAAAAGGCTTGCGTGAAACCGCTCTAAAACTATCAAACTCATGCCCTACCCCGTTATGATTGCTATCTACTCGTATTAGAAGCGTCTAATCAGGGGGGAGGGTGTGACGACTAACCCTACGCAGATCAAGAACATGAAACGAGACGCTTAGTAGAAAGTGCTTAGCCGGTTGGCGGTGAAGACGGTCTTGCCTTTCTTCGGTAGAACACGGTGAGGCATTAGGAACTTGAGGTCCTTGGCTAAGGGCTGCTTAATATATGGTCTACGAATGTCGGCTTGCTTCTCGACTTCGACAACCTTCAAGATCTATAGGCGTGGCGCGACCATAATCCTGGTACATGGATTCGACGGCATCATAGTGGGATATGTCGTGAATTTGTACCTTATTGCATAATCTGCTCACCCCTTATCGTCCTTCCCGTTCGGTCTAAACATTCCCTTTGCCTTTTCGAGACATTTCGGCGAACTTCCTTCTATAGCACGCACCCGTCTTTACTAGTACTGTTCAAGGTAGCAAGGATCCCTTCCCTTTCCGCCACCCTGCGTTATTAGCCGAAACTCAACCTAGTAGGGACTAAGGTCTATAGGTTATTAGTTCGAGAAGATTGGCTAGGCAGCGGTCCACATGATCGGCCTCCCTTCAACCCTTCGCTATTAAGCCAGCCGAGTTGATATGTTGCTTGGAATCTTCTAGTACTAGAATAGTTTGTCTTTCTCGTATCGCGGGATAATGGTAATAAACCTCTAGCGCTCCATATAGGGGATGATATAGTCTTTGAAAGCCTTCGCACAACGCGTATCGATTTCCAGTGCCAACCGATGATGGATATCCTGTATCCAGCGCCTCCAAATACATTAACCCCAATTCGTCCGAACGAAGGAATCGTCCTAGTTAAAGAGGAGCCCGATACGATAGCCCTAAGTATTAGGGAAAGTAGCAAAACCTCTAGGCTAGACATTTCCTCCTCTAGCTCGGACGTATGAAATGTTCACCGGCGCCCCTAACGCCCTACGGATGAGGCCGTAATGTAAACCATTGAATCCAAGCTGTTCGTCAACGGTTAACGTGGACCAATCTGGCAAGTGGTCTTGGATGGCCTCTTTGGAGAGCATTTCGTTCACGTACGCGAGCATACAGATGCTGTAGAGACTATGAAACACCTGCGCCCATCCGCCGGGTGGTTTACCTACGCCCCACTTAAGCCTTACCTGTACGATCTCCTTCGTAACGTACTCCCAGAAACCGATCTCCTTCGTATGCAATGCGTTGGTTTGGAACAACGCACGGAAGCGGTTGCTAACGAATCTAGTCTAACCGAGTTCGTCTAGGTTAATTCTAAGGGAGTCCTAGTCGAAGAGCCGCGCGGGTAGAAACATTATGTTATACTCATTAATGCTCTTCTTCAAACCGAGACCCCTCCGTTAGGGAGGTCGATTCTCCCTGTCGGCGATAGCGTTCTCATCTTCACTTAACTCCACATCCTCCACTCGGATGTCGATCTCACTTAGCGGCGTCCTTATGAGTTCGCCGCGCAACCTGCCCGGTTCGGAGATATCATATGTGTCGAGGGCCATTCGATTTCTGACATAGAGGCATTCGCAGTTCACAAAGTGTTAAAGACACTCGAATAGGATATTGAGAGCGCCCGTATTGCTCTGCTCTTCGAACAACGAATCGCGAGCAAGTCCACTACTACCGATGGGGCGGGCTAGCTGCATAGTGACTGCGATCGCTAGGAGCCATCGATCTATTTAGATGCGGAGCCAATTATTCAATTCGTACGTAGTGAACGCAAGGTACGGGTAGTGGTGGTCTTCGTCCATAGTAGGCTGATCACTTGGTACCTCTAGGGCCTGGAAGAAATCCCACGTGACACGATATTCTTGTCGCACGCCAAATGCTTTGGAATCGCTAGCGTTAAGGGCCTAGGCCACTCGTTGTTGTGAAACTTGAAATGCCTTCCGTACCCTATCGAGCTAAGCCGCACCTGCCGTGCGAGTCTTATCGATCTTCTCAAAATACTCAAGCGTGCTTCGCGAAAAGCACAAGGTACGTAAAAGCGGATCACTAAAGACGGCTTCAGCTGACCGATCCGGAACGGCGAAAACATCCTTGTTAACGTTGTAGCTTTGAACATACGCGACGCCACCCTGTCGGAGAGCCGATCTCTGACTAGGTGTAGCCCGAATGCTAGACATGTCGGCGGTACCAAAGGCTTAGAAGGTTTGTGACTCTCGACTTAGGCCGAGGTTCTACATATTAGATAGGTTGTATGAGCTTAGCTGTAGAAGAGTCCAGTCCTTGACCGGCGTATCTTCATAGGCCAAGTCTATAAAAGCCTGATCCAGATTGACGTACGTTATGTCTAGTTGCGTGTGTAACGATTCTGCCATGCTTCTCTACAACGCGCCTAGTGTTTGTTCCCGGTGGATGAGTTTCGAACCGTAACCAACATTAATCAACTGCGCTTCGGCCCACCGGGTGTTGCGACTTAGTCGTTAGATAGTAAGCCATAGGCTATAGAGGGTTCCGTAGTCGTAGCTAGGGACGGTCCTATTAGGAAGGTGGTACCCTTACTCGCTAAACGCCCGTTCGCCTTTCGTGGTCGACTCCTTCTGTCGTGCTCGAGAGCGATTGTCCGCGTTAGCCCATGTGCTAGGATGGCGCTAGAGAACGTCCGGAGGATATACTTTAGTAACGGCCGTGATCAGGATATTATCCACCCAATCGGACATTTGTTCCTCATTCAAATAGCAACGGGCTTGCGCCTGTGCTCGCTCGAGCGGTCGCCGACCGGTATGTGGCGTCACATCGAACCTGGGGAAAAAGATATACGTTTCCATCTCACTCACTAGCCTAGTAGCGAGGCGGAGATGCTTGCAGTTACGAGGAACGATTTTCAAGTCCGTCATTTTCGTATGCCAATCATTCGTGATAGACTTGGTGAATCGCGGGATGTAATAAAGGCTTATGCCTTCGTTGTGCACATCAAGCGAGGATGTAGGGAGAAGCAAGGCATCGATATCCTACGTGCGCGTGACATCGCCGTTCTCGATCGGTATAGAAGACTTCCATAAGTTGAGTGGCACCGGCGGGTGGTCGTCACGATCTGCCGGTAAGATCGTCTACAAGCATTTCATGTCGTCGATAGATATCTCAGATTCGAAATCGTCGTCTTTCAATATGGATCGTAAGAGGTGTTCCCGTCTCCAAGTTCTTTCGATTTCGTCCAAGGTGGCACCGCTATTAATTTGGGCGATACTGCGGCCGTGAAGCGTATAGTCACAATTGCACCCTCCTTACCGCATACTCTCCGTGACTTTTAAAATGCTAAAGACCGACGGCCTAGCGACGCTATGATCGCTATCGCTCGAATCCTCGTCTAACCCGTCGGACTCCACGGCATTAGGTCTTCGACTTAGGGTACACGTGCGGCTCGGTAGCATATACAACTCATCGGGATCGTTATTTACGGGTCTTGCTCGGTCATTCCAAACGGGGCCAGGTAACTCGCCCTGTTCAAATTGGTCTCCTAACAACTCCGAACTCGTACGCTCTTGCTCGGGATTTTGTAAACTCCTTAAATTCCCGTCCCTCCTAACCGTACTTGGGCTTGAGCTAAGGTTTGGGCTCGACGGTACATCTAGCGCTGAAACCAAATCATCGGGTTCGGCCGCTAGAGCTATTGCAACTCGAGTTGCCTAACTTTCACGGGCAGTTAATGTCTTATCACTACTCATTAGCTGTTCACGTTTTCGCTTCAGCTCATGAAGCTTAGCGAGAGCACTAAGGGTAGTCGAAACTGATGCGAGCCCAGTGCTCTAACCAAGCGCTAGGCTTCGTGGACGCGTTATCTGCCTAGTATCTAGAGGATCATTTACTAGTAGCGTCGGCGGCGGCGACAATAGTGGATTATTATCTCGTATGTCCGTTCCGGTCTGCGCTTCTTCGCGTGCCTGCAGTCGTCGGCGACGCTACTAAGCAGCCTTGCTCTTGCGCCGTTCTTCGGCTCCCTTCTTCTCGCGACCCATCTTGATTTCCAATCTACTGTATTAATTGTGTTTGTGTGGGGTCGTAGACCCTCTTTGCTATGTTAAGGGTGGGGCCGGCAGAACGAGTCGAAACCAAAATTTTTAGTGACTAGCGAAACTCGGAGGGCGCTTAGCTAGGGTATCGCAAACTCCCTAACAGGTTAGATGTGATAGTGCCTCAGGCTATACCCAGATCACGACGAAAAGTTTCGCTAACTAGCGAAAGTTTAGCTCTCGGGAGGGCGGGCTAGGAACCTAGCTCGACCACTCACAGCACGAATAACGTGCTTCACTACATGAGCGCACGGCAGCTCCCGAGGTGCTTCCCGTAGCGGTCCGAGGTTCTAACCACTTATAGCACGAATAACGTGCTTCACTACATAAGCGCACGGCAGCCCCCGAGGTCCTTCCCGTAGCGGTCCGAAGTTCTAGCCACTCACAGCACGAATAACGTGCTTCACTGCTATTCTGGCCACTCACAGCGCGAATAACGTACTTCATTGCATAAGCGCACGGCAGCCCCCGACGTCCCTCCCGTAGCGGTCCGAAGTTCTAGCTACCCATAGCACGAATGTTGGAATAACATGCTTCACGGTCTGAATATGAACCGACTACACTACTATGAAAACCACACCCCCGATAGGGACTACGTGCTTTGCCGTTTAAATAAACTGGATTATAACTTCTATCCGACGTCCGCTTATTACTGCTAATTTTATGGCTACTATATAAGACAAAGCAAGAAGAGGGTGCGACTAACCACGCACGTGCGACTAGGGCGAATCTTGCGAAAAAAACCGTCGCTGAGGCAAAACTGTACGGAAGCCGAGATGGCCGGAATTTCGGGCGGGCCCGCGAGCCAATCACGGCGCGAATAAACGGCTTCAGGCGGGCCCGCCCGAAATTCCGGCCCGCGCGACTTCAGCCAATCACAGCACGAATAACGTGCTTCAGCTGCGTTGTACAAGCAGACTCTACCCCTACACGTACCAATGGTATTCCACCTCCACCCGTCCTTCCTCTAACCCGTCTTCTCGTTCGCAGCATATTTATGATCATCCTTGAAATTTGCTCCACATTATCCTTTAGTGCTCTAATAGGGGGGTTTTTTATCTGACGATCGTGCGAGGCATATTGCGTGTAGGGGATCGTAAAACGACGTAACCCTAAGGGGGCAAATTTGGGTGGGCGACCCCGGATTTGTGAGACCTAAGGGCTCGGATCCGAGATCCTGGACTATAGAGACCTGAGGGCTCGGATCCGAGATCCTGGACTACAGATGTACGAGGCGGGTTTACCATGGGGCTAGCTATGAGTACACGAATAACTTATCCCGATCACTCTCTCCATGTAGTTGCTGCAACTACGCCGCATGGTTATGCAGTACATTGTACATCTACCCCGCTTCCATTTCTCCGCTGGGTTTCTCCTCATCCCTCCTTCTTTAGTTCTCGATCTTCTTCTGACTCACAACAATGCACACCGCCCTTTTGCGAACTCAGCCTACAAACCCAAAAGTCTCATTCACGTTCTAGAAGCATTATCCTATCCACCCCACCAATCGATACCGGCCGCTCTAAGAGCCTGCGATAAGAGCAATGGCCCTATACAGCTGTTCAAAATTGCCTTGCCTAGACTTCTGTACCAGTGACCTTGGCGAGGTCATTGAGCATCTGCGTGGTACTCACGGCTGGAGATTTATCGAGCGGGCTGGCGCCTTAGGCCAGTCTGACTCACACAACCATCTCTGGTACTGCAAGGAATGCACGGATAGATATGGCAAAGATCACAGAAGCTTTGACTCCAATAGGGCTATTTGGGACCACCTCAAGGTCAGACACTGCTCCTGTTTGGATTCAATCGAAAAAGAAATGTGACGGCCGCTGCTTGTCTATCAGGAACAAACGTATCCTCTTGGGCGCTGAAACTTTTTACCGCCGGCCCCCACACACCGTTGACACCCTTGCCGCACCTTCAACTGAGACCTGGTAGCCCGCACTTCGCTGTTGATTTTATTTGGAGTATGAGCCGCTAAAAAGAACTTGACATTCTCGACTGGTCACTGCAATGCACATCCCTGAGTGCACGTGAACATAATGGGCATGGCATGACCATGAACACGGCCGCAGCCGTCGATGTCTTCCAAAGGATCAATGATCAGCTAAAGAGGATGATTGACAAGCTGTACTTTGTCGCCAGTTTAGGCTTTCATAACCCAGAAAAGAAACCTGCATCATATATTTGTTTGCGCAGCTCCATCATCGCGATGTGTTTTCATGAATATAGATATCGACTCAGCCCAAGTGCCGTATCTACTGCTTGGTAGTATGCTCTACGTCTCGATGCATCCATAGCTTATCCTGAAATGGTGCGCAGAATGATCAGTCATGCTTTTGAACGACCACAACCAGCACGGCGAGCTCGAGCTTTCTTCGGCTCTAGGAGCTACAGGTAACTAAAACAAGATCGGGTCATGCCTGAATAGGGGCTTTGTTTAGATAAGGAGGTAATTCTCCAATCAATTGAGCCTTCAATTGACATCTATCTGACTTGGGTGGGTCTAACCTTATGCCTGTGTGGCCTACTAGGCAGAACCAAAACCCATCCTACTGAGGTTTTACAAAATGGCCCCATACACGAGGCATTACATTGTATGGTTGAGACTCATCATACCCTAACTCTTGAATTTCCCATTCCCCGGCGCTCATGATGGCCTTTTCCGCCTCCGACGCCAAATGACAATTTCCGATCAAAGGCGACCAAATGAGATCCCAAAACCCTGTGCAGTATTTAGTATACACACGAAGTAAGATGAGAGGATTGGGAATATGTGCACTGTCTTACTTTGAATGACTCTAGTTGTTGTATCTTTACTGCTTTGGTGTTCCCAGAAGAGAAGCTGCCCTCCTGGCTTTAGAAGTTTATACAACCTTTTTGACGCTGTCATAGGATCGGATACAGAGCAGAGGACTTGCATGCACACTAGTGTATCAATGCTTCCCTCTGAGATTCCATAAGAGCACAGCGTAGCATCATCTTCCAAAGAAGCATTGATAGGGGTGTAGACCTTTTGAAGATCGGCATACTCATTTAACCTTTCTCTCAGCACTCCGAGCAAAAGATCATTTGGTTCGATGCCATACACGTGTATGATTTTGCTCGGATTGAATCGAGACAATTGATTTCCTGGACCCGGCCCCACATCAAGTACGGCACCTTGTGCCATACCCACGAGTCGGGGCACTGGCGTGTGTTGTTCTTCAAATCTGGCAAAGTGGTGGCCTAGGAATTACATTCAGGTCACTAATGCTTGAGCAAGCAGGGTGCTACACTAGTTTCTTACCAAGCGAGGAGTACCACATGGCGAACGTGCGAGTGCCAAGCCTATGGAAGCCTGATCCCAGATTGCTTAGCAAGTCTATTTGTGGAGTACGTCAGTATATCTTCGAAAGCGCTCTGCTGAGTAGAGTCGTACACCAGATAGCATATTTCAAAGGCAATGCGGGCTCCGTGTACGAATTCCAACGTTTCTTGATATCGAATGGCATTGTAACGAGATGGGCGGCGGAAATGGCGCAGAGCAAAAATCAATTACGCAAGGGCGGGTGTAAAATGTCTCAGCAATCTACGGCGTTTGAAGCGCGAGGGAAAGGATACGTCTCGATGTTTGGAGTGGGGTTTGGTGCTCTAGCACAGACCCACGGGCAGGTTACACAAACCCGCCCTCCCCACAACGACTAGCGCCTCAAGAGCCCTCTTCGTATAACGTAACTTATAGTAATTAATCCAGCATTTTCTCAATGTCGAGCCGCAGCAATTTTCTTCATCATCATGAAATTCCCCTTTCTCAGCCCAGATTCTACAATTGAGTATCATCCGCTGTCCGACGTGGATAAGCTATCGGAAACAAGATCCGGACCAGCACGCCAGCCCAATTCCACACGCTGGGGTCTTTACGTTCAGCTTGCTGGTATTGCGTTGCTCTCCCTACAAACTTTGTTCCTTGTCGTTCTTCTTGCAAGAGAGGCTCCCTCGAATGATGCAGCATCATTGATGATACACAAATCGTTCGGAAGCAACGAGAGATTCATGTCGTTGAGTCACGAGTACGATTTCCTGTGGGATTCTCAGACAATACTCAAGGCAGGAGTGATCAGTCTTGAAAAGGATGAGAGTGGCAAAACTACTCATATTGGAGCGATAGCAATGTATGTACCCGTCAACGACAAGTTGGTATATCCTAACTCGCTCTTCAGGTTTCATCAACTACACTGTCTGCGCTCGTTTCGATCGGCTCTTCAAAAGGCATATGAAGGCGGCAACGTAGCCTTTGACTTCAAAGAAGACCAACACTGGCCTCATTGTCTTTTCTACTTGCATCAGGTATGTTCCACGCCGAATTTTTGTGAGTCCTATCATTGACTTCGATAATTTTCTCTTAGGCTATCATGTGCTATGGTGATGATACAATCGAGGCGGGGCATTCATGGAACGGAAGCAGGCCGTTTGTCGAAGGCGCCACGGACCTCCGGGTTTGCAAAGATACATCGTCGTTGTATAAGATGTTCAAAGAAAAGCGAGCGTAAACGTCGAACAATAAACTTTGAGTTCGATATCTAGAAATATCAATTGCCTCTTAATGTACAGGAACAAATTTAGCATTTTCAAGGGCCCTATCAAACGCTGCTCTCTATAGTTCTAGCCTTTTACGTTGCACTTGAAGAAGGGTATTGTTTTACAACGTAGTCTATACTTCAATGGATGGTTTCTTCGTCGTGTGGGTCTATCTCAATCAACATTGCTCAATAGTAGACAACAGGTTGATAGAAGAATTGATGATGAGTGCGCAACTCTACAGAGGTAGGGAGTGTCATGAATCTGCAGTAACGCTCAAGTGTAATGGAAGAAGGTCTCTTTTGTGGGCCTTCAGTGCAAGAAGCGAAAGTTTTATACGCGGTCTGAGCCAAGAAGCAAAGTATTGTAATCGGAGCAGGTTGGGGTTTTTTTCTTCTTCGACCAATTCCACTTTAACTGATAGCCAAACTGGCTAAATTCTCTCAAATGATGCTCTAATTTTGTTCTAGCCTTCATGCACCGTTGGACTGTGATCTTCACTTCCTCCGATTCGACTTCCTTTTCCGTCGGGGAATGCAGGCCCTGGCATCAAATTATGAGTCAATGGAGATATGATGGTCGATTAATTTCATACCTCGTAATGGATGCTGCAAATTTGCCATTTTAGAATTTGGGATGGCCCGCTCAGCTGTCCAGCTATTCAGAAGCTCCCAATCAACACACTGATGTTTATTCGAGAAGTCAGCTCGCGGCATTGGTTCTGCTTCTGACCATTGTAACGTAAATAGAGAAGTATCTGCATGACACATGATCGCCTGGCGTAGTACATCAATGCAATGATCTAGGGTAATTGAAGTTATGTCAGTGGACTGTGAGTGAAGTTGAAACTTGTTCAGCTGACCTGTGTGGAGATGATTCATCCTCGCTTCTTCGGCAGTCTGATTAGGGAAATAGTAATCCAACCATATATACTGGCGGAGACGTTTCAGGCAATGGAGTTCGTGATAAACACTGAGTCCAGCAATATACATGCCAGCTTCATGCGGTACCTGGATTGAGGAGAGACCAAGTTTTTTCAAGTCTGAGTCTGGCACTGCGATATTCATATCTGTTTTCTGACGGATCAGAAAACGAGCCTCTAGGATTGACGTCTGAGTGCAGACCAACTTTGAAGCAACTCATGCCAAGCGAGATCCACAGCTGGACCCGGTTCTCCGATATAATCACTCTCTATCACGAGTTCAGCAGCGAACTTTTGTGTCTGATATTTGACGTGACTTTGAGCCGGCGCTTTCTCAATTAGCAATCTTGAAGAGAGTATGAGAGCAAGGGAGATACCCACAGTAGACAAGTCCATGATCTTTGAGTGCAAATACCCAGTATGTCGTGGTGTATAGGAAAATCAGCCCAATTTGAACTCCGATAAACCAAAGATAACGGCGAAAGACGGGGAAGCGCTTGGAGTCATCCAGCGTCGAGAAGTTCCTTAACCAACTCATTTTTTCGTGCAAGTGGCCACGGAAGTTCTCAGTAGTCGTATCTTCGGAGTCATCCATCAATGGAGCGAACTCAATCTCATCTCTCGAAGCCATCATATCGCTGATGACGGAAATTTTCGATGGGCAAAGGGAAATCAGGATAAGAGCACTCTCAAAAATTCTGAGGAAAGCGTAGTGGAGCTTTCACCATAGGTTGGTGCTGCACCCTGACAATCGACCAGAGCCCGAATGTCAAGTCAACCCAATAATGACCTGTCATCACCTTTCAACCCGTCTCCTCACCCCCTCTGTGAAGTAAGCCCTAATGCAAACAACATGCATGCTGAGTAGTCCCGAAAGATGACAGTCAAGTGAGCGCGTATTTACAGCGACAGCGCTTGCGGTGTATTTAAAGGCTGTTCTCCCTCCTTACCAGCTTTTATTATAAGTTAACAACAATCTCAACTTCAACAAAAAGTTCGCTCTCAACAATCTCCAAATGCATTTCTCAAACATTATGCTGGCCTTTGGCCTTATCGCAAGCGCCATCGCCGTCGCGATTCCCACCATTCCCACCGAAGGTTTGTTACTCCTTGATCTCCCAACGTGAAAGAGAGATTAGTAACTGATCTCGTTCAAGATGTCTCGCAGGGGCAGGTTAAATCTGTCAAGGCCCGGGAAATTGAGGGCTGTGACCCCGGTCGTCGCAGGCGGGCCAACGGCGGTGACGCTGATGCTTGGTACTCGACCGGGTGTTAAGCAATGGAACTCAATTTTCACTTTCCGTTCGTTTAAAGCTATTTGAAGGTCCAGATTCTTTGGAGCCCAAATGTCAGAGCCTGAGGAGATTTAGCATACATTATGGAACATTCATCACCTGTACTCCTTATGATTGTCCCTGAGTGAGATCCATAGATGTTCAAGCGGATGAAGGATGTCTTTTCGTGCCTACAGCTGGTCGTCACTAATATGTGTCTTATTGTCTTCGCACAGAATTTGAAGGTGTAGGTCACTGTTTTTGAAGCGACATAACTTAGTAATTTCAAACCTATATAGAACATTTCTGATTGATTAGACATCTAGGAATCTATGCTTCATAGATTCAACATACCTATCTACTATATGGTTAGAAATTAAGTTCCAAATGGTAGATAGAAGCTCTCTTAGAAGCTCATCGTAACTATTCTTGTTGCTATTTTTTTACTTTCTGGTATTATTAGTATAGCTTTTCTCTTACGAAGGGTCTACATGTTTCATTAGGTCTAAATCTAGTGTGAGGCTTTCAATAAGTGTTTTGGTGAAGACCATGTGTGATTTGAAGATGTGTCGTTATTTCTGGCATCGGGGAAAAGTGGCAAATTTAGCCATAAGTACTGTGGGGAGGTCGTTCCCGCGATCTACCTGTATTTCTTGAACTGAGGTTGTTCCAATCTTTCTTGTCTGTTTGCATCTTGCTATTTGATCTTCAAGTCATGAAGATGTTGAAATTGATTTTAGTAGCGCCCCTTTGCTTTGCGGCCTCCGTGGTCTCAGGCGTCACATTTGGTTGCAAGCAGGCGGTACGTGTGCACCATATAGCTTCTACTTCTATCTGACATGTTGAGTTCTAGTGTCTAGAACTGTCAAACTTCGATGTATCACGTTCGACTGGAAATACAGCGCTATCGAGTCTATGGTCAAATTTCCAGGCCGAGGTTGAACCCGAGTGTCGCCTGGTGCCTCGTCACAACCGAGATGTTGCTGAGATTCTACGGGTGATTCGAAAATTCAATTGCCATTTCGCCGTCCTTGGCGGTGGGACATCCCCCTTCAAGGGCGCTTCAAACGCAGACGCTGGTATTACGATCGACATGCAGAGTCTGAGAGATCTTGACGTGGTTGACGGAGAGAATGCACATGTGGTAGTGGGTGCTGGAAACTTGTGGGCGCATGTCTACGCAGCTCTGGCGCCTTTCAATATGTCAGCAACTGGAACGCGTAACAGCCTGACAGGTGTAATAGGCTCCATTCTCGGAGGTATGGTTCCCTAGTACTTGGAATGGGGTTGTTTGTAGTGAGCCTAATAGTTTTGTAGGAGGCATCTTGTTTTTTTCCGAAGCTCACGGCTGGGCCTGTGATACTGTCATTGAGTTCGAACTCGTTCTAGCAAACAGTTCCGTCATCCTGGCCAATGAACATCAAAATCCAGAGATTTTTTGGGCTCTCAGAGGGGGAGGGAACAATTTTGGAATTGTGACGAGAGTGTCCATCGAAGCCTTCAAGAACCCTCCAACATGGTACACGTTTCAACGGTTTTCGCCGGACCACATGGATCTGGTATTCAATCGACTGGAGGCGCACACAAATTCAATGCCCAATGATGTGTGCCAAATTGCTGTCACTTTCCAGTGGCATGTCCCCACCGATCAATTCGTCGTTTCTGAACGTATGGTGGCATATGAGCTTCCGGAGTTGCCTGAAATTCTCTGGCGAAAAGATTCTCAAGGGAAGTTGGAACCAGTTTCTGTGCTTCAGACCGTATCTTACCAGAGATCTATCCTTGCCATGGCAGAAAAGATGGATCAAATGAATCCGCACGGTTTTTTCAATCTTTTTGGGTCTCTTACTGTGTACAACGACTCTGACTTGTTCACCATGCTTGCTCGGGTATTCATGGCTGAAATTGAGCATATCAAAACTATCGAAGGTTTGCAAGTATACATTGTATACAATCCGCTGACGTCCAAGGCATTATCACATATGCAGAAACGAGGAGGAAATGCCCTCGGCCTGGAATCGAGAGACGGGCCTTTGACAAGTAGGCTTGGCGCTTTGAGACAGCAATGCAACGATCAGCTGACCACTCTGCAGTCATTAACATCAATCTTCATTGGAGCAAGCAAAATGATAATGATCAAATGTACGTCTTCATGCGAAATTTAATCAAGGGACTGCGGTCGACAGCGGTGCAGAAGGGTTTGCTTCACCCGTATCTCTTCCAAAACCACGCATTTGAGGAAGAAAATTTATTCGATGGATATGGGGTGGTGAATGTTGGCAGATTGAGAACTTTGCAAAAGATATTAGACCCGGATCGCGTTTTCCAAGCGTTGCAACCTGGCGGTTTCAAGTTGTGGGCTGATCAAGTCGATGATGCACAATGGGACAAGTCAGAACTATGATCGTAGTATTCTCCTAAACACAAATATATATTGTGCGTCGCAGAGCTTGGTTTGACGGAAAAATGTATGAGACTTGAAAAGACGTAGCTTACCCTCCTAGACAAGATAAATGCTTGGTATGTGCACGCTCTGCGAACATATAGCTAGAACAACGCGAGAGCACAAGAACAAGTAATGCAAAGTCAGAGAACTGCTTCCAGCATGGAATGGCTTTTGGCGACAAAATGACGCTGCATGGTCACATAGACGCTGAGAAGTTACCACAGATCTGCGTAGAACTTGAGCTTAAAGTTGTGCAGGAGATGATTACACTCTGTAAATTGAGCACCGGGTATTTTCTCTTTCTCAACCTTCAGTCGAAAAGCAAAAACATGTTTCACCAAAAAAAGACTGAGCAATCATATGAACTTGTCTTCAATGGCCAAGAGACTGCCGTGAGGCAAAAGATGAATTGGTCCTCAAAAATACAGACTTTGCTGCCCTGGATACTCCTGGGAGTTTTTTCGCTGGCTTATTTCCTGCACTGGTACACTCATTTCAGATACTACAGTGCTTCGGAGTGCTTTGATGGTGTGCTCAAGCAACTCGTTGTTGGAACCTTGAGCTAATTGCTTTCGCAGAAAAGTTACTAAATCCCCCAATCATATGGGAAGAAAGTCAGAGACTGGGACTGCGCTCACGTATATGTAAGAGAAGCTGACCGTGCTACAGAAACATATCTAAGCAGATTCAATGGGATTGCGCCTGACATCTACTCAATAAAAAACCCGAACGTCGATGCAGAATGGGAAGCTGTCCAATTTAAACATGCTACAGCAATATCAGCCGAGGAGGCAGCCCATCTACCAGGTCATAGAAAGACGGCAGAATTATATGGTCCGCAACAAGGATATGCTGTCTTACTGGAGGTTTTCCATCAGTTACACTGCTTGGTGAGGCAACCGTATCTCGATCTGGAAATCACATTTTTTAACTGGCTGTTAGAACTCACTTCGTGAATCTTACTTCAGCAACAACTCGACAAGCCTGAATACTGGCGGCTTCGAGTCTAGTAAAGCTCATGCGGATCACTGCTTTAGCTATCTCATGCAGTCACTTTTGTGCCATGCAGATGTTGGAGTGATGACGACCACATGGGTAGAGAAAAACCAAGATTTTGCAGCAGATTTCAATGTTACAAGAAAGTGTCGAAACTTTGAGGCAATTCAAGATTGGGCGAAAGGCAGAAAAGCAAGGTATGAAACACCGGGAGAAATCGCTAGACAGAAGCATCAGCATTAGCCGAGCTTCGTTGTTGATACGCATTGAATAGAAGGTGTCAACAGAACATGAAATCAAACGACTACATAGAGCTGCTTCAAACTTCAAATGCAATTTCCTATGCACTTGGCTGCAAATCTCTCGCTGTATTGGGCTTCGTGACATGCAGGTCGAACAAAGTGAACGCACAGTCCACCGTTATAGAACAACGCTGAAGCCACAACGTTGGTCCGTGCACAAGACCCTGACTTTGCTTCACAACTACGTTAGGAATATCTTGATCTTGGTTCTGGACTTCACGTATTGTATATGTTGTCCACTGTGGTTAGACGAAGGCCATGGTTCGGAAGATTTGATGCGACAGCTATAGTATTTTCCACTATCCCAGGATGAAGTTCAGACATTAAATTGAGCAAGCCAGTGCTGACGTGAAAATCCTCGGGAATACGACTCGTTCAGCTATTTTATAAATTGTCAGTCCTGCAGCCAAGATAGTTCTATAATAAAACAAATATGTCATTGGGATGTCACATCCTCATTTGCCTTCTTTCAATTGAGTAGGAACGTTTGGACACCACAAATTGGCCAAATGGTTGCCACTGTATCAGCGAAGCTTCCGAGACATGCTGCGTTGGTCTAATTCGTAGCATTAGTCGTTCAGCAACGAGGTATTGGCAAATATTTTTCGTTGTTGCCTGTTTAGTCTCTCCATGAGCTTCCTGTCCACGCGCCGTTTTCCGAGAGTGAACCTTTTTCTCCAGCAAATTCTACTCTTGGTGACATGTAAGTCCGCTTGGAATTAACAAACTGATTCAAGTTAAAAGCCGACAAATGCTCAACTGTAAGGTCTTCGCACTCTGCATGAATTTCGAGCTGTTTCTTGTCAGGCTCAACTCGTATCGTGAAGCAAGAATGAGAAGCACTTGAAAAAGAGACCTGATATTAGAAAACATGACAAGTCGAAAGTCGAAGTAACAGGAGACTGGACCCTACATTGAGGAGGTGATAATCTTTTTTCAGCGTGGAATTTTAACCACTTCGAGAAAACCAACCGAAAGAACGGGCGCCTGAGGATTCAAGCCTCCAGTTCCATGTCGAGGCTTCGCAGTGCGACCAAACGTGAATTCCAGCAGCAAGCTTGGTGTATTTAAAAAGCCTGATAGCAGTGGATAGCCATAATCACCGGGCTATGTGGCGAGTGAGCGGCCACAGCGTTTAGGAACGGCGCATTGGTTGAATTCGAATAGACCGAGCACATTAGTATCCCGAGGACTATGACGGGTAGAGGACGAGAGTAGAAGGGGGATGGATGGCTAAAATTTGGTCTTGTGCTGGATGAAATGCAGCGTCATTCATGTATACCCAGTCTCGCGAGGCTTACCGGATGTGAAACGCACTGCCTTGCGGTTAGATCTCGGCATGGATTTTGCGGCATTGTGCTAATTTGCCGATATGTATCAATAAATCGATCCATCCATCCCGGCGCTTCCACCAGACTGCGAGGTTTCCCACCCATTGCAACGGCCGCCGCATCTGACTGGCTGCACCTCCAGGTGTTCTTGCCCAGATCACTGAGTCGGCAGACTGGAAAAGGTTCTCCGCACTTGGCATCAGTTCCTCGGGAGCTTTACAGCGCCCATTGGTTAAAGCCTTCGCGACCAAGAATTCTATGTGCGCTGCACTATTGTGATTGTAAATATCCAAGGCCGTCGCCTGGCGCGGACATGAGAGCGGCAAGTTCAGATGGTTTGGACCTGATTTATATCAGACCCGACCAGTGGAACTAGTCCAATAGAGCTTGGATCCGCAGTACTTCAAAAAACTTGCCTACGCCGTCATTTAAACATAGAGCAATGTCAAGGATGTCTTCTTGTATCCCGCAAAGTTCAAAGCGTACGCACTGTCTTGTTGTGATGTATATTCCAGCACAGGAATTGCATCCGAAACGATCCAGAAAAGCGAGAACATTCCACAGCTCTTGGTCTTCAAGTACAAGCGTATCCGTTGGGGGTCCAACGATCAACATACCGAGCGAGATAGGCAGTGCTGACCGACCTTCTAGACTCTGAAATGTATCAGAGCAAGAGCAAGTTAGAATTTGCCACATTCGTATTATGTTAGTGATTAAGTCTTTGCAGTCTTGGGAGAGCCTCCAGAGCAGAACGAATTTCCTGCAGAACTTCCGGAGTTGGGGCATTGGCCTGAAATCTTCCAGGCTGCTGGCGTACCATATGTTCCAATTCAATGATGATTTCCGCGACATGATCAGAAAAGCCATTTGACCTAGCAGGCTGTCCACTTTCAGACTTTAGTATGCATTTCAAGGTACGCATAATAGCATTATCATCCCAGAAAACGCTTCCCTCAATTAGACAATTCCCCAGCGCAAGCATAGCGTGTACGATTTTAACACCTGGCGGTAGTACTAGAACATCATCTTTCTCCAGGATAATGAGCTTTCCTCCGGAGTATGGATTTGGACGATGGTCTAGAAGTTCAGCGTTACCCTCGGGCATTAGCATCCACATGGTAGCGGCGCTGAGGTTCCGAAACCAGGTACCACCGAAGCTATCCACCTGAGGAGCAGTAAACCCTCCACATGATGCTAGGATGTTAAAACTTGTCTCAAGACATGGCAGCTGTTCATGCGACTCGCTTCGATGATCATGCTCCACTAAACCGCCATGGTTATGCAATCTGTTATCCCGAAGTCTTCCGATAAGATTTTCGAGCAGTCGAAAGCGTGGTACAGCTGTAAACAAAGGCCGGTGAGACCGCGTTATATTTTGTAAAAGCACGGCATAAGTAGAAGGACCCCTATCTTGGCATGATTCTGCGGGATAGGAAAGCTCTTCGATAGTGGCGTTCCCGTTAGCATAGCTTGATAGCCACTGCACTCTAATAGAGCCTGTGTTCGACATATCTTGCAGCTGTTGGAGGATCTCGTCTCGACCGTACATACCGGAGTCGAAGAAATGCTCTCTAATGATGGTAGGTTTCGGAAAAGTCTGTCCATTCCGGGCGGCTTCAATGAAGCTGGTAGCAGTTGAAAGAGTTGCGTCGGCCTCGTGAGGTGACCGTGCTTTACCTCGAGGAAGTTCAGATGTAAATGACCATATTGAGGCCCACTCAACCGTCGTATTGAAGCATTCCAACGCAATTAAATCCTCTTTGAGGGCACCCTGGCTTAAAGATTTCTCACGAATCGCGTCAAAACAAGAGGCGATAACGTGACGGTAACGGTTCTGGAGCATCTCTTCGAATGTAATGTCCTGGATTGTTCCCACAAATTGGTACGGCAACGATAGCGACCATCTCGTTTGCATTTCATTAAATTCACCATCAATACGCGGCGTGTCCGCTATGCCATGGCAAAGATATGATTTATTTTGTGATGTGGATCTTACTCTTTCCAGTTCAAGGGACTTTGCCGCAACTGGCATAGTTTGTCGAGTGGAACCATCAACTTGCGGTAATAATTGCTCAAATAAATCATGAAACGTGTTTAGCTCGAGGTTACGTTCCAGATCCATGCCGTGAACTTCTTCGCTGAAAGATGCACAAGTCGTTAACTCGTTTGGGTTATCGAGATCGCTTGACATGGTGTCATCTTGACTGACATCCTGTATCATATCGTCAAAGGAGTCAAGTGTTGAGCCGGGGGTGGTGATGTCAGATTGAGCTCGCATTGCGACATCAGGAGACGAACAATGCCCAGGGGACGTGGCTTCCGTGGAATGGTTGGAAGAGGTGCTCGCTTGTCGATCGTTCCGTAGGGGTTGAGGCTTTCTAATGTCAGATGGAGTTCTCATCGCGACGTCAGGAGAGGAACAATGCCCGGGGGACCGAAGTTCCACGGAATCATTTGGAGAGAAGCTCCCGGGTGGATTATTCCTTAGTGGCTGAGGTTCTGCGTTCTCCTCAGATATCGAGACATCCTCAATAACAGGGCTGTCATTTGCATCAAGTTCACTTCCGGGCTCTCTCGGGACCAACATCCCAAAGCGGTCTTTTACGAGTAAATAGATCTTGAAGTGATTTGGTCGCAGTCCCGCAAGAGTCATACCATCTGGTTTAACGACTATATCTCCAAGCATATTATTCGTCCATTCGTCAACCTCATTCTGGTTCACCGTCACTTGATTGAGGGTCGATAACCGAAAATCTCGATGTGGTTGTATGGACGCCTCGTTGAGTGTCTTCGTTCGGCCATTGATAATCCCGTCTCGGTGCCTTCTTAATAAGACGTGGTTTAAGCGCGGACAAAAATCTTCGCTAAAGCGAGGATACTCGGTGGCGCAATCTCGGAGCATTTTGGAATACGTCT
Source organism: Acrodontium crateriforme (assembly GCA_033807595.1). Lineage (NCBI taxonomy): Eukaryota > Fungi > Ascomycota > Dothideomycetes > Mycosphaerellales > Teratosphaeriaceae > Acrodontium > Acrodontium crateriforme. Next base: position 1,725,330 of record CP138584.1, on the reverse strand, counting down.
GACCAACAGTCTTCCACTCGTAGTATTCAACAATGGCGGGCGACCACAATGCGGCTACGATAGAGATGTTCCGAAGGCGATAGATGTCCGCTGAAGCTTTCTTTCTCTTTTTGCGATCTTCATCGTTACTGGACTCGGCTTTAGCTGCAAGGTTTAAGAACTCTTGCCACGTGCTGTCATTAAGGTCGTCTACAGGCAGCGCAATTTTCGCGACACAAGACACGGTTGTAGCCCAGGTCTCAAAGTGCGATTTATGGCGGAGAACGCGATCTCGAATCTCGGCGTAGGCATGGCTCGGCAGATTCTTGGACCAGGCATGGTGGAGTTGCGAGACGATCCGACGGTTCTCTTGTTGGAATGATATGTCGATGTCACCGCCAGTCGCTCGCATGATGCGCACGGAGTAGCGTTGTAGACTATTGTACAGTAAGTTAGTCTCGGTCGGACCCCGGCCTCAATTGTAATCCACGTCCGTGCAATCGTAGGAAAAAGAGTTTCTCGAGCAGTATCTACTCGATACTCACAGTACAAGATGTATATCCTTCAGACGAGAGAGCGTCCCAGGGGATTTATTAGCCCTCCAAAGACGTGTCCACCGCGCCCCACGCCTGCAGCAGTCAATCCCTCGATTTGTTGTGTAGATCAATAGTTTGACGTCGAACTCCGCTTCGGCTGCTCCACCGTACGGGCTCGTCTAATATGCACGCACATGCTTCCACATGCTGCAGAGCCCAATTTGACGCCAGGGTCGACATCATAGCACTCTTCGACAAAAGCTGAAGCCGAGCAATTAATTCTGTAGAGTACTCAGTTCGACCACGTCCGACCATCTCCGTCATGAGCACTGGGCTGGGTTTGGTACTGTAACAAATTCTCCAGGCTTTTGGGCTTCGACGTAGGTGGTAAATCGATGACCACAGGCATTTTTAGCCTGGAAATTCTTCCGTGTGAGCGCATGATTTCATACGACCTGTCATCGTCGACGTACTGATTGGATTTATTTCAAAGTAGAAGCAGTCGGTTGAAGCCTGCCAGTTAGATTAGGTCGCCCGGTGTTTGATGAATCTTCCGTTGTCAGCCATCTTCATCTACTGGTATTTGTTCCTCGACTGACATCCCTCCTGGTGCCTGGTGTATGTATGCACGGTCCAAGCCAGGCTTGGACCGTGCTTTGCGTGGAACTTCTCCCGACGCCCACGCCGCATTATGCATTACAGTAGTATATCTGCTACTCTGACAGCGAGGCCGGGGTGATGTACTCGGCGACCCAAAATGCGCGCTTTTCGTGCGGCGGTTGCAGGAGAACGTGAGGCCAGCGGCGTTGCGCATGTCGTTGACAGCGCCTGGGAAGCCTCTCAGAACGCCGCCATCGACGAGGAGTGCCTTTCGTTGTATGTTCACCATTGCCGACCAATTTACAGGTAATTATTAGACTGCTCGTCAACCCTGCAAGACATGCTCTCGCGGCAGCGAGAGAACGAGTCTGGACGTGAGCTTATATCCTTTAATGATCAAGTGGTTGCCACACTGGAGCTCTACGTGCGGCGTCTTCAGGCCGCTGCACCGTCTGATGTCCCTCGAGTTTTTCGCAGTATCGAGATCGAGCTCCAAGCCAGTAGCGACGTCATCCCATTCGTCGCCGATGCTCTCCTCGGCTCACCGTACTGTCCTGCTCACAAACGGCGACATGGTCCATTGCATACCCTGTCTGCAGCTTCACGAAACACAGCGCGATGGCACGCTTCCCGGGAACTGCGACTGAAAACTAGAATTCAAACTCGCTGGGGCCTGTCGATAATGCGGGCTTATGGTTGGGACAAGTGGAAACGAGCTGGACTGGCTCCCCTATGTCAAGTAGCAGAACAGTTCCCAGATTGGAGCGAAGCTGTACTACTCTTCAACTCTGTGTTGATTGCAAGACACGAAGCAGTTCTCCTTGGCCACAAGGACTCACGCCAATGGTTTGGTCTTGGAGCAACGGAAACCCCTATCACACCCCTTGACGCACTGAACGTGGAACGTTGGCAAAAAACCCAGTCTTTTTCCATTGGCGGTCGGACACTTCAGACGATTGATGCAGAGCTCCCAAGAATCGAGCGCTGGGCTACTGGTATCCCCGATGACATACGACGAGTAAACCCAAATGCCCCAGAACTCGAACGAGACTGTAACGGCCTCTTAGTGCCACTGGCAGTGAAACGCAAATATGATGTGTTGCAAACCTCTAAGAACTTGTATTCGAACTTGAAATGTAATTCAAAAAGAGCTCGCGTGGAAACTGCTTCACCGTCAGACCACGGTACACGACGAGGAAACTCTCCGTTTACAGATCTTTTGCAGGAAGTAAGACCTCTACAAGATGTCCATACTGTGAAGTCACCACTTGCGACCCAGCATTCATCGCATTCGTCATCCGTCGTGGACTCTTTCGAGTTGGAAGAACCTTCGTCGCGACCGTCATCGACAACGACCGGCCCCCAGGAAATATCAGAACATTCCTTTACACAAATGTCCCCTCAAAGTCTTCCATCAGTAACGGGCACGCGCTCTTCAGCCCCATCATCACCACTCCCAGCCTCTTCCAAAATTCCAAGGCAATCATCTCAGCGATCGTCCATCTCCAGTTCTCGGTCAACAGTCGTGGCTACTGCACCTCTCTTTTCATCACTAGTCCCAGCTTCGTCTAACACTACTGAACCTTCCCCTCAACCATCGTCAGTACGTTTTTCTCCATCAACAGCACCGAGCACTTCACCTCCGGCTTCGCTTTTACCAGTCCCGTCATTACCACCACATCTGCAATCAGCACTTCCAGAGTCTTGCGGTTCTGCAGATTCTTCGTCTCGGCTGTCTTCCGTGCTCAGTTCTCCACTATCTGCAAGAGACACTCTGTCTCCTCCTTTGCCACTTTTGAATGCTCCAGGTACCTCGAAATCCCCACCGTTGATACTTCCGTCGACACCCTCTTCATCTGAAACTATCGCGGACGCTACTCTTTCCAGAAACACTGATACGAGAATTCAAACGTCGCTCCCCCAATCATCAACACTAACTGTGAGAGACGAAATTCGAGAAAGCACTGAGCCTCATGCGAAGCTATCAGCCACCATTGATACAGTTTCAGCTCCACTTTCATCACTAGCAAGCTGCCCGCTTCAGCCAATTTCAGGATTAGCGTTGTCTGTTCAGGGACCATGCGGACCGCCTTCCGATGCCACACCATGTGATGCTTTGATTCATGCTGATTCTTTGGCTGCGGCGTCTTCTACAATCTGCGCGAATCCAACTTCCAACGGATCACTAGATTCTAGTGATTGCCCCATGTGCAATGGAAACTGCGTTGCTGGTGTTGTGCCGCCTGAATATGGAGAACCGAGTACTAGGAAGCAGATGTTTGAGGCGTTACATAAGATCATCGATACCATGGAGAAGAGCTCTAGTAACTATCTCGGCGAGGTAAAGCTTGAATGGGCCAGACATCTCCGCTATGGGACCATCTTCTACGACCCTTCAATTCTTGGCTCTTCGAATTGTTCAAAAGACGACGCTGAGTTCTGGTGCCTCGATGAAATTACTTTCGCGCAGTATGTCGATGCTGGCATGGCTTTCGATCGACCGATAATAATCAAAGAAGCCTTCAAAGACTCTGGGAAGTATGATCTTGAGCGTTGTATTTCAGACTATTGCGATAGAATCGACGGCAAAGTTATCGAGAGTCGGAACCAGCAAACTGGAGTAATGGAGTTTCTAGCTGCAAAAGACCTTGCTCAGCATCTTCTTTTCCCCACTTCTGCCTTCAATGCACTGAATCTGGGTCCATGGATCGATGCCGAAAAGCCAGTCTTTACAAGAAGCAAGCGCTTTCGGTTGCTCACCCTGCTTATCGACCGAATTCGTGCGTGTAGAGAACCTGGTAAGCAGACAACCCTCGAATCTTACGATTTAGCCGGCTGTACGCACTTTGGCCTGGCAAGCGTTGCTGGAGCATTTTCAGGTGCACATGTCGATGCTCTCTGTGGTACCTGGATACGTATGCTTTGTGGTGAAAAAGCATGGACTATCGTCCCGTCATCACTGATGAAAGAATCAGATTGGGAGGAGTTCAACCAGCTTGGCGACCATTGGACACCAAAAAATAAAAGCCGTGTTATGATTTTACAGCCGGATATGATTCTTTACATGCCTGGTCTTTTTATACACCAAGTGTTTACCATCCAGTCTAGTGTTACAGAAGGCGGAATGGTTTGGGATGAAGAGGACATTCTTCAATTAACCGATGACTTATTCTGGGTGGGGAAAAACCAAAATGCAACCAACGAAGCCATCCAAGATCAGCTTCATCTCGTTCTAGCAGAACTTGATCGTTTTGTACAATCCAACCCTGGTCGATTCACCGATGGTGATGTGGCTACTTTTCTACGCTCTTTTGCCGTACGCATGAAAAGATTAGATGGCTTGCGGTGTAATTGTGCACCGCGGTGTACTAATGGCTGTCCGTGTCTGATCGATGCTCGACGGTGTACACTTGGATGTAACGGTCATAAGCCCTCGCGAAATAAGTGCATGAAAGATTCACAAGGGGCATAAGTTCGGTGTACGGATCGCGATAGGGAAACGCACTTTGGTTGCTTCCAGTGAGATGAATGATGGGCCTTTTTGAACTTCAAGTACGCTCTGAGCAACGGTCAATGCCTCGCGAGAATGAATAGTTAGTTACGGCTGTGAGATTTCTGACAGTCAAGCAGAGCGCTCTATCTCGAAAACATTGTGCCCTAGAATCATCATCCTCGTAATGAGAATTAATTAAAACGTCTGAGTTTTGCCCGCGTTCCCATCAAATTATACACAAAAAATCGTGCAACAGATTACTTGATTACTTATTATCAAGAGATCACACCACTTTGCGTGAGCTGCTCATCAATGCCGACCGGACCGACCGTCGCGCGGATTTTGCTTGGGAGAGTTCGCGACAGACACTGTAACCTAAGGCAAAAACCACCTCTCGAATCTAGACTGGCAAACATTCTCTGGTACCACATCAGCCAACTGGGCTAAAATGGAAAGTTTTCAAACCAATGATGGTGCTACAATCAAATACATCGACGTCGGTCTTACGACGCCGGACGATGCCCGCCCGAAGAAAGGCACGGTGATTATGGTGAGCTCACTTTCGTCATTCGCGATGAAAGTCAGCACAGTAGATTTGCTTACATGTATAGATACATGGATTTACTGGCTCCTCGGAGGTCTGGAAGCGAAATGTCCCTGCTTTGGCTTCAGAATACAATCTCATCATTCCTGATCTTCGGGGACATGGTTCAAGCTCAAAACCGAAACATGGCTATCACGTCAGTCGGTTGGCTATGGATTTACACGAACTTATCCTCCATCTTCGAGCACGACATGGCGATAAAATAATGCCGCTCTCCGCAATAGGAGGAAGTCTAGGGTGCTCGATTCTCTGGTGCTTCTCTGAGCTCTTCGGTACTTCACCTTTTCAACACATGATCTTTATTGACCAGTCGCCACTCCAGAACTCAACCCTGGATGGATGGGACAGTCGGTTCTGTAACCGAGGGATGAATTCAGCTCCTGCTGTTGCCGCCCTCCAAACGACGCTCGCTTTCTCGCCGGTGACGGCTCATAGAGGCACCATCGCCGCATGCCTGGCGTACCGATCTCATCCACTTCCAACAGATGATGTGAGCACAGCTACGGCACAGGAAGACGAGGCCTTCTTTCTAGGAGAAGCAATGAAGGGAGATTCAGCCTGGTACGGCAAGCTGATGGCCGACCACACGGCGTTGGATTGGAGAGATAGCATAAGAGCTACTCTCGGCCCCGCAAGCGGAAGCGAGACGAAGGTTCTAGTAGTAGCCAGTTCGCGAAGTGGATGTTTTCCTTCTGAGGGACCGATGAAAGTGGTTGATTTAGTCAATGGTGGAGAGAAGTTGGGGAAAGCAAAAGGTCTCGTTGTTAATTGGGGTGGACATTGGTGCTATTGGGAAAAGCCAGAACTGTTCAATCAGATAGTGCTTGACTTCCTCAAGTCTTCGTAGACCAATGGGCCAAATACAATAGGCAGCAGATCATTCCTTGCCGACAAAATTGACGTCGGACATTTGCTCCCAGCCGCCGAATAGATGAAGGCGCAGTTCGCTAGGGAATGACAAGGACAAGTTCGTCGACCATCAGGATGTAATTCAATCGTTTTTTCTGGAAAGTGACGTAAATTGTGGTGTGATCGTGATCCTCTGAGACGCGTGGCCATTTGAAATTCCTCTTTCGGCTATAATAATGACGATTATTCGATTCGTAAATAATCGCTACGACCCACTGCCATCGCCAGATTGCATTACGTTCTCGAAATGTCATCCGGCCGCAACTTCGTTCTGAAAAGTAGAAACACTCTTCATAACAACGACCTGCAAGTACAAATCAATGGGGTAACGATCTATCTCGAAGAGATAAACAAACTCAATTCAGATGACTACTCCATCGAATTAATCGACAGCAAGAAGTCCCGCCTTGTGGCGACAGCAAAGGTGTCAGTTTCAGGCGATAGGTATTTTATGTCTCTCGGAGAACTCAATGATACCAGCACTTGGCAGCGCATCCGCCGCGTTCCACCTCACGAAAGCGTCGACTTCGAAGTGCGCGGAATCCGTTTCGCATGGAAATGCACGAAAAATGTGACGGGAGTTCGAAATTTCAATCTCGTTCGCTTGGATGATGATGAGACAAAGTTGGCCACCTTTTCGAAGACGAGAGGACTCTTGGTTCGCCGAACGATGGGGGAGCTGTGGATTTCCGGCAATCTAGACTTCGATGTAGAGGTTGTCGGCAGGGTCAGCATACTGAAGGACCAAGAACGCATAAGGCTGAATGCGTCGAGCTGTTCCGGGGGTGGAGCAGGTGGGTTTGGTTGAGGCTATAGTGCTGTGAGCGGATGCTTCAAAAGCAAAGGATTTGCCGCTCTTGGAGGCATCTGTAACTCATGTAACTTAGATGTTTTAGCAGACTGTCGAACAGCGTCGGCAATGGTTTTGTCCTGATACGGCGTTATCGTATTTCTCATTCCCTTCAATAGATCAATATGTGACAGTCATGGCACGGCACCATTCCCAGCTGCAATCACTAATGGGAACTTGAGGCCCTGTCATTGAATGAAGCACTATCGAAAATCAGGTGGGCTTATTACGTCAAAGCTCATGGATCTGACTATAGAAAGATCTCACGAAAGCTTGATCGCGTCATACGAAGACTTGCCGTTCTTCCGCCAAACAGATTCCGCAAGGCATCGAAGATCCGAGATACTGGTAAGCTGAAGCCGAGCAGCTGCAGTTGATTGCCGCGCTTCGCGAAAACGACATACAAGAGAGGCTGAGATCGATTGTAGAGGAGAAGACCAATAAACCCCAGAAGACCAGTAAGCCCAGCAAGCGAAGAAAGTCGAATCTTCCACGCCAGCCGATTGCAGCTGCTCGTAGCTCACAGCGACTACGAAACCAGAAACTATATACACTTCAAGTAATTTGCGTACGAAAGTCTGAATCCGGGAATCGTGGAGCTTGCAGGATTCATTTACGCGCGTGCACAAACATAGACTTTTTTGTTGACAATCAATCGAACAATACTATAGAGAGTGTTCAAGAATGTTAGCAAGGCTTAATTCTGCACAATCGAGAGCGATAAAGGAGAACTTCCTATATTCGGCGTTTGCGGAGTTTTGCACTCGGATCGGTCCGTCCCGCTGCCTACTCTCGGACTTCCGCAGTGTCTTCTTCACCTTTCGGCCTCCGACCATCGCATTTCAGCAGTTCACGAAGTCCATATGTATAGAACAAACAGATCTACAACTCCTCGTAAAGATACTCGTTCCCGCAAGAAATCGTGTCTACCATGCGCCAAAGCTAAAGTTCGATGCGACCTCGAGCGACCGATTTGCACGCGATGTGTCACGGCTAAGAAAATTTGTAGTTATGCCACTCCACCGGAAATTCCCAGCCAGTCGAATAGAATAGAAGGATATTCATTTCCTCAGGGCATCGCGACTCCTACGAGCATATCCCTACAAGGCCCTTTGACCGATCCATCCAATTTTGTAATTGAGAAGCGGGCAGTTGAAACTCAGCCAACCACTGTTCCTGCGGCACCAGGGTTGCCGCGATCAAACCACCGTGACACTTTGGATTTCTCCCATTTGGACCATGTACCTCTTTCTGGCGCAGATGAGATCCAGCATCGATGGATGCGACCATTCTTAGCCACAGGTGAAGATGCGCCAAAAGCCTTCCAACCGTTTACGTTGCAATACATCAGTTGCGTGCTGAGAACTTATCCGAAACAAATGACGCGGATTGACACTTTTGCACCGATAATACATCCAGCCCAAATGATTGATGATAGCACGGCTGGACCACTAGCAAACTGCTATAGCTTGGTTCGAATGTGGTACTTCCAAGCACCTGGTAGCGACCTACTCGTTGCTCAAACAATTCAGCGCGAGATGAATCGATTGGAAACCCAGGTAAGTGCCATATATTGGCTTATGCGATGCAACGAGCCATGTTTGACAGGCTGGTGTCAGGACTTAGACGGAGGACAATTGAATGACCTGGCTACCTTCCAAGCATACCTCGTCTACGCCATACTGGGATATCTCTCCCCGGACCAGAAATTATCCTTCGTGAATGAGACTACGATGATGACGTTACAAGAGATGGCTGGTCGTATCGCACGGAGCGGTCTAGTGTCCCAAGCTGAGCTTCACCAAACCCTTCCTGAGTGGGAATCGTGGATTGTAGTTGCAGCGAAGCGCAGAGCCATATTCGCCTTCTACTTGTTGATTAGTGTTTATAACGCCGAGAACGATCTTCCAAACTTCATTGCCGAAGAGCTGAGAGATGTTTACGCGCCAGATGCGAAGCAACTCTGGGAGGCAAAGACACGCCTTGAGTGGCAACGTGAGTATCGCCGCTATCTTTCGCAGTGGGAAGACGGCCAGCTGAAGATATCTGAGCTATGGTTATCCCCTGAAACAGGCACAAGAAAACGTCGCGAGAGAATCGACCGGTGGGTGCAAACTGCCGATGAATTTGGCATGATGCTATTCGCAGTCTGTATTCATCTTCACGGCTACTAACGACGCTCTGGGTTTGTCTCGGTTTTATGAACCAATCTAATGAGAGAAATGCTAAAATATCGTTTTTGTGCCACTGGCAGCAAGCCTTCTTCATCCCCTGCCCACTTAAAACTTTCTGTCATCTCCGAATGATGCGCGGGCCCTTGAGTGTAATCACATTTACACTTGCTACTTAGAACGTTCGCAAAGATTGTAAAGCATTCGACTTCTAACCCTATTCAATCAAGCGCGATACTGTATTGTGATTCGCCCGTTAACAAATCCAAAATATAGACGTGCCGATCTTCATATACTGACACCCTGCTTCCACTGCGCAGTTCCATTGTCCCTTCTCTTGTTGACGGTTGCACTCGAGTCGTGGAATATTGGATGACTCTGGTGTTGCTATAAATTATATCCCGGCTGCTAGATCGAATCATCTCCGCGGAGGACCTAAAAATACATCAAAATGTATTGCTTGAACATTTCATTCATTTCTCTTGTGTTCGCCGCCATTTTTTAGAATTGGAAGACGGTGGATGAATTTCCAAGGCTGCTGATATTGAATAGGACTTTGTAAACGATGTTCTAATAGTATCAATTGAAGTTCACGTGGACCAAGGACATTCTTTTAGATTGGGCTTCTGCCGGAAGCTGGCGGCGGAAGACATTGTGGCTTCAAATGACGTATGAGTGCGCGTCCACGGACATTTTACTCAACGGTCGAAACAACCCACGTCTCCCCATTCACACATCGGCATTCCTCACCCATCCCATTGTCGCTCGTTTGTACATTCCCGCTCACTCTGAGCTGTGGCGCTGCTGCGCACTCTTTCTAGCTCAAGATGCAGTACATTCATGTCCTCGCCCTGGCCCTGAGTTGCATCAGTCCCGCAAACTCGCAGGCCACAATCAGCTACACGGGCTCCATCGTGACTCTCAGCACTGCACAACCCTCGATTCTCACCGGGTCCGAATACACGTACCTCACAAACAGTGGCCAATCCACCGTGATTGGCTCCGAAACGGTCAGCGTAGCCTCCAACTCGTCCGCCTCCAGCTCCGGCCAGATTACCTTGACGTCTTCCTCAGCATCATTGACCCAGCTCACGGGTTCGGCGGCGACATCTTCCAATGGCACAATGACGCGAAGTTCGACATCTTCAGCCGCCACGCCGTCCAACACTACCCCTTGCAATGGCTACCCCGAGCTGTGTAACAGGAAATACTCCAACATCACCAACGTCGTCTCGCACAACTCGGCTTTCGTGAAGAAGAACAATGCGGCAAGCAATCAAGAGTTCGGTATCATCGACCAATTGAATGACGGCGTGCGCATGATTCAAGGCGAGACTCAAATGCGCGATGGCGTTATACGGTCCTGCCATACAAGCTGCGAGCTCCTCGATGCCGGCACTTACCAAAGCGAGCTCTCTACCATCGCTGGCTGGGTCCGCGATCACCCATACGATGTTGTCTCCATCATGATCGGCAACACCAATTTCTCTGAGGGTATCACTGCTGTGGATTACGTCGAGACGATTCAAAACTCGGGACTGGGCCCATACCTCTACACTCCTAAATATGTGCCACAGCGCAAGGATCAATGGCCTACACTGGGAGAGATGATCTTGAGCGGAAAGCGTGTGGTGATGTACATGGATTACAACGCCAACCAGACTGCTGTGCCGTACATTCTGGACGAGTATTCGCACATGTGGTCGACGCCGTTCTCTCCCACGGATCGCGGTTTCCCTTGCACACAACAATTGCCCCCAAATCTCAACCAGACACTTGCACGCGAAGATTACATGTATCTGGCAAACCACAATCTCAACACTGAGGTGTCGATTGCCGGGTTCAGCTTGTTGATTCCCAACACAGCGGACATCAACGAGACGAACGGCGCGGCGAATGATTATGGCACGCTTGAGACCATGGTCACCAACTGTACTGGTAAGTTCATCCACGTTTGATTAATTCGACAATGTTATGCAAATAATAGAGCTTCCTCGATACTAACATGTCATAGCTGAATGGGACCGTCCACCAAACTGGCTGGTTGTCGACTACTACAACCGCGGCTCGAATGGCACCGATGTGTCACTGCCCTGCTCTGCATTGGAGGTTGCAGCACGGGCGAATAACGTGACGTGGGATGGCAAGTGTGCCACTGGCGACAGTACGAGCGCTGCATCGACCATGATGCAGGTCTCCTGGGTGGCGACGTTGATGGTGGCTTTTGCAGCCGCTGCCGTGGTGGTTCTCTGAAAAGGTTGATGACTGCATCTGTGCCCATCTCTGTTTAAATCTATTTCCTTTCGTTCACTTGACGCATTGTCGTGTCATGAGCACCGGCGCCTGTTGGTATCTTGGATTGTTTACGTGATGGATGTGCATGGCAGAAGGCATTCTGGCGTTTGTGCATAACGAGAGGCTGTATATGGATAAATCATAAGCTGGACAGAGAAGAATAATAATCATAATAGATGGTGTAATGTGCCTGGGACCAATACTCGCGCCACGTTGCTGCCAAGAGACTCCTGAGGTGTTTTTGGTGAGGCTGAGGCGCCAACTCGGGTTAGAATAAAAGTCGCCTGAATAATCTGGGGACGGCCGTGTCTCTTTGCTTCACCATGATCAACCTCCATCATACGTAGGCGCTGGCACTTCGTTATGGCTGGCTTTCTTTCTTACTTACAATAATAACAACAGCTGAACAACGTCGACAATAAAACTACCGCTCTTTGGAGTCTGCTCTATCCTTCATAATCCACATTCATACGGCACACGGCACCGCGCCCCCTTCGCCTGCAGCCACACTCCCTTCGAAGATGCTAGGCCGCTATGGCCGCCTGCTCAAATACACACCCCTCCTCCTCGTCGTTTACATCCTCTACATAAGTCGCCGCCAACAACTCTTCGAGCGCTTCCTCGCCAACAGCAGCATCGAATTCTCCGACTTTCCTCCCGTATACGCCGACGCCTTGGTCGACGCGCAGAAAGAGAACAAGAACCCAGACTACAAATGGCCCAAACTCGCAAACCCACCACCCGAGGAGCAGACCACCATCCCGCCTAATATTCACTTCATCTGGTTCCCAAATTTGTACCATGAGCATCTCGACGTGAGCCAGATCCCGGCGATCGGCTCTGACGCCCCTCGCTTGTGCAGGGAGCATAATCCCGACTACAACATTTGGACCTGGAACGAGACAGCGTCGCGACAGCTGCTCGAGGACCACTACAGCTGGTTCATCCCGACCTATGATGCCTACCGCTATCCCATCCAACGAGTCGATGCGATCAAATACTTCGTGCTGTACCACTATGGCGGCGTGTACATGGACCTGGACATTGCGTGCCGCCGTCCATTAGATCCACTTCTGCCTTTCCCAGCATGGTATCCAAAGGCGACGCCTTTCGGCGTCAATAACGATCTCATGGCCACACGCGCACGCCACCCGCTGACGTTGCTGCAGCTGAAGCAGCTCACGCCGCGGAACAAAAATCTCCTCTTCCCATATCTCACCATATTCTGGAGCACAGGCCCACAATTCACCTCCGACCTGCTAAAGATGTGGTACTTTGCGCCATGGGGCGGGCAATCACGCGAGTACATCCCTGGAACAAGCAAGGAAAACTCCGACCCAGACACTGTCTACTGCCTTCCGCTTCCTTTCTACAGCGAGCAGTATACGTTCTTTGGACATAGTCCTGGTGGAACGTGGCATGGCGATGATGTCAAGGTTGTGCTGTGGCTGGTTGACCACCCGTTGTTCTTTGGTATTATACCCGTGGGCGTGTTTGTCGTTTTTATGAGTGCGCTCAGGTTAAGGAGGAAGAGGGGGAATTCGGGCGTTGAGGGCGGCAAGTTGAATTGATGAACAGTTAATCTGCATTGCGGTGCGTGGGTTTCATTGGATGTATGTACGTATAGAATTTTCGGTTTCATCTCATAATGTTAGATCTGGTGGTGCATTTGTTTGCGCTGCTACGGCTTTTATGCTGTGTATTCCTCTTTCATCTCTTCTCGGCACACTTGCGACGGGCGGTTGATGAGGTATTTTCCACACGACGTCGAGAGTTGGCTATTTTACCCACGTTCTCTATTGCGGCTTAATATATACGCCGCACCATGCTCTCACTCTCCCTGGATCAAGAGATCGAGCATTTCCATGAAACGCGGGCGAAGTATTCAATTGTTACTGCGTTTAGCGAAGTGCACACACAATCCCCTGCTTATCAACTCTTATAACTTACGACATTGAACCCACTCTAGTCCTCCAATGCCGCACGACATTCTTTTTCATAATTGTTAATCTCTCTTAGGTCATTCAATTGCTCTCTTGATTTGCCGCGGACATTGGCCCCCATGTACCACGAGTCTGTTAGCGGGAGGAGGGTCTTGGTGTTTGCATCATGAATAGCTTGTTTCCACTTCTGTTCGGCTTGTGGCTGTGCTTCTATAAATTTGATGCCTTCTGCACGCATCTTCAACATGAATTCGACGACGACATCAACTTGGACTTCGATGAATACTGGGCCGTTTGTGAAAGCCGTTGGGGCTGAGTTTGTTAACAGATCAGAGAATCGGGAGTCGTGGAAGGCACACCTTGAGGCCCATAGACGAGGAACACGTTGGGACAGCGGCTTGAACATAAGCCCAAATCTGCGGTCAGGAAGTCGGTATGTCAACGGAATACGGAGACGCAAATAATGCTGCCACTTACAAGTGAAAACGCCGCCACTCCATCGCTCCTTCATTGTCCGGCCATCTGTTCTATAGAGATTCATACCCGTGAAACTACCCGTCATTGCATCGAATCCAATCGCCATAACAATAGTGTCAAATTCTTGTTCTACGCCTCCAGAAATAATGCCCTTCTCAGTGAGCTCCTGAGTCGGCGAAGTTTTGAGATCAACAACGCCAACATTGTCGTGATCAAGACACTCGTAATAGTCCTGCTCAAGACTACTGTGCTTCGTACCAAAAGCGAAAGGAGCTTCTTCCGGGACCAGAAAAGCTCTCTTTTGCAAATTCTTAATTCTCCGACCTGTCTTCTTCGCCCAAAACTCGTATACTAATGTTTGAGCCTGTGGATCGACGCTTCCCCATTCTCAGTCCTCACCATCCACTTTGCAGCTACCTCATCGTACTAGGCATGATTTACAACAGAGCCGAATGAAATGTCCTTTGACAGATTGAGGATATTGTCCACATGCTTGAAATAATCTCTCAACTCTTCGTGTCAGGGAAACCGTTCCGACCAGTTCCAAGTTTGCCAGATTGCTGGCATCGAGATTTGATAGTATGGAATCTCCGAGTCGAATCTTGCTCCTGGGTATCTGTTCCAGTGCTATAAGCCACCTAATTCTTCACCGGCTTCGAAGAAATGGACGTTCAGACCTTTTGTTGCCGGAGCTTGTAGAGACCATAGCAACCTCCGAATCCAGCACCAATGACTAAAGCGTCGACTTTCCTCGTCGGGACTTCATTGGTGATTGAAGACACGATTGAGTATAGTTTCAAGGGTAAGATTCAACTTCTTGTTGAAGGACCGGTTTGCTCTATGTAAAAGAACTCCACCAAACAGTGAATGGTGGAATGCGGGAATGGTTCAAGCCGAGAGCTTTTATTTGTACCGACGATCACTGAATCCCGTCCGATTCTCTGAAACTGCATTGCATCGCCGCGAATGTTGATGCTTGTTTTCTTCGGCGATACCAAATTGCTCATGTAGCTAGATGCCTCATCATCTCTAGAGGAAATTTTTACTACCCTACACCCCTTATCGGCGAATGGCCAAGGGAGGTGCAGACATGAGTATTGGCCTTCGAGTTTCCATAACGACAATATCGATAACTGTAGCCTGACTGCTCAGAGCTTCATGTTTCCTTTCAAATGGCATTAGATGATGATTCTTAAGAGCCATTCTCCGGAATAATGTGAATGCTGACGATTTACCATCCTTTCTGGTCTCTTGATGTGCTGTTCAATATTTACATTAACATGCCGTCATAGCAACTCTCTTCTTCAGAAAAAGTTGAAGAGAATATTGAGAATCTTCATGATTCACTTGTTACCAGAGTACTTCATTCCGACAGGTATATACTGTAGTACCTATAGTATTGACCCCTCCAACACTTCCTTTTTCTTTCGACAGAGCCAAGGACTTGACAGGGAGCTTCCCCGTGGACATGAATGTAAAGAAAACTCAGTTGCGTATTAGAAGTAAGCAGCATAATCACCTTGTGGCATTAGAAAGTTATGTATCACTCAGCATTCACCACGGCTTTCGAGCCGTTGACCGCAGTGAAATTTATAGTCTCCCACTATCTAGTCACAGAGAATTTTGAGATTATTGAGTTCTTCAGCAGGGAATCGCCAGCAGGCTTTTTGAAGGAGGAGAAGGCCAGTCAGCTTGCAAATAATGCAGAGTGTAAGCTGCTGTGATGTGGCTTTATAAAGGAAATCGCAAGCACTGAAAGGTTCAGACATTCTGAGACTTGAATATAATTAGAATGTAGAGCTTACAAGCCACCATCCAGTACAACGAAGATGAGTGCAGATTCGAAGAGGATTTATCGCGTTCGTTGTCAAGCCATTCGTAGAGCGGACGACAGTCATAATCAATATGGCAACATAGCTTCGACTATCATTCTATCTTAACACAGCACGACTTGATCATCATTCGTTTGCTTACATGACATGATATCGCGCACATTGCCAACGATGCCGCACATTGCAAAAATCTTGCTTGAGTATAAGCGACAACTACTCCAGAGCGGTCCACAGCAGTACCGGACCAAACCACACGGAACAACGTAATATGTCAGCATCTCGGGTGATCAATCAGTAGCTTATACCTCGCTGTACTGTAACCCTCCAATGCGAGTTTAGACCAGAGTACATCTCGTCACGCCCTGTGTCGGCCATTCATCGGCGACTTCGGGAGGCGCAGAACCTTCACCACCAATCGTCTATGCGACTAGAATCGTCTGACGTTGGAATATGCGACATAAAAAGCGGTCATCCCGTCGTGAGTGAAGGATCCGATTTGGCCAATTGGCGAGAGGATTCAGGCACGTTCTGCTGGAGCTTCTCGTGTCCCTCGGGGCAATTACCAAATACCAGAAAGCAATATCGAATGGTCAGGCGCCACAGGAAGAAAGACATGCAACATCGGATTTCCCCCCGAGGTTTTAGACTGGAAAACGTCGTTGTGACAGTTCCCGGAAGTCCAGGACCCTCCTTAAACGATGGCATGTGAAGGTTACGAGTGATCGACGGCGAAGCGCTGCGTCCATCAAAACCTTCTTGGGAGTCGTTCATCTCAGTCTCCACCAAACTTCTCCCCACGTGCATCCTTTGAAGTCATTCATCCAATCAGCGATTTGAATTAGAAGACCTGCCGTTTTTGGACCCCAGCTGTTTGCTGCAGACCATGACGAAACGACCAACTCGTTCGCCGTAACTCGCCGACAGTTGCAGTCGACTACACGTGGGCGTCCATTCCAGGTCCAACCACGCGATGGAACGCTGGAGCCAGCATCTTAAAGAGCGTGAAACTCCTCCATGTAAACGAAGTGCTTGCACGGCACACCCATCACCTCAAGCACGCGGGAATTATGTCGCCTCTCAGCCTTTGGAGCGTGGTGGCCGCTGCCACTACTGCATATGCGGCCGGTAGCATTGCCGACATTGAACATGTCGTACTTTTCATGCAGGAGAACAGAGCCTTTGACCACGTGAGTGCGCTTCCGTCTCGATCTTGAAATGCAGCAAACCTGACCAGAGTCTAGTATTTCGGCACCATGGCAGGTGTGCGTGGCTTCAAAGATCCCAACGCTCAGATCAATCCAGATGGCACTTCCGTCTTCTACCAAAACACCGATGCTTACCAAATGAGCGAGTACAAGACAAACGCCAAGAAGCTCCTTCCATGGTACCTCAACTACCAGCACGGCCGTTTTGATTACACCACCCAGTGCATGTACACCGGTAGCAACTCCTGGGATGCCAATCACGCCGCTTACAACAAGGGTCTCAACGACGCCTGGGTTCAGAACCAGACTGAGTACTCTTGGGGCCACTTCACTCGTACTGAGCTGCCAGCTCATTTCGCAATTGCTGAAGGCTGGACTATTGGTGACATGTATCAAGAGTCTGTGATTGCTTCTACCAACCCCAACCGTGTTGCCTGGATGTCTGGTTCCATTAATTCACCAGGTGGACCTCAGTCTCCGTCCCAAGGCGGCATGACTATTGATAACAATGAAACCCCAGGCTGTGAGGGCACCAACCTCAACTGTTATCCTCTGAAGTGGCCCACAGCGCCTGAACACTGGCAGAACGCCGGTGTGACCTGGCAAGTGTACCAGGATATCAACAACTTCGATGACAACCCTCTCGCGTGGTTCCAGCAGTTCCAGAGCGCAGCGCAAGGAAGTGAATTGCAGCAGCGTGGCATGACCAATGTCGGTCTCGAGAAATTTTACGAAGACGCTGCCAATGACAACCTTCCTCAGATTAGCATCATCGTCGGTCCAGCCGAGCTTTCTGAGCACCCTCCATACCAACCTCGCGATGGTGCCTGGTTGCAAGCCAAGATGGTCGATACCATTACCTCATCACCGGCTTACCGGAAGACAGCCATGATCATTTCCTACGACGAGACTGGTGGTTGGGGTGATCACGTTGTTCCATACCATGCACCAAATGGCACTGCTGCCGAGTGGATCAATGACCCATATGGCAATGCTGGCTACACGCCTATTGGCCCAGGCTATCGCGTTCCATTCTATATTGTGTCACCCTGGACTCGCGGAGGTCACGTCTACACCGAGCATGCTGATCACTCTTCGCAAATTCAATTTGTTGAGCAATGGCTTGCGGCCAAGGGTGTTAACGTCAAGACCTCGGAGATTCCTGCCTGGCGCCGTGCCAACATGGCCGATCTGACCAAGGCCTTTGACTTTGCCAACCCAGACTACTCCATTCCTAATGTACCAAACATCACATACCCCCTCATGAACATCTTCGGTCAATACACTGGCTCTTCGCTGTGTCGCTCAGCCAATAGCACCGTTCGCCCAGATCCACCATACTCTACCCAAAATGAGAAAACTGCCCTCGCCACTGAGCAAGGTTTCAAGGGTGTCCGTGGTCAGCTCACCGAAGGTCGCTATCTCACCTTTGAGATGAACGGCTATGCCCTAACCAGCAACAAGGGTACCTACTCTGGAACCAAAACCACTGCCAAGCACGACAGCACCTCTCAACGATTCGTCATTCACCAGTCCGATCAGACCAAGCCAGTATACACTGTAAAGGACTTGAATGGCAACTCTCTCGGTAACACCAGCTACACCATCAATGACATGGGTAATGGCCGAGGATACTCCTTGAAACGCAACGATAACAACAAATATATTTCCATCAACAAAAACGGATCGATCCAGACTTCTTCCAGCGCAGTCGGCTTCGCTGTGTTCTCCGTCTCTTACGACAACTAAATGAAGTTTCATGGTTAAAGAATGACAAAAAGATGATACAAGGAAAATGCTCGGACAGTCTATTGTCGACTTGAACATTACTCTATAGTGAATACAAACTATCCAACGCCACCTTTGCCTTTGAATATACTCATACAAGTCGCGCGGATATCTGCGATATCGTTCAACGTCGATGTCTTCCCCACGGTAGCTTTGACTTGCTTCGCTTCGACAAGACTATTATTCAAGTATCTCATGTCCTCGCCATTCGGCTCTGTCTCCTGATAGACGTATGTGACGCCATACATCGTCTTGGCGTACGTACGAAATGCAACATCGATGACATCGAAGTCACCTTGACTCAAACAGAAATCCCCTGGTGTGATCATTGGCAAATAATCAGCCGCCATTCCCGTGGTGTCAACGATATTTGTATTTTCGTGACGAGGTCACCCATCTTGGTGTAAGCAGGAGCGTCGACTGTGTCGACTTAATTTAGTGACCACCGCCGTAACCGCGCCACCACAATCTATTTTTTCGAGGCATAACTTGCGTTCCACATAAGCAAACTGTTTTCGCTATGTTATTCACTTCACTGTGTTAGCTGGAATCTAAATGTTGTTTATATTTGACTAAATTGTACAGCATGGTGTCGTAGTGCAGCATGAACCCTGAGCACCCATGCTGCACAACCCTACACTCACATCTTCGCGCTTTCGCAACCTATGGGTGTTTAGCGACTCGCACCGCCCGCAGAAATCATTGCGCGAGTAGTGTTCGAGCTCACATGTTGCTCATGAGCAGCTGCCGTGCGCGAAACGACTGAAGTCCGGCGACACACGCAGCGATGTCTACCCTCCGCGATTCTGGGACACACTGTCCAAAGTCCGCCTCACACGAAGAGCGCTCGGCGAATTCGATCGACGGCACGACAAGAGGAGGACAATGACAATTGAGAATCCAAGATCAACGCTTTCCAGCCAGCGACTACTGCAATCCGACATTCGGCGCATTCGACAACTGGCAAGTGGTGGTGGACCCAATCTGAGTGCTATTCGAGGGGCGAGTCTGAACGCAGTGTCCTGACAAGCTGGTCGAGACTAACGTACAAGGCAGTATTCAGATTTCCCGACCATCGGCGTCAGCATGAGCATGAGCCATTCAATCAATCACAACACAAAGAGACGTGCCGCGTATAGGACTACAGCGGGCAAGAGATCTTGCAAAACTAGATCGCCGATACCTTAAAGTGGTGAATTGGAGCAAAAGCTCATTAATCACGGAGTATTTCCCAAGAGCCATCGAAATGTAAATAGGAGTCGGCCTCCAAATCTGAGCAATTTCGAAGAGCTTCGGGCCATGCTGAGCGCGCCACGATAATCGCTCTCGCCGTCCCAATTATCTGAGAAGGGATTCAAGGCATTTCAAGACTGAAATGAACGAGCGACATCTGAGGCAACCGGCATGGCAGACGTGTTGCCTATGATTGCCGGAGATCAAGACTGAAAGCACGAATCTGCGGAAGACGTGCTATTCACCCGTCTGGAAGAGTTTGATCCAGACATCTCAATCCCGAAACCTGATTTCTACTATGGCGCAAAGCCTTCCAAAGTCTGCCGGGATCTTACTAGCATTATTGAGCCATCTAATCGTACAAACCTGTCCGTAGCACCGAATTTCTCCCTCGAAGGGAAAAGCGCATCCGGAAGGCTGGACATTGCGCAGCGTCAAGCCATGTACGACGGTGCGATTGGCCGTCAATGGCCAATTACGAATGCTTTGTAGAATTCCATCACTGCTGGCATTGGACCAAGACTCGCTGCTAGCACGGGATGCATAGGATGCTGGCTGTCCAACCCAATCTTGTGCATTTACCGACGGAAAGCTCTCGGGCCAGCGGTACTAGGTAGATGATTTGATTAGAAGGGGCGGTCTCAGCTTGCGGGAAGTCATGGGCAAGTCGATCCCTCCATTTAGATATCTAGTGTAGCAGGGAATCATCGCCCGGCGTGGAGATATCTTCACATTGGTGGAGACTAATGTTAGACTATGCGCATAGCCAGGTTTATGTGCTGTGCTCCAGCGAGGTCAACTGCAGGGCCAGGCAAGTCGCTTAGCTGGAAGATGAAGTCGTTTTTGATTTGACAGCAGACCGTCAGCCGCACCTCGACGCTCCGCACTTCGAAACGAATTTCAAGCTCTTTCATTAACAGAGTGGACAAGTGGATGATTTCGATGTGAGCGAGACGGATAGTGGATGATGGCTGGCAATGCCGAGGCTGAAAGTCACGTCATCATACTACGTAGCTCAGCCCCATACAACGAGGCTGAACATCCACAACGTATTCATTCCCATTGAAAGACACGACTGATACCAACGAAATCATTGACAATGGAAGCACAACTCGATCCCATCTTTCAGGCTGCGGTCGACTCCAAGAAGACTCCCGGCGTGGCCGCAGTCGCTCTGGATGCCACTGGCAAGGTCCTCTTCAGCAAGGGCTACGGCCATACTTTGATAGACCCAGAGTCGCCCGCAGTGACGGTCGATTCACCTCTCAGGATATTTTCTTGCACCAAACTGCTTACAACTATTGCTGCGCTCCAACTGGTCGAACAGGGCAAGCTCGATATCATGACCAATGTCGAGGAGTATCTTCCCGAAATCTCAAAGATTCAGCTCTTGCGAGGGTTCAATGAGGACGGGTCACCAGATTTGGCTGCACCCACCAAAAAGCCTACCATACTGAATCTCATGACGCATACATCGGGATTTTCTTATGACTTCTTCGATAAGAAGACCAAGCAATATCGTAAAGCGATGGGACAGCCAAGTACTTTTGAAGGACCGCACAATGGAATGGAACAGTACACGACTCCATTTGTCTTGGAGCCAGGCTCCGGCTACATCTATGGTGTAAGCACTGACTGGCTCGGCTTCGTTATCCAGAAAGTCTCTGGCCTTCCACTTGCTACTTATATAGAGCAGAACATCCTGATGCCCCTTGACATGAAGAATTCCGGAGTAGACATGTCGCATGAGAACTGGGAAAAGTTTATGGTTATTCATGCCAAAGATCCTGCGGGCAATTTGGCTGCTTTGCCACCAATGATGTTCAAAAATAGCGACCTCATTGGTGGCGGAGGCTATCTTTTCACCACCGCCAATGACTACTCGCAGCTGCTGCTAACTGTCTTGAATGGTGGTACGCATCCGTTGACGAAAGTGGTACTACTTCAAGAAGGCACCGTCAAGAACTTCCTCTTTACTGACATGATTCCAACCGTGGGATGCTCACCCAAAGGCATTGGCGAAGTGACAGTGGCAACGCCGATGGCGAGCCGTGAGGGTACAATTCTTCCAGGAGTTGAAAAAGGCCACAGCTGCGGCTTGTTGTTGGCCAATAGCCCAGTTCCAAACGGTCGTAGCAAAGGGAGTGGTTCGTGGGCCGGTCTCAGTAACTCGTATTACTGGATTGATCCGGCTGCTGGGAAGCTAGGTCTCATTGTGAATGCAGTCATTCCCTGGATGGACAAAGATCTCTTGCATTTGGCAGATGCTCTTGAGAGAGCCGTCTACGATAAACCGGCGGCCAAAGAAGTTGGCGAACCCGGTTCCAACTTTTCGGGAGGGAACTACAAGATTGATGTTTGATAACTCGTATGTAGCTATGCCATCAAGTCCTGCTCTGACTTCCAAGGGCAACTGAACCCTCTCCATGAGACACACAATTAATGATGTCTTGTGCAGGTATATATGAGCACTGAGATTATTTGTTGCGGAACCAATTAGATATCTTGAGGTCAGGGACATATTCAGATCTTCATATACATGTTTACTTTTATTTATCTCACATGAAACTACCAAAAATCATCCCTGCGAGGCCATATCATCATCATTGGTGGGTTTATCGGGCTGAGACAATCAACATCAACCGAGGTGGCGGTTCATTGCTCGGAAGCCAGTTCAGCCGAGTGCACAATCAGCTGCTGTAGCCGTCAGCATCATCAACACATCCCACTCCACGTGGGATGCTATTTTGATTTATTGACTTATACTTCAGCCAGCAAACTGTATATTTCCACTACTGTATCGTCTGCATGTATTCGTGGCCTTGCTCTGGAATCATAGTTCGAGAATAGGCTGGTTGATGCAGTGAAGGGTGACATAACCCTCGCATCGCAACTCTTTCATTGTACAAGATCTCTGCGATCACAACATGGAAATATTGCTCTCTGGAGCCGGTGTACTGGTCCTTTATGGCTTCACACTTGCCATATATCGATTGTATCTTGGTCCATTGGCAAAAATTCCCGGTCCCAAGATTGCCGGTATGTCTCAACGTTTTATTTATATATCATGGGAGATGTCCATCGACAACGAAGATAAGCTGACAAAAATTAACATTAGCTTTGAGCTCCTGGTATAATGCTTACTATGATCTTGTGGCTGGCGGCCAATATGTCTGGAAGATCCGAGAGATGCACGAGAAATACGGCCCTGTCGTCCGCACTCGGCCAGATGCAGTGCACATCTCCGATCCTCTCTTCATTGACAAGATATACTCGCAGTCTCCAAAGCAGCGACGAGAGAGAGCTCACACTATTCTGAACATGCTTCAATCGCCTGGAAGTATCCTCGCTACCAAAGATCACGATCTGCACCGTCGTCGCAGAGCAGTGATCAACCCTTACTTTTCTCAACAAAACGTTAGGCGGCTGGAGCCAGTCATTAATACCACTTTGGCCAATTTGTTCCGGCGCATGGATGGTTGGGCGAAAGACGGACATCCCGTTCATATGAACAAAGTGTTCAGAGCCGCGACTAAAGACGTTATCCAGGCGTATGCGCTTGGCGATGGACAGCGATGTCTTGATGAAGAGGACTGCAATGCTGCTTTCTTCGATGTCATGACTCCACAGAGAATCATCCATCTTGGTACACATGTTTACTGGTTGGCGAAACTTCTGGCAAGTTTGCCGCCAGAGATAATGAGTAGATTGATTCCTAGAGTCGCCGTGTTTATGAGATTCATGGAGGTAAGCTGATTGAAATCCCCTAATTCAAATGTGAGAAGCTCACAAGTTGGTCCTATAGACTAATTGAAGACTATAGGATCTTACAGAAGAGATCAAAACGATTCGCAAAGCAAAAGATCATCCGGAAAGCAAGACTATCTTCCATGAGATCATGCGCAGCGACAATTTGCCGGCCTCTGAGAAAGAAACTCATCGTCTGGCGGATGAAGCCATGGTACTCATCATCGCTGGCTCAGAGACAACTGCCTTTACGCTAGTGGCCATCATCTACCTCATGCTCGCCGATCGCAAAGCGCTGAATCGCCTGAAAGCCGAGCTTGCGACAGTCATGGACGGTTGCAAAGACTCCATTCCTTCGGCTGCCGAGCTAGATTCACTTCCTTACCTCAACAGCGTCATCCAAGAAGCAATCAGAGTATATCCAGGAGCGACGCACCGACAAGACCGAATAGCTCCAGACGAAGATCTCGTTTACAAAAACCCTCACACGGGAGAAGAAATCGTCATCCCCGCTGGAACCGTAATCGGCATGTCAGCGCCCATTGTCAATCGTGACAAGAACATATACGGCGAACGGGCAGATGAATTCTGGCCAGACCGGTATCTTGAGAATCCCAAATTGCGACAGCACCAATTTGCGTTCTCCAAAGGTACTCGGCAGTGTATCGGTATGAACCTTGCGTATCAAGAGCTGCAGACGTTTGTAGCTGGCATCTTCCACAAGTATGATCTGTACGATTCTACCAGGAAGAAGCAGAGTGGGCCGACGCTCGAGCTTTTTCAAACAGGGCTGAAAGATATTGAGATGGATGGGGACTACATCACGCCATCTGTCGTTCCCGGGAGCGAAGGACTACGAATCATCGTCAGGAACTGAGAGGCTGAGACTTGAAATTCTGATGACACTTGGAATCTTGTCATGGTATTAGTATTCACATATTAAATTCCCACAGTGGAGATATTGGAGTCATGTCACAGTTGTTTGACCATTACTTCGATCCGTCAATGATGCCGACAGTCGTACAACTCCACTGACTATCGACAGTCTCAAGATCTGCCGCTATAAAGTCGGCATTCTGCTCAAGCGTCGTCGTATACCGGCCAGCATTCATGCCCGCCAGTAAAGTCCTGCCGATAAACGGGATATGCTTGATCCAAGAGTCCTGCCATTGAGGTGGCGTTCGAGCATTACCGGTCAGTCGAGCGTAGGATGATTTTGTGGGAACGCTGAAATCAGACGACTCGGGCACCATAGTGCTGGGACAAAGCATAGTCCAATCGACTGTATTTGGTGGAAGCTCTTGCAGGAGTTGGTAGTTGATGCGATGCTCACGGAAAATCGGAAGGCTGTTGTATTGTTAGCTTCGATTCTGACAGAGGACGGTATAATGAAACATACTAGTTTGTTAGTAACGAATCGGTTCCAGGGAAGTGCAACACGCCCATACCGGCCATGAACCAGACTCTCAATGGCTTCTTTCGGTCCGTTACTGCTTCTTTCACGCCTTCCAGGACCGAACGAAAAATCTCCGGTAGATCACTGGAGCTCCACGGTACCATGGCAGCAAGGCCGGCACAATTGACCACAGCGTCGCATTTGGTATTGATAATGGCATTTTTAACAGCAGTTGAGTCCTTGGCATTGCCTTCAACCACGCTGATCTGCTGAAAAGTCGCCGACGGAAGCAGTGATTCGAGTTTATTTGATGATCGAACATACGCCACTACAGTATGGCCATGCGTCAGGAGAGCAGGCACAAGGCGGCAGCCTATGTTTCCTGTTGCGCCGATGAGAAGGACTTTCATTTTGCACGTTGTTTGGAGGCTCGATGGTTTGATTATGAGCTATTCGGGCTGTCTGAAAACGATTGCGACTTGCCGATATAAATAGTCATCTTTTGACATCAACTGATAATTATATCCTTGTTTGTTGTTGAGATATTAATCAGCCATGAGATGTTGCGGAGTGTAGTTGTTCCGATGAAAGCAGACAAACCCCCGAAGTGTTTCGCTTTCGCGGCTGCTCCGACTCCGACTCACCGATCCGTACGGCATCCATATGGTCTTCCGTTTCATTTCATCTGGACAGATGTACACACCAAGTGAAGACTGGATGCTTGTGTTCAAACACATCCTTGTTTCCCTTCATTCTGAGCGGTTGTGTTGGGAATGCGTACAACCTTGCTTCAACTCATGCAAGCGCAGACGCTGAGTAATGTCCGCTAGGATTGGTTTTACAGTCACAATCGAACCGGCCGGTCTTGAGACTGGAGCAAATGCTATTATTATTCGCGCTCAATCAAACTAAACTTTATCAACGAAAAGTTCACGTTCGTGACGCCCCTACACTCCAAAATGATGTTCGGCTGACTCTCAGTCTATTAAGTTATATTACCAAGTCGAATCAAATAAATTATTTGGGGTCCCCTAAAAGTCATCAACAACTCGCAGATGCTTGGCACGAGATGAACTACTGCTATACCAAACTAAATGCTTCGAATCCTGGAGTATTCATGTGATGTCGTTTTCCATCCATTTTACATTGTTGAAACAAAGAAGCCGATTGATAGTTGCGGTTGTGTTGTGGTGTTCCACGCGATTTAACCAGTCAATGATGAAAAATACTAATCCCAATTCAAAATCACCTTTGCTGTTTAAAAACTTTCTCAGACTTGACGGTACATGCTCCTTGTGGTGCATGTGAAAAAATAGTTGAGCTAAAACTTCACGAATGACAAAATTCGCAAAAGGCTTGCTTGCCCGCAGAGGAAGAGCTCGTAGATATTGAGAGTATGTGCCAAGAACGAAAAGCCCAACAGCAAAAGAAAAAAATGCCTCAGCGCAGAATCGAACTGCGATCCTGGGATTTCTCAAGCTTGAGCTTGATCATATTGGAATATGAGACCCTAACAATGCATTAGATTTTGTTATCAGAAGAATTGAACCGAAACCCTTCTCACCATGTACTAGCCGTTATACTACTGGGGCTGCAAGCCGCATTTGTGGGCTGGTTGGAAAACGACGATTATTTTAGCTAACTATAAGTTATGGTAATGTCAAAGCTTAGTCAGCATTCAAGCAACAAACGAGAACACGACGAATGCATTGCATGTGATAGAATGGCAATATAAGTCACTCAAACAGTTTTGACCGAGCTTATTTACTGGCTGTTAAGTAATCAAAATGATGCCATTTAAAGGTGTCGGCAGGCAATTCAGTGTAGAGTAATCAACCGTCGGTTCGGCCAGCCGAGGTGTTTCAACCGCCGACCACCGACCGTTGGCAATTAAATATCATCCACGCAACCCATCTCTCCCGCTCAATACCTTTACGAGATCATGTCTTTGAATCCAGCAAACCGACCTGTCATTGCTGTGGTGGGTGCCGGCCCAGGTATCGGCGAAGCAGTAGCCCGGCGCTTCGTCGTCGAGGGCTACAGCGTCGCTCTCCTGGCTCGAACAGAGGACAAACTGCAAACGATGAAGCAAGGCATCGAAGCCGACTATGGAAAAGGCACAGCTAACTACTACATCACCGACCTGCGAATTGAAGAATCCGTCTTAGCCAGTTTCCAGAAAATCAAAACCGAGATGGGTCCCGTGGACGTGCTGGTCTATAATGCCGGCGCGCGCCGCGTGAATGGCAAAATGATCCTCGACACCACTTCAGAGGAGTTTGAGAACTTTACCAAAATCAATCTCTTTGGCGCTTTTTGGTCGACCAAGTGCGTTTTGCCTGATATGCTGGCCAAGCAGAAAGGCACGATTTTATTCACTGGCGCGACTGGAGCTCTTCGTGGCGTTCCCGGCCTGGCGAGTTTCTCGCCTGGTAAATTCGGCTTGCGATCGTTGTGTCAGATCATCACTCGTGAGTATCAACCGCAAGGTATCCATGCCGCTTTCATCATTGTCGATGCGCCTGTCGACGGCAAGCTCATTGGTGGCGTGAGACGAAGGCAATGGGCCAGAGAAGGTGCACAGGAGAAGCTCGACGATATCGATGCCTATCTTTTGCAGCCCGAGGACTTGGCAGAAACGTATTGGTTCTTACATACGCAGAAGAGGAGCGCGTGGACCCACGAAATTGATGTGAGGCCGCAGAAGGAAGGCATGTTCAGCAAACTTTAATGAATATGCGCAAAAAGCAATTCAATGGTCGTCTATTCATGTCTCTCAGCTTCACTTCCTTTGCTTACACTTGTTGATTCAAGGTAAAACTTCTGACTTGAAGAATCAATGGCAGCAACTCTTTGTTCTAAGAGCCAAGTCCATCTTGATAGTGAGCGGTGCGAAGCAAATCAAAATCGAAATCGTCCAGACCTTGAATACTTGACAAAACCATGCACTTATCAAAGAAACAATGAACGAAAATTCATCTTGGGAAGAACTTTGAACAAAAAACATCCAATAAAGCGAATATAGTAATATTTGACGCCGGCATTATCTCTGCTAAATGAAACATGCATGATGCGCATCTCGAGCGAATTGTACTCGGCTATCTGGATAACCCTTTAAGGCATCGGGTCAACATAAGTGATACAGGCAGTCAGATCCTGAAACTTGCTAAATTGGAAATCGCGGAAAGCAAAAGTCTTGCCACCGGGGAATTGGAACTTTTGCACCACCGAAATCGGGAAGTCGGTAAATGTGGTGCTGACAACCTGTGTCTCGTTCTTGATGTCATTGATGATACCATTGATGTTGTTGAACAGATTGAAGAATGGATTTGTGCTGGGTGTCTGCGACTGGTCGACGATCGTGCCTTTCTGAATCATCTCAGCCGGATCTTCGATCAGCTTGCCGTGGGCATCGACCTTGAGTGTGTACTTGTCCGTCAACGTCCAGTCGATGATGTTGCCCGAGTGCGAGTCCTGGGATTTCATGATCGACATGTAAATCACTAGGTGCTGAGTGATGATGATCTGATTACCGATAAAAAAGACTTTGCAGTTGTACTGCGGCTTGAGAGTGAAATTTCCGAGGTCTCCACCCAGGCCGGCATCGTCGTCGCTCTGCTGGACCCAGTCCCATTGCATCACCAAGTCAGAAGGGAGTGTTGGATCAGTCAAAGTGAAAGTCGGTGCTCCGGTCGCTCCGTTCAATGTGTCCTGGATATCGCCTCTGTTGTCAGGATTACTAATAGCCCCGGTACCGATATTCTTCAGGCCGGCGTAGTACTGAGGGATCGAGCCCGAGTTAAGAGGTGTTTTCACACATGCGATGAAGCAATTCTGCAAGACTTGGGCTTCAAGCTGTCCCCTGATATAGTTGGCGAATGTATTCCGCTGGTAAGCAATCACTCCGTCCCATTGGTGGCTCTCTGCCTCAGAAACCCAGTTCCAGCCAAAGTGCTGTGCCTGTGGTAGAGGGTGTTGGTTGGACATGCAGAGGTAGCACAAGGTCGAAAGGTTCTCTTGAGCTGGGGTCAAACTTTGAAGAGTCTTGCCCGTGGATTCGTCAACGAGCTGAGAAACTTCCATGTTCATGTCAGTGGCACGGAAATCAGACGCATCTGGCTCGTGAGAGACGACAGATACGTGAAGTAGAGGTTGTCCGCGAGCTTTCATATCGGCGTAATAGCTACCGAGAAAGCTACCGTTGATCAACCCTGAAACAATCGGGTCGATAGCGGTGGATCCTTGGAAGATGGTCATGGATGGTACTGTTTCCAACCCGGCATTGTCTATCAAGTCTGTCAGATTCAGGTTCAAAGAAGAAGGCATAGGCGGAAAACATACCAAGATCGAATAGCAATTGCTGCACGCTGAAAGCATCTTCGGTACCAAAACTAGCCTTGATCTCGGCCTGAACAGATGCTGGTAGCCTTGAAAAAGCTGAACCATTATCGTCTTTCGTCATACGAAGATCAACCTTGCATTGGAATCCCCAGGATTGCCCCGCAGGTTGCTCGAAAACATTCCACTGCACATCCATGCCCATGTATTCCATCACGACGACTTTGACGTCAGTACAAAGCATGTTGTACAGAACAGACGAGGATTCATTTCCAAGCTCAACAACATTGGGTAGATTTGAGGGGTCGATTTGCTGTGGAAGTCCAGGCTTCACCATATAAGCGCATTGAAACCCTGCAAATCTCAGTCTCTGTAGACCAACATCTGAGTCGGGATCAGCATCGGGGCCAATGTCGAAAGGATTGACACCTGGCGTGAGCTTGTCTAATTCCTCGAGTGTGATTTGCACAGACTCCATTTTCTTCGTCTGCGCGTTCTTCTTCCAGATCCAGCACATTGAAGTATACGGAGAGTCTGTTTCAGAGAGATATGTGAGCATTGTGGCATTGAGTGCTCCCTGCGTTGTTGCAACAACCATGTCATAGCCAAGTGGAGTGAGATGGGAGTTTTGTGCCGACGTTGGCGTTGGTGGGGTTGTCGGTGCAGCCATGGTTAAAATTGGAGTGATGGCGAGTGTTCAGGTGAGGAAGTTGGGATGAGTTCAGTTTTTCTGCCAGTTCACAAGTAATCATTGATATATGGAGATCCAAGTGAGAGCGAAGACAATTGCGAGAGATCAATTCCCTCGGCAGCTCCGACGACGATTGATGTGGAACAATGGCTGACTTGGTGGCTGCGTCCACAGCTGGCACCACTGCAGCTGTCATGCCATCGATATCCATTCGAGCCTGTAATCGTCGACTTCCCAAGTCTGGCCATCTGCACGCGATAATGGAAAACAAACAGCTGCTTCTTCCATCTCGTATCCGTCCGCAACGAACGCAATGATCAGTCCGCCACGTGCGGAGGTGCAGGCTTGTAATGCGTGGCGGAAAGCTTGTGGCGAGCTGGAACGTGGCAATTCATGGTCAACTCTGCTCTCCTGCAGGGGTGGAAGGATCAGGCGGGCAAGTTCTGGACACGCCACAGCCTGAAAAACAATGTTTGTTCTCTGCGAACTCATGTGCCTCGTCGACGCCCAACGCTGAGGCGTAACGATTCAGCCAGCCATTGCTCCTTCGCAAGGCTGCGACTCACATGTGATGGTGGGGAGCTGGAGCTGTCTTGTCCGAGTCATTGTCATCACTCCCCGTTCTTTAATGACCGTACGTCGAAGTCTGATTGACGGAGTTTCTCAGAACCTCGAAGCAAGATTCGTGATTTGTTTCACAACGACCCAAGATGCAGATTACAACTCAATCCGAATGGATGAAAGCTCAGAAGCACGCAGTGGTGGTGGGACCCAGCAACCATTTTGACGTCATTCAAACTCAGAGCGAGACTTCTATTTTTTTTTCATTGGGCACTGATGGTGTCGTAAGTGCTTTGCCAACAAACCATCAGGTCAGAAACTGATCAAATGCAGCTGTATGCAACAAAAGAAGTGCAAGCTAATAGCATTGGCTGGACTCGTGAGGATCTTTCGAGTGGTCTTTCGTCTCGTTTCAATGGATCCTCTGTTGTTGCTAAATCATTCGCCGTATCGCAGAACTCGGTGACAGGAATGTGGGATTTGGTTGTGGCCGTAACAGCTGGTGGATCGGATCACTTATTCATCTCGCAAGGTAACAACTACGCTGTTGATATTACGACGCCCCCGACCATCGCATGGTCTAACATACCTTTCGACGGAGATGGTACAACACCGGATACCACCAAGATCCAGATTGCAGATGTTTTTGTTTTGAACAGTCCCAAGGCTGGAAGTACCTGTATGGTTGACATTTGGCGTGCTCCTGGTACCAATAATGCACTGGATCGCTATTACATTCTTAGCGGCCACTCCCCACAGTGGAACAAACATCTGCTGGCCATTGATTTAGACGCCGGTAGCAT
This sequence comes from Acrodontium crateriforme, assembly GCA_033807595.1. NCBI lineage: Eukaryota > Fungi > Ascomycota > Dothideomycetes > Mycosphaerellales > Teratosphaeriaceae > Acrodontium > Acrodontium crateriforme. The sequence continues at coordinate 1,693,879 of CP138584.1, read as the reverse complement.
CGACTGTACTCTTGGGCAACGCAGCAAGGATACAGTCCCGGGAATTTACACATTTGGTTCGATCGACGGTCAGACGGAACTCATATATGCTCCAATGCGCAATGTGTTCAGACCGACAAATCCACCTGCGCCTGCGAGACTGACGGTACCCGCTGGTACATCAGCAATGTCATCTGCGATTGATCAAAATGGACACAGCGCATTGTTCATTTCCAGTCCCGAAGGTCTAGCTGTTTTTCCGTCTACAGCGCAAGGCGATGGGGCTACATCCACCGTTTGTATCACTGGACCTTTAGTATCAGGTGCTACGGAGTTACAGGCATATACTGTCGGCCTCATCACATCAGTCTGGGGTCGCAATGCTCAAGGAGGGCTGTTCTACGCAACATGTCCAGCTGGCCATGAAGCGTCTTCATCCGCTTGGTCCACACCAGTCGTGCTGGTCCCAGAGGTTCAGAACTTTGCCTTCTACGCTGGCCTCGCGACTAATAGCCACACTGTATTTGCCCATGTGGCTGGTGAAGAGATGATCGAGCTAGATCAAGATCCAGTCACCAGCAACTGGCGTCAGCGAACTATCATGCTTCCCGGCACTGATGTAAATGATATGGTTGAGTTCAACAGTTATACCACTAGAATCGAAGTGATTGACGACAACAAAGTCGCGCAGCCAAACGTGGATATGACAATTACAGCAGTCAGTCCTGTCCCTGTATATGTCGACGATGTCTACTTTATTTTGAATCCCACGACGCCTTTGTCTTTCAAGACCGATGGCAACGGCTCCGTGACTATCATCCAACAGACTGATTCCATCGCTGCGGTTTGCTACAACATCACTTTGACGGGTACATCTGCATCAGCTGTTCTTGTGGATCCAACCTCAAAAGTGATGCAAAAGCTTCAAGCTATCCAAACTGGAAGTGATCTGGCAAGTGTGAATGTGGCTGATTCCTCTGGGACCACTAAACCGCTCCTTCCAGCTTCTGTCAGCAATGACAATAGAGATGCTGCAGCACAAGCTATAAAGCAATTCTCCGACATTGGCAAAGGACTGAATCCGGATGGAACCCCATCGTCAGGATCGTCGGTCGCAAAAGCTGCGTCCGTTTCCCCAGTCAGGACGGCCTCCTCAAGTAAGTTCCGTCATCATATCTAAAGCGGATCGATAAGCTAATGAATATTCCTAGACGAACATATTTTCTCGCTTGCGATTGACAAAGCTGCTGAACCTGGAAAAGCGCTCACGTTCTATCCCTCGGATAGTCCTGCTGTTACTGATAAAGTAGCCAACCACGCAATGTCGAAATTGTCAGTGGGTGATAGTGTCAGTGGTGGTCTCGTAAAAGTCGGTGACTTCTTCAAGATGCTCGGTAAGTTTTGATATGACAAGGTCATCGGATACCGGCTAACGTTTCAAAAGGAAACGCGATCGTCAGTGGATTGCAGACTTTGGAAGTGAGATTGGTTGATGGTCTGCATTACGTCTTTGCTACCATTGAAGGAACACTCTATCATGCACTGCTAGATTGCGTGTCCGCTATCGTCAGTGCCGTGGAGTGGGTGTTCCAACAGGTCGAGATCTTCATCGAGGAATTGATCGCTTGGCTAGGCTTCCTGTTGATGTGGAAGGACATTGTTCGCACACACTCGGTAATGAAGAACGCGATCAAACAGTACGTCAAGAAAACATTTGACGAGATTGCTACGGCCGAAGAGAGAATATCGAATGCTTTCGATAGTCTGGAGCAAAACTTGAATGCCTGGACCGATGTAGCGGACCCTGGAATATCGATTGGATCATATACGGGTTCCAAGGATCCAGACGATGGATCTTCTAGCCCGCAGTCTCACTGGGGTGTCAACCAAGCCCGATCCAACATGGATAATGCTTCACTCTCTCAAGACAATTCCGTTCTTGGCAGCCTTGAAACCATACTCGAAGACCTCGAGGCCCTCGTAGTCAATGAAGTTGACGACATCAAGGATATGGTAACACAAATTAAGACGCAGATCATCGACCAATACTCTTCTCTCACCCCTATCCAGATTGTTAAGAGGATCATCGGCATAGTTGGAGATCTCCTCTTAAAGACAGCAAAGAACGTCATTGTCAAAGTTCTTGACATCATCCGAGCAATCGGAGACACAGTGTTGAACATTTTGGATGCGCCAATTGACATTCCAATTATTTCTCCAATGTACAAATTCTTCGCTGATGCGGATTTGAGCGTACTGGATCTTGCGGTGTTGATCCTCAGCATTCCAGCGACCATTATGTACAAGATTGCCGTTGGATCATCGCCTTTCCCTGACAACGACACGACAAGCTCGCTCATAAACGCCGATAGCTTCCAAGCTCTCCAGAACTTGGCTACTCCAGACGCGACCAGCCATACGACAATGCCGATGGCGTTCGTCCGTCAAGCCGATGTCATTGGAGACAGCACACCAGATATACCGAAACCAGTTGCCCCAACTGATGGAGTAGGTGCTGTCATCTATCGAGTTTTTGCCATCATCACTCGATTCTTTGGCGCTGTCACCGCATGGGTAGGCCAAATCGTACAGGATGTCAAATTCGCAGTCCACAAAATCGCGCCAGGATCCAAACCCGCCAAAGTTTGGACAATAGTCGGAGCTGCCAACGCTGTCATCGCTGCTCTGCCTTCTATCGTCAATGCCTTTGCGCCAAATCAAAGTGAAGCAGACGAATGGGAGACGATCATGAGAGATACAGTGACTGGATTGACTATTCTCCGGACTCTTGTCGGCGAAACTTCGGTCGGTGATAATGAAACGTTCCAAAAAGCCGCACCTTTTATGGATGTCTTCTTGCAGCTCGCCATGATTCCGCCTCCGATTGGCAATATCGTTTCGGCTGTCCATGACAACAGAGCTGTGGACAGCGATTATGTGGGTCTGGCGGGGACATTCATGGCACGTTTCTGCTGGATCATGAACCCCATTTCAATGGCCATTGATGATATGCCAGAGCTTGAACTTGGTCTTTTCGCCGCTGCGAATGTTTGTGCCGTCTTACAGGGTATTCTTCTCCTAGCAAGTGCGTCCTTGTTTGCGGACAATAAGTAATGTTCATCATGATTTTGGGGATGCAATGTGTAACGAGGCATGATATATACGTAAGACTGAAGATCATTTCTTTACTCACAGTGCCGTTGTTGTCTTCAATCGTACTTCGTCTAAACCTTTCACATTTTCGACTCTTTCTCCCGAGCTTTGACAATCCCCACAAACTCCTCCAGATCCTCTAATGCTTCTCCAGGTCTCAGCAAAGCAGCAAAATGCCCACCGGTCTCATGCTTCCTGAAAAAGACCAAATTACACTGCTTCTCCGCCCAAGCCCGCGGCACAGGAACGATTTCTCCTCCAAAAAGAGAATAACCCACCGGCCTCGAGATTCGCTCTTGCCCCTCCAAGCCCTCTTCCGCAAGCGCTCGTGAATGCCACAGGCCTCGTGTATACATGCCTGTCGTCCAACATACGCTCGTAGTCTCGAGTATTAACTCCATGTCGGCGGCGAAATCACAGCCTGCCCACTCGCACATGACGTGGCCTACCCATGCACCCAATGCAAGGGGACTAGACGATAAAATCGCATTGATCAAGTCAGGTTGTGCACTTAGCAGACCTAGCATTGCACCGTTATATCTCTGAAAAGTAGTCACTCGATTCAGACATCTGAGCTCTTCCTCTCGTTGATCATCTAGCGACGAGTCGTTGTGAACCTCCGCTGCTGCATTAGCTACTTCTTCCATAACGCTGGGCGGCGGCGTCATCATCGTCACATGTGCGGCGATACACCGACTCGAGGCAATTCGAAGTACCTGCCTTGCGACGAAAGAGCCTAAATCGCCTCCATGTGCAATATATCTCGTCTCCGCGCCGAAAAGACCGACCATCAAACCGTCGAGTGTTGATGCACACCGGTCCATGGTGAAAGTTCTCAACACAGTAGAGCTATACGCATATCCTGGTATCGAAGGAATAATGATGTGATAAGGCAAATCATCTGGGTGGGGGTATTTCGCTAGAATCAAGCGAAGAATGGGTATGAAGTAGTGAGGCGACGTAGGGAAGTTGTGGAGAAGTAAAAGGGCCGTTGCGGTCGAAGAAGTTGAGAATAGAGCAGTAAAATGGAGATTTATATCGCCGATGGTGGTGGTGTAGTTTGGAAAAGCATTGATTTTGTCAAGATGTGCTCTTGGTGAGGATGTTGGAGAAACCCATAACTCCTTTAGAGCGGAGAGGAAGTTGTATTTCTTATTGGTTGGCTCTGGGAGATTAGATGCGGATAACAGATTGTTGAAATGGTCGACTTCCGAATCTGAAATTGTGGCCTTAAAGGGTGTCAGCTCGAGAGTATTAGTGACTGGCGGCGTATCAAAGCCCTTAACTGCAACAGTTGAAGATGTCATGTTTAATATCACACAAAAAGACAAAGCTAGAAACCTTTGTAGAACTTCGCAGGGTACACATATGAATTTCTATAATATTATAGAAGTACCTGGAAAGTTCTGGTTTACAGTCATCTTCTTCCAAGCGTTCTGTCACTGGCGTCGATTCAAGCGCCTTGTGCATCTCCTCGTTGCACTCTAATCCGAAAATGGCATCTTAAACGACTTTGTGACTGATACTGAGGGGCGCATAATCATAATCTCTGTCCCCAAACTCGCTTTTTATTTCCCCCTCCCCCGGAAGACTTCATGAATTTCAAGTCCATAGAATACAAAAACGAATGAAAAGATGAAAAAATCACATCTCTATTTAGTAGTCGAATATTAGGGTTAGAGTCGAATTTATCTTCTCTTTCCGTTACTTTACTACCTCTAATTAGTCCCCCCCCAACGCATTTATTTCTCATTTAAATCTGATAAAGATCATATAGAACATAAACTTATACAAATTAATTTCCAGGGCTTCTAGTAATAAATTTAAAAGAGGTATTCTATAGCGTTTTACATGTACCATGTTTGGGCGGGAGCGGAAAAATAAAAAGTGAGGTTGGACAGAGATTGTGCACCCCTCAGTAAACGACCCGATCGGAATAAAACTCACCGAATCAGCACAGTATTTCAGAAGCAGAACTGCATGTTTTTGTTCTCAGGTGACTCATTTTGAAGGGTAGAGGTTTTCATGTCTTCATTGTTCAACTCGGGCGATATCAGATATCATCCAGCAAACGTTTCCTCTGTCTTTCACTTGCAGACGAATCCGATAATTTAGCCAAAATACATCAAAATCCCTCATTCCGAACGACCCATAAAGCGCTACAAAGTTCAGAGAAGACGCCAAACATGATCATGAAGCTGACCACCGATTGCATCTTATCCCTCCATGCGGGCCACCCTCTGATAACCTCGATTTTTAACGCCCTTTCTGGCAAAGAGACCGCAGCGAAGTGGCAGCCATGGATTGACTCAGACGTTGGACGCTTTCGCTGAGTCATTGTTATTTTTTATGCCCAATAAACATAAATTTCATACACTTGATAGACAATCTACTCGTAATGCTATTCAGGCCACAATTTTACGCGTTTCAGCTGCCTAAGCATATATTATAAATTTCGCATTCGCATCGCAAACCGCCATCCATTGATGGTGTCACATTGCTGCGATCCAGAGAATTGAACAACGTCGACTGTTCATCCATTCCCGTCTTCCCACCAGGCTGAGATTCTACATCTGGGATGCGATGATGCCTTCACCGACATTGATTGAATTTGACGGCCAATTCAAGACGAGTTGCGAACTTCCAGAACGAAGCACACTTGTCCATTTCGATATTTGTCACGAATGAGGAGTTCACGCAGCCAAGATTTTCGTTCAACCACCGACGCTCGAAGGAAGAATGTCGATCTGGGTTGATTTCACAACAGATACCATACGTATTCAAGGTTGGAAACTTGTGGGCCACCCAAAAGACATGGGTTATTTTGAGCAAGACTCGATATGGAAGCAACGATTGCAGACGACGGTTCTTGAAATGGACACCTGGCAATCGAACCACGACAACGCGCAGCGCATGCATGAATTGCCGCAATCTCTCCAAGACTTACATACTATTTTCCAGACCTTCGATATCGTTTTATCAGATCAGGAGATATCGAGAAAAGATGAGGGTCAGGATTTGTGAATGATTTCCAGGAGTTCCATGATGCATGTGGCTCTGTTCGCTACGACATATATATTCGAAAAACTTGCTGGCCAGATCACGAAATATGTTTGCCGGAAGTTCCAAGATGCGATACAAATGATCATCGAGAGTGTGAATTTTGGGAACGGAAAACGTTGGTTAGTTCGGCGAGTTGAGTTTGGAATCGCCATGTGGAATCAAGCACAAGTGCGGGGCAAATGTGAAATCCCCTGGACCCTGAGAAACAAGATCCATGACGTGCCTTTGCCCTTTTGGGTCCACGACAATCACCTCATCCGACGCTATAAAGTTTAGAGCTTCTCGTCTTTCACTTTCCTCGCCACGTTCTCGTCCAAACACATAAAAGACACGTCAACAGTCCTTCAAGGCCCGCATCAAACCAGCAAACACCCAACATTCATCTCCAACGCTTTCTGATCCTCCTCTTCGCCCTCCTCGCCTTCCTGATCGCTCTCCCAAACATGGCCTCATTTCTCCAGCGTCTGACTCGACCCTTTTCCTCCTCAACAATGCGTTTCGGTCCTGACGGCGCAGGTCAAGCCAGCATGACTGTGCCAGAAGGCGCACAACAGGCTACTCTGGCCGCTGGCTGCTTCTGGGGCGTTGAACACCTCTTCCGCAAAGACTTTGGCGGCAAGGGCCTTTTGGATGCCCGCGTCGGTTACATTGGAGGCGAGACAGACAGCCCTAGTTATCGTGCCGTATGCAGTGGACGGACAGGACGTGAGTATACCGTCTCAAGCCGTCAATGTGTACAGTGGAAACACTTGCTGACGCTGATTACAGATGCCGAAGCCTGCCAAATCGTCTTCGACCCTACTAAACTCTCCTACGCTACCATCATCGCCTACTTCTACAAGATGCACGACCCAACCACCGCAAACCGCCAAGGCCCCGACACAGGCTCGCAGTACCGCAGCGGCATTTTCTACCACTCTGACGAGCAGAAGCGCATTGCCGAGGAAGTCACCAAGAAGGCCAACGAGCAGTGGTGGAAGAATTCGATTGTGACGGAGATTCTCCCGGCAGGTGAATGGTGGGACGCTGAGAAGTATCACCAACTGTATCTGGACAACAATCCTGGCGGATACGAATGTCCAAGCCATTTTGTGCGCAAGTTTGCGGATTTGCAGTAGACAAGAGATGGGACTGACGAAAGTGGAATGAAAATGGGACATGACATTTGTTAATTTGATACCAGGGGGAGAGCGATAGAAAGGTGGTATGTAAGGTTGGGCGATGTTTCATAAGACGTTGTATTTTTTATTCATTCTCCCTTTGCTATTTCATGAGACCGCTCACTGTGAAAGGAACGTGCCCAAATCCTTCAAATACTTCTCCGTCTCCTCCAGCATGGGTGTATGACTGCTGAGCGCATATCTTATCCACTTCACCTTACAGCTGGGCTTGGTGAAAAAGGCCTCAGTCGTCTCATCCTGCGCCTCATCGAAGTGGCCGTTCATGACCAGCATTCCGCCGGGTGCGGTCTTTTCAGTGATCAAATGCAACTGATCGGTAATTGACCACGTCTTCAAACTGCCCACAACGTGAAATTCGGACGGTCCGTTCATCGTCTCATACACAGTCGGGTCCTTGGCCACATTATCCAGAATCTGCTGCGCCTCTGGGGGGTAGGGATGGACACGGCAGAAATGCCGGCGGTAGAAGTAGTCGACTGCCTGCGTATACTCCTCCGAATCCGTACGTCCCTCATCCTCGCATTGCTGCAGCGTATTCGCGACCTCCTTGGGCAACTGTTGCCTCAACCCGTTCGCCACACGAACCCAGACTTCCATGTCCGTCGGACTATCCGCGATTATCAGCTTCCTCAGGCCCTTGGGCTGCATCTCAATGGCATATTGTCCCGCGAGCATACCGCCCCAACTCTGCCCCAGCAAATCAAACGTCTCAATACCCAGTGCCTTGCGCAAGTTCTCCTGCTCCGCCATGAAAAGCTGCGGCGTCCAAAAGTCATGATCACCCTTCTTCTCGGGGAAATGCGTGCTCTCGCCACAGCCCACCTGATCGTACAGGATGACTGGGATGTCAAAGTCGGTGGCCAGCAGCGCTGTGGGCAGCAGGTAATTATGTCCCATACCCGGCCCGCCATGCATGCATATCAGTGGTGTTTTCCCCGTCGACAGGCTGCCCCAGAGGAGATAGTAGGTTTCGCCTTTGAGGCCTGTTGGGCCGTATTCGAACGGGATGCGGCCGGTCTTGGTTGGCGCGGGGTATGGCCGTTCTTGACCTGGCGGGTCCGGGCCGGGGTGGTATTTGGACATTGTTGGTAGTGGTTTGAGGAACGAGAAGCGTGATTTGAGGGGTCTTATCAGAGGAAGAGAGAGTGAAGGATTAAGACGGAACGAAGGAAGAGGAAGGGAAAACAAATGAAGTATCCCGGTTATGAGCCATTGGGGATGATGCGTATTGCATCCACCCCGCTATAGCCGAAGAGGCAGGTGCCGAATTCCTTTGGCGTCGGCGTTCGTCGGGGTTCGTGAGATGCCGTTCGCTTCTTCACTTTCGCTTCATTCCCAGCGTGGCAACAACCCGCTTCGGGTGACGCGGTCAAACAGTAATGCAGAGTTACATAACAACGGGTCAAATTATACATGTTTTCTTCACATTCTCGAGAAATCACTCTGTCCGAAAGGAAAGTCATGAGCTGCATCGAAGTTGATTCGACGTTTGAACATCGTATACCTGAATGCCGGCAATGTTTTAAGGGAAAGATATCAGAACCCAAATGATTGAAGAAGCGCCTGAAGAATATCAATCAATCAGCCTGGTTATGAGTGAAAAATCGATAATTTGGCTCGCAACACCTTTTGATTGGAATTTTTTTGGGTCGGAGACTATATCGTAAAATAGATGTCGACGTAAATGGATTTTTTGGTACCAAGTAAATGTGATTTTCGTGGGATGAGAGGCCGCACACGACTTTCATCGCGTCATGTTCAATTGTAAACTAGTTGATGCGGAAGACTATCGCCCTGGTAAGGTGTACCATTGACTTTTGGCATTTGCAACAAGGCTTACCAAAATGTGAGATTCACATTCCTACTTCCCAATTGATCGCGCATGATAGCCCCTATATACGAGCGGGACACATTGATGCTTTAGCGTCAGATGAAGCATTGCTGCGAACGGACGTAATGGGCCGAGTTGCGGAGTCGCTTCAAACAATAATGCGCACATCATTGATGGCACTTACCAGATGCACTACTGAAATGAATATAGTTGGAAAAGCTCTAAGCGCTGGGAAAATTGGGACAAAGTGAGATGATTAACAGAGTTGGATTAGTGAAGCATGGTCGTGTAAATGAATCGAATTAATAATATACTGAGAGAGCCGATGATTGGACCTAGTTGATGATATCTTTTAGCCCTTTGAAGCCAAAAGCTATGATGTTTTGGGCCAGTCAACTCTTTGCAGTCATTGCGCGAGCTGAATGAAGGACCCGCGTCGTAAGCTGTGTTCTACCACGACGGAATAAAGTTGATTGAAATAGAGTCTGGGGCGATACAAGTCACTTCCTGTTTGTCTGAAAGCCTTTCTCCGCCTCATTTCTCCAGACAGATAATCGCGAAAATGCAAAAGTCAATAATATTCACTGGGAATATGTATTATGTACACGGATAGCGATCAAAGAGACCAAAAACTAAAAGACTACCATCCTTCCAAGTTTGCCTTAATTGCTCAATCGGGTATATAACTCCTTCCAACTTTCAGAGGAAATACTGCCTTGAGCAATGTTCATAGCAACTCCTTGAACGGTGCCTTCCTCGTGAAGCAAGTCTACGAAGGTGGCCAACTCCTGGGCTTCGTCCTCGCCGGCCAGTTCAACTTTTGTTTCTTCGTTTGGCTCCCAAAGAATTTCGGAGGTGGCCACCTGGAGGTCTAAAGTTTTCGCAACTTGATCACCAACTGATTGGGTCTGTTCAGGCTCTGTCCAAACCACTAGCCGGCCATTCTCACCTTCGTCTACATCCATGGCACCCGAGTCCAGAGCGGCCTCCAGAATCTCGTCCAAGCCGACGCCGTCTTTAGCTTCAAACGTGACACGGCCCTTTTTCTGAAATAGATAGCGAGATGGCGTTGTACTGCCTCCTGCATTTTTAATAATCAATCTCACCTCCTGCAAAGTCCGCAGCCTATTGTCCGTCTCAGATTCAATGACAGCACCAACGTTCCCCGGCATCATCGCTTCAATGGTGACACTCTCCAACGACGCGCCGCTCAAACTTCTCCCCTGGCCACGTGCTATGGCAGCTTCGATGGATGTCTTTGCCATTCCCTCGCGCTTGGCTTTGGTGATGAGATCAACTAATCGGGGGTTGTGTGCTGTGTCTGGGCCGCCTAATTTAGAGGCAAGGGTAAGCTCCTGGGAAAAGGCGGCACGCTGGCGGTTTTTAACGGCATCGACACGCGCTTTATCGTGTTTGATTTTGGACCAACGGTTATGGCCTGATGGAGACTTTGGCGAGGATGTCAAGGTGCGGATTTGGCATTGTCGGCAAATGTACGAGATGCGTTGTTTTTGTAGGATCAGTCCGAGACCCCTACTAGGAGCCATGATTGTGTGTAGAACTGGTTGTGTCAAGTATTGATTTCTCGACGAATGCTGCTAAAACGTCCCGTCTTCTAATGGATGCTTGCGGGAAATATAACGAGATGAGTCAGCAAAACGCGCAGCGGGAAAGAGCGCCGCCAGGGGTCCGATTCGAGGGGGAAGGAGCGAGTGCACGCGACGTCAGATGGAAACCCTTCCAATTCAGTCTCCGCCTGATCTGGACAACAAACCACGCCATTTCATTCACGATTCCTCGCTGCACTCCGTCCGTCTACGAAAATCATGATATAGCAACACGCGCTTTACGAAACCCGGGTAGTCCATTCAGTACAAAATAATGGCGGAATCAGAAAAGCGCCCTGAGAGCTCTGAAGGCGCGGCGGCTGTAACACCAGCAGCCAGTGGTCAGGCGCCCCCTACCTCCATCGAAGAGTCGCCTTACACTCTCGACATCCCGAAACTCCACACCTTACCTTCCGAGCAGCAGGGTCTTTACCTCCTCACCTTCACGGCGGACCTCGCTCGCCATGTCGACTCTCTCGAACCAGACGGCATTTCAGCCGAGCAGGTACCCCTCAAAAAGGAGCTCTTCAAAATCATAAATCTATCTTCGCCGGCACCTGCGAGGATTGTGCGAAACAGCCTTGGCCATTGCTTCGCGGGAATTTTTGGAAAAGGCAATAGGAAGCTGTTGTACGAGTCAATTAATGAATTGGTCGCGATCCTCAACGCGGGCAAAGAGAAAGATGGAAAGGCGAAACATGCTGCTGTGTCGTGCTTGGGAGCTATATTCGAAGCCGCAGGAGATAGTGCCATGAGTCTGTCGCCTCTAGCTTGCAGTTCTGTCTTGAAGTGTCTCAAAATGAGCTCCAACGACACTGGCTTTCGAGCTGCAATTTTCCGTTCTTTGGGAAGAATTGTGAAGGGTAATGTGGCAGCTATCGATGAGGATGTCGCAAGGATGATATGGAAGCAAGCTCGTAATGCGGTGGGCAGTGATAGGTCTGTTCTCGTTCAGAGTCATGCATGCGCGTGTCTCGAACAGCTCATCCGATGCACGCCGTACTTCGACGACTCCAACAATTTCGACAAGCTTCAATCAGCTCTCTGGAAAGCGATGGAGAGCTCGACATCATCTTTGCGTCATGCAGCTGCTTCTTGTCTGGCCTCGGAGCTTGTCAAGAGCTTCTCGGAGTCACCAAACAACGATCCTGTGCCGCGAATTAGAAAGCCTCGCAAAGCCAAGAAGACCGTAAAGCCCGAGGAAATGGATGACGATATGCAACGCGCTTCTTCGCCAGCGCCAGAGAAACCAGCGACAGCCCTCTCTTACAGCTTAATCGACATGCTCAAAATTCTCTCTGCACATTATTGCAAGCCGTCGACCACGAATAAGGCTCGTGCAGGTGTAGTTGTCTGCTACATCAAAGTCCTCAAATCTCTTGGAGAAAGCATCGTTGAGAAAAACTATGGAGAAATTGCGCGGCATTTGTTTGCAGACATTCTTGGCCATTCGTCCCTCCAGTTCAATCGCTACCGGCAACTCATGAGCCGCAAATTTGTGCGCATCGTCTTGGAACGTGTCATTGGAAAAATGCTGGGCGAAACTGCGCAACTCAATGCATGCCGCTTCTTGATCAACGACATCATCAAAGATTACCCTCAAGCTATCAAAGAGCGACCTGAACCTTCCAAACAAACTCTGATTGGTGCACTCAGCGCACTGAGCTCATTCATGCACGATCTCGGTGCTGCCGTTGGACCAATTGCTGAGAACATAAGGGAATCTTTGTTGCAAGTACTTCAACATCCCAACTTCACAGTCCAGATTCATGCATCGCGTGCCTTGCGAACATTCGTACTTGCATGTCCACAACAGCTCCTACCAACCGTTTCAATCTGCATGAACAGTGTGAATCGAGAATTGACCTTGTTGGCTGGTCCAAGACAAGCTCCGCGACGTTGCGTTGGATATGCCCATGGTTTGGCAGCTATTCTCAGCTCCTCTGGACAGAACCCTCTTCATGGCTCTTTGGATGTTTACGCTCGAGTCCTACAGCAAGCGACATCTCTTTTGAAGACCAGCGGTAGTTCAGACCTGAGAATATCAAGCTGTCAACTTCAGGTGGCATGGATCATGATTGGTGGTCTTATGTCGCTGGGACCCAACTTTGTCAAGATACATCTTTCGCAGCTTATGCTCCTTTGGAGAAATGCATTGCCGAAGCCCGTAGGAAACGAGAATATGAGCCAAAGGAATATGATCGAATTGAGCTATCTCGCGCACGTTCGCGAATGCGCACTGGGCTCCATCAAGGCTTTTCTTACCTTCAATCAACGACTCATTACTTCCGATGTATCGCGAAGGCTGTCTGCAATGCTTGAAAATTCTGTTGCATTTATCAAGAGTTTACCGGAGAAGAAGACAAGTGATGAGCCTTCTAATCGGCTCTCAACCGCTTTACAATTACAAGACTACGAAGTGATGATTCGACGGCGAATTTTCCAATGCTTCTGTCAGCTTCTGACGCTAGCACCGACTGGAAGTGTAGAAGTTACTGCTCACTCCAAAATCCTTCCATTGGCTGTGGCTTCGTTTTCGGATGTTGAATATTCAGCTCCAAGTTCTCTGGGTGCTGCTATTGCTAGCTCTGCCGCTGCATTTGAGACTATATGGGATGTTGCTGACAATTATGGATTTGGTGTCACCGGGTTGGTGTCTGGTTTGGATATACAAGACCCAGTCACAGGAAGCGTTGTGAGGCACTGGTCAAGTCTTCAAAGCGACGAAGACGCTGTTGATAAAACCATCCAATCTCCAGTCTCTACAGCCCCCGAGTATGATGCAACTTGCTGCTATCTGCCCAGTGGCGCCGAAATCGACAGTTTTCCCAACTCCGCTGGAACAGAGACTGTAAATGCTGCCATTGCAGTCCTCGGACTCAGTTTCCCCCTCCAAGATCCGCGCATTCAGGAGAGCACCCTGGAGCAGGTATCTTCTTCGTTGAATGCTCCGATTCTCCAGAAAGATCCCGCGCGTCGAGCAGCTATCATCGTCAATGTAGCACTGGCCCTTTCTACAGCTTGTCGAGTGGCTACAGGCGAGGTGGATTCTATCAAAGGCGACATTAGACGAGATCTAACTGAGAAAGCATTGCAAGGATTACTCCACCTGTGTCTCAAAGACACTGACGGTAGCGTTCGTACTTTAGCTGCTGATGCTATTGGCAAGCTTTGTCTGAGCTCTGGCAATGCTTTCACCACGGCAGAAGTGACTTACTTGACTGAAACTATTGTCAACAACAGAGAGCCACATGTGAGAGCCGGTTGCTCTCTGGCACTGGCCAGTATATATGCTCAGCTTGGCGGTATGGCTGCTAGTTTCCACACGAAAACCATTGTTGGTATCTTGATGTCACTTGCAGCGGACACTCACCCCTTGGTTCACTTCTGGGCCCTTGAAAGTTTGGCCAAGGTCGCAGAATCTGCCGGTCTTAACTTCAGTGGATACGTGACCAGCACCATCGGAATGCTCAGCCAGCTTTACGTTTCTGACAGCCACAATGTTGAGACTCCCACACTGGCTTCTTCGAATATGTCCATGGATCTATGTGTCTCAGCTGCCATCCTACGCGGAGTTGACTCTATCATTAATGTTCTGGGACCAGATCTTCAAGATATGACAAAGGCTCGTGACATGGTTTTGACTCTGGTCCGACTCTTCTCACAAGAGGCAGATTCTGTGGTCCTGTTGGAAAGCCTCCAGTCTATGGAACACCTATCACTCTACGCCCCCGGACATCTGGAATTTGCGCAGTATGTTCAGCGCCTACAATCTGATCTTGACTCGCCGTCGTCGGAGATCTCGACGTCGGCGCTTCACAGTCTAGCAGTGCTCATGCGCCGTGATGCGACTGACGTTGTAAAAACGGCGAAACCGGGCCTCGAAGACCGCTTGTGGGATTACTTGAATTCACACCCTGATCAACCATCAATTAGAAATATATTCATCAATTGGCTCCATCAAACTGGACCAAGCAACCCGGAAGAATGGATCCAACGATGCAATAGTATTTTGACCATGACAAAGGCCAAAGTTGAGCAACCAAAGACAGCTGTCGCAAAATACACGGCTGGTCCAGATTTACAGGATGAGGAAGTTGCAGGGTTTGCAGTCACCGCCGGAGCTACGAAAGAGGATGATGCACAGGCACCTACTTCAACCCAAGAGCTCATGCGATGGCAAGTTCGCTTGTTCGCCATGGAGTGCTTGCGAAACTTGATTGCGATGATCAGCAAAGAGGCGGCTGTGTCTGACGAAAGTGTTGGTGAAGCTGCTCTACAAGCAAAGGTTGCTGATGTTGTGCGCATCGCATTTTCTGCATCGACAGCCGGAGTTGCGTCTTTGCGTGTCGTTGGAATGCAAATTATCGACCAAGTATTAAAAATGTTTGGTCGAACACCCGACCCTGACTTCCCTGAAGCCATGTTGCTTGAACAATATCAAGCACAGATCAGCTCCGCTCTAACGCCTGCATTCGCGACCGACTCATCGCCTGAATTGGCCGCTGCTGCTGTTAGCGTATGCGCAACGTTCATTGCGACGGGTATCGTGACGGACATTGATCGCATGGGTCGTATCCTCAAAGTCCTTGTTTCTGCCCTTGACAGTTTCTCTCGAGATTCCGAGAGCGCCAGCATCGGCGATTTGAAGGCGCTGAGTTCGAACGCACAGGTCATGGTCCGCATGGCCATATTCTCTGCTTGGGCTGAGCTTCAAATCTCGAGTGCGGAGCAAAGATACCTCATCAATGTCGTCAACCCTCACATTGCACAACTGGTCCCATTGTGGCTCTCATCGCTGCGCGAATACGCTAGACTGAGATTCGAACCCGATATTTCTGCCAGTGTTGGGAGTGCAGTATCTGGAGATTTGGATATGGTTTACGCAGCGTTGAATCGTGAGACTCTTCTCAAATTTTATCAAGAGTCCTGGTTGAGTTTGGTTGATGCAATTGCGAGCCTGATCGACGAAGACAGCGAGTTTGTTTTCGATGCTCTCGATGGCAAACATGCTCTACCCGACGCAGAAGGCGAAAAGAAAGATTCGACGAGTGTTGTCAACGGTATTGTCAAGAAAAGTACCGGCATCAACTACCGTGAAGAGCCTGTGGCGTTCTTCTTTGTGCTGTTCGGTTTGGCTTTTGAGTCGCTTGCCGTGCGGACTAGCGAAGAAGATATTGTAGTACGACAACGCAACATGGACATCCTTCGCGCAGTGAGGAAGATCCTCCGTCCTTCGGTGTCTGGAAATGCGGTGTATCAAGAAGTCATCTTTGCGGAGACGATGGATTTGTTGGATCGTATGGTGTTGACGGAGACGTTGGGAGTTCAAGCGATCATTGTGGAAATTGCACGAAATCTTTGCATTGTCCATCCGTCAGCTCGACAAGGAGAAGACGGCCCAGTCAACGGAGAAACTTTATCAGACGACATTGAACAGCTTTTTGAGCTGACACGCATCATCGTTCTTGTCCTCGCCGGCCTCATACCTGGTCTATCTGATTCGCCCGTTTCCATCCGCATCGAATCATCGGACGAAGCCATCAGTCTCGTTCGCATCTCGTTGCAAGCCTTGGTCGACGTCTCGGATGTCTTTCCTTCTATCATCAAAACTGATCTCCACGCGACAATCCTTCACATATTCATTACAATCTTGGGCACTGGTGCTTGCCAGGCTCAAGTAGTACCGCAAGCTCTACCCGTGTTTCGTCGGTTCATCGCCACCATCGCCGATGACGGACGTGAAGCGACGCAGAGGCACCTTTCCAATACGTTGGCACGCATGCTTCTCATCCTGAAAAACGCGCAGCGGCGAGAAACAGATGCCAGTCTGCCGTGCGAGAAAAATACACTTTTGGCAGCTACAATTCTGCTGTCGACGGCAGCAAACGACATTGGCACGACCAGCATACTTGTCAGGCACTTTGTCGCTGAACTTGGCGAGGCGCTCAATACACCGCTGACATCACGCGTTGCAGCCGGCTGCGTACGCACCCTCATTCTGGCGGGCATCCAGACCAAAGAGCTGACGAAAATGGCCGTGTCTTTCATGTGCGCAGCTACAGACCTTGAAGGCCTTGCGGAAAGCCGGACCATCATGGGACAGATACTCGTGGTGCACGCGACAACGAAAGTGGCAGGGCAGCATAGGGCTCTCGCGTTCACGGTTTACATCAGCGCGCTTCTTACTCGAGCGGGCAAGGAGGGCAGGCAAACGCACATGGAAACAGCGGATCGCCTGCTGGAGTTGGCGGCTCACGACAATGCCTCATTCCGGGCGGTGGTGGCGAGGTTG
The DNA here is from genome assembly GCA_033807595.1 of Acrodontium crateriforme. Classification (NCBI taxonomy): domain Eukaryota; kingdom Fungi; phylum Ascomycota; class Dothideomycetes; order Mycosphaerellales; family Teratosphaeriaceae; genus Acrodontium; species Acrodontium crateriforme. The sequence continues at coordinate 1,676,770 of CP138584.1, read as the reverse complement.
AGTGCAGGGGACAAGATGCTGGTGGAGAAGATTGTCAAGGCACGGGCTGGGGCGCAGGTTCGGCGGGACGAGGGCGGCGACGAGAAGCCCACGATTGCGCTGAAGATGAACTTTGGCGGGCGATAGGGGGTGGGTGGGACGAGACATTTACAGAGCAACAGGTGACGAGGCTGGTTGATACAGGCGTCGTTGACGGTGTAAATGAGTGGCGTGGGATTCCCTGCAACGACGTCGGCAAAACAGACCATGCAGAATGATGCTGAACAATGCTGAACAATGCTGACCAAGCCGAACTCTATCCTGGAGAATGCTGAACAAGCTGAACTATGTCTTGGAGAATGCTGAACAATGCTAAAAAATGCTAAATAATGCGAAACAATGCAGGGCGGCGATGAAGCAGGGGACGCTCGATTCGCGCGCGTCGATGGCGCAGATGGCGCATGGCCGTCGGCATTTGGATTGGCGCTAGCAGCGGCGGCGGCGGTTCCCCGTCCGCTTACTCGGCGGCGTCGGCTTATGGCTGGGGGGGGCCTGGCTGCGATCCGGGGTTTGGTTGGCGAAGCGGAGGCCGATCGTCAACCAGAGATCAACTGCGGCGGGCATCGGCCACGCTATCAACCACAACCAACATCACCACCACCTCCACCACCTCCACCACCGTCCAGCCACGGCTCATGTGGGTAGGCGTCATTCATTATTCATTCTTCCATTCACTCATTCGTCCGCGCCTTCACGTCGTTCTCTCTTTCTCTTGGCGCTGTGTCTGGCTGGCCTTTCTCAACTCTCCCGCCCTCGTCGTTCGCTCCTGGCCTCTCTCCTCCCCTCGTTTGCGTCTCCGTCTCCGTCTCCGCCATCGTCTCGTCTGCCCTGACTTCACACCACACAATCATGTCCCGCTTGACCTTCAGGCGCACGCCCAAGACCGAGTCCACCCAACAGGTCTCCGCCAGTCGATCTCTTCGCCGCGATGCAAGCCGCTCAGAGTTGCGCGCATTCCATCTGGTACGTTGCAAGCCCCCCACCATCGTGCTGCCATGGATCCTTCCGCTCGTGCCAGCTGCTTCAAGCTGGTTCGTCAATCCAATGTAAATACTAACAACATGCAATCAACAGAGATCGTCGTCGCCCGTTCGCAAACAAGACGACAAAAAGCCAGAAATCGAAATGCAACCCAAGGTCCCAGGAGGCTCCATATCATCCGATGATCGAGCAACACCAAATTCGACAATCAAAGGTGTTCGTTTTGCGACGCCTCGGCCTCCTACAGACAGTGAGCCGCCAAGCGAATATGAGTACCGATCCCCTCTTGCGAAACAACTGTTAGTCGCTCGGGAAGAGCCACGCATCAATCCGAGAAACTTTAGTACTCCCGATCCAATACGAACGTTTGCTCCCAAAGTCTCGCCGCCAAAGCAAGAAGCAGAACATCATGATGGTGGCAGCGAGCCATCAATTGACATGCAATCTTCCTTCATGCTTGACGCGAGCCCCATGGTGGGGGGAGATCATAGAAAGGAGAGCTCGAATATGGATTCATGGGAGGAAATGGAAAACGTCATATCTGAGGCATTGCCCCCCTTACAGGCACAGCAATTAGACGGCGTCGATGAACAGCCATGGAATGCCCTTAAGGAAGACGACCCTGCGTCATTTGATCTAGTCCCACCATTGGAATTCCCTGACGAAATCGGAAGGTACAAATTAGAGATACGATCGGAACAACTCTTCGGAACAGACCATTTGCAGGCCATCTTCAACGACGCCAAACTTTTGCAAGAATTCACTGGCTTTCTCAATTCACATCGTCCTAACAGTATGCCAGTATTGGACTATTATTTGAACGCCATCAAAGCGATTCGGACTCTTAACTACGCCAATGAGCTTCTTCGCACCTTGAAACCAGTCTCTCAACAGATTTTCTCCACCAAAGTTCCTTCTCCCGTCCATCATGTCGAGCTCGAGGAGAGAGCAAGTCAAGCATTTGCTGTTCTGGTGCAAGACCACTTATCAGCATACGTAGCCCATCGATGGGCGCAGACTGTCCGCGTGCAAATTGACAAGCGAATCAGAGGAACGCTAGCACCACATCTTCGCGAAGCAAGCGAAGGCCTCGCAGAAGTCTTTTGTCTCACCGATCCTAGTCGTCTGGACAATCCAATCATTTTCTCATCAGATTCTTTATCTACTGTGACTCAATATGGATTGAACTATATTGTTGGTCGAAATTGTCGTTTCCTCCAAGGACCAAAAACATCACGGTATGCTGTACAAAGGCTGTCAGAGGCATGTAGAACGGGAAAGGAAATTACAGAAATCATATTAAACTATCGGCGCGACGGCAGTCCTTTTATGAATATGCTCACTATGGCTCCACTATTCGACGGTCAAGGACGGCTGAAATACTTCTTGGGCAGTCAAATTGACGTTTCCGGGCTGGCCAAACAATGCACCGGTCTGGAAGGACTCATGAAGATTGTCGAGCGAGCTCAAACCGAGGAAGACCGGCAAGAAACTTCAGAAAACAAGGACGCCCTTGAAAGCCTTTGCGAAATGTTCAACACTACAGATTTGCAAAAGATTCGCCGAAAGGGAGGTCGCATGTACAGGGAGTACGCAGAGGATCTTGTCCAAAATCGACAAGCGCCTGGTCTAATGGGCAGAGTCGTCCTAACTGATCCTAGTCAAGACGTTCTCGACGACGAGGAACTAACTTCTGTACCCGAAACTCCACTGCCATCTACGAGTCTGGCACCAGCGTCAGTCAAGGTTGAAACCATATTCCCATATGTAAGTCATAATTACCCGATGTGTCATCAATAACATACTAATTAACATATTTAGTGGTTGCTCGTGCGACCGGCACCAAACCATCGCATCATATTCAGCTCACGCTCACTACGCGTTCCTGGCCTTGTGCAAAGCGAATTCTTCGATCGAATTGGCGGCAGCAGTCGTGTCCGCGATAATCTCCAAGAAGCCATGGCTGAAGGACGAGGTGTGACTGCCAAAATCCGCTGGCTCACAAGACCAACCTCGGATAGCTCCGAGATGAATGCTGGTCGTCCTAGATGGGTACATTGTACTCCATTATTCGATCATCAACGCTCAGTGGGCGTTTGGATGGTCATTCTCGTTGATGACGAAGCCGTGCCACGTTCGGATACCCCGAGACGGCACTATCATCCTGCTCCTGCTGTGTCTCAGAATATAAGTAATGGACATGTCCATGGTGTACCGTTTTGAGACTACAGGGGATATACATGTATGGTCGTCATTAATTCTCGTTTTTTGTTTTTAAATTACTTCATGGTTATGAAGTTGATATATTCCCCTTGCGTTTAATGATTAGATAGCCAGCAATTTCAACATACACTTTCCACCCTTGGCCTTTCACACAAAATGATCAGTCATTTCCATAACGTCATGTACCGTCTCATCGTCGTGAAACAACCCGCCTCGACCAACCGAGTCGTTAAAAACGAGCTTTTGTCGAATTTTCGCCCAAAGGCCCGTAGATGTCGTGTAGAGCTTTGCGGCTGGTGAATGAGACTTCGTTTGGGGCTGAGACGGACGATGGGGGCCGTGTTGAGCGTGTAAGGCGTGGACTTTTGCCGTGCGGTGTCCGGTTGTTTTGGCTATAGTTAGATGGAGAGTGGTTAGATTTGTGAGTTTGGGTTGTGGATTGGTTTCTGGGTCGATCAGCCCGGTTATAGGATTATCCTTATGCACTATCCACTTTTCCTTTGTTTGAATGGGGGGTTTCTTTGCGGGGCATGTTTTATCAGACGTCTCATGTATATTTGCAATATACGGCCCCATATTGAGAATGGAAGTTCGGATTGTTGGTATTCCGCCAAAGATGACGACGATAAACCCATCTCGAGGTTGCAATGTTCTTTGAGGATACGCACATGGCTCAGATAAGAAGAGCTAAAGATGACTATTTAGAAATCTCATCAGTACAATTTCCGTGGACGAGTTCGTTGAACGTACAAGATTTACTCCCATTATGTAAAATGCCTGCGATTCGCACGGTTTTGACGAGTTTGTGAATAAACTCAAAGCACCTGGATGGAATAAGCTACTATCGAATAAATGATATGCAGTAGCATTGGCTAGTAAACGGTTGAACTGCTGCAAGTCATCAGGTCACAATCACATAGAGGGGTAAAGATGCATCTCCGCCTTCTTTTTATCGAAAGTCCGAGAGCTCTTGTTTGCAAGATCAATTCCTCTGTTTTCTTCCCAACCATTTCAAGTTCCTTATTGCCCCGCATATTGACTGACTTGACATAAATGCAGGGCCAATGACCACAAGAATAAATTCCGTGCGTGAACGATGGGCCACAGCGTCTGCAGCGTTCGAGGCCCGCGACATCCCAGCAAGAAACGGTTCACGGCGCCGCCTGAACACGGCCAGCCGAGGCCCAGCATCCCCCCCTCTTACCCGCGGCAGATCTAAACATCACTTCACCCGATCCATGTGTCTATTTTCTTTCTCTTCGTATCGCCGCTTACCAAGTCGACTTTGAGTTTGACACATCATTAAACTCTCCAGATCGCCGGAAAACTTATCTTGCGTTAGTTTCGTGCTAGTACCGCTTACACTTAGACTTGTGTCTTTGATGCGCTATTTTCTGATGTCCTGCTTGAGTCAATCTGAAACATGACGCTGCTTTCTGATGTCATTCTGCCTCAATTCTCGTTTGCTGACACCCGTAAGACGCTGTTTGAGACAAAGCCAACAGATGATAAAGCAGCACTTTCACAAATTTAGTGTTGGATGATGCGAATGGGGCTGCCTCCAAAGTGAGCTGGATGAGACCGCCAAAGTGCTACAGAGATGCATCGAAGAAGGGCAAGCAATCATTGAGGAGTGAAACAACATGAAATTAAGTTGAGATGAATGCCAATATGGAGCCACACTTTTCGTCGAGTGAAATTTTTTAAAAAGATAATCCAGCATGCAAGCCAAGCACCTGGGCGGCAAATTACATAATAATGGCGAGCAAGAGAGAGTCAGTAACGAAGTGCCGAATTTAAGTTAACTCAGTGACTCCAAACCCCAAGTCGAGGGAGAAACAGCACCATCAAGGCCACAAAGAACACTCGGGAGCGATGATCCGTCATTTACATCGTTACTTCATTACGTCATGCAGCAGTCCTCGTCCAGATATTGAATTCTATTTTCGTCGCAACGGTCGCGTCGGCCCTGCCTTATTGCTGAACTCTGGGGGAAGGATTGAAGGGATTATAGGACTAAATCCCCTGCAGTGGAAATAAGAGTCAGACCCACTGACAAAACTGGTATTCTTCGGGTAGCAATTATACGGAAATGCAGCACACGATGAAACAGAAATATTCTGAATTGATTGCTAGCTGCGAATAGGCAAGTAATCAAGTAGAACCATTTAGAGCGATATGCATTGATTTTGAGAAATCACAGTAAGTCGACAAAGTCATGAACAGGTGCTTACATCCAGTGCCAGGTAAAGTAGTTGAACTTCATATTAAATGATATCGCCGACATCCTCGTACAAGTCATCATCTAAACAGTTTTCACCTCCAATTTCGATGATTTAAATTTCAGGGCGAAATTTGAATTTGTCTAGGGTTACAGGCGGCGGGCAGGTGAGCAACAACCTTTAGGACTTTGTCATTGATGACTAGGCAGAATAGATCTCGGGAACATATTGTCGAATGGCAGTATTGGTCTTAGATTCGTGTCTTACATTGCTCTACAGCTTGTTCTATTGTTGTTCCATTGTTGCGCTCTCCAACTCCGCGATTTTTGATAATGTGGCTCTGAAAACGAAGAACTAGTTTGTCGAAGGGAGCCTCATTTATCTTAGGGCTCGACCCTGAATCTTCCAAATGGAAGCATTCTCAATGTACATATCCCTCGAATTTTTCATGGCTGCGGCAAACTCATCATGTTGAGGCACTTCATGAAGCCCAATTAGGCACCATTTGATATGCGATGAAACTCGACGCTTGATTGGTCGAATCGCTCGTCGATTGAAGCCCGATTCAGCTAGTCATGGATTGAACAGCCGCAAATCGTGGCGCAGACATGAGGCAGGCGCGACCGGGCGGTTTCCGGTGAAGTGATAAAAAGAAAGTGTCTGCCTGTTTGTTGCCAAGCCCTCATCTTCTTGTTTTCATGTCCCAGCATTTCCGTTCAATAGAACAACATATCATAAGTGGTTGAGCTCTCTACTATCACAATCTGCCGCAAAATCTCCTCGCATAGAATCAACAAACATGGGCAACAATCATTCATCCACGGCCATCATCAAATGCAAGCTTTCGAATGCACTTCCTGACTACCAGCATTCATCCTGGTGTGACGACAAGAAAGCCCGACCATATATTAGCGAGCAAGATCGCGAGCAATTTATCTGTATGATTTCACGACCGTACTCTCTACCTCATCCAAGCTGACAGACGATACAGATGGAGTCGCCATCGTCATATCAAACAACGGCGAATTCGATCTTCGAGATCACAACTTCGCTCTTCTCTATTCGAGACGAGAAAACGACCGATTGGTAGCTCGAATTGTAGCAGAAAAGAATGGTGTCGTGACTGCAAAGATTGACGGCGAAGGAGATGGAAAAGATCACAACGAGGCTTTCAAGGTGCTTCGGAAGCATGTTGAAACCAAACTGGACAAGTTGCTAGAAGAAGTGCCTCCACCTACTGCCGCAACAGTAACTGGCTCAAAAGCGCCATCTTCACCACCACCACCAGTGCGATCTAGTACTGGATCAGCCAATCAAGTGCGAGAGCCACCGGCCGGCGGCATACCAGTGGATGCCCCTCCTGCTTATGGCACTGGAGATGTAAAGTCGAGGAAGATGTAACAAGTATTGATCGATTCACATGTATCATTTGTTCTGTATGCAGTATTTCCTGGCACGAAGCTTCCCAATACAATTTCTTAGGTCAATGCTGAAGTCTTCTGTCTATTCGATTTGAGACCTTCACCCGAACATCGTTCTGGATTGAAGATTTGTAGACCACGACATATGGCTACGCTGTGATGAAGATTTTGGGTCTTTAGCGAGTCAATTTTTAAGTTCATATATGCAGTGAGTCGTGGCTGCTGCCGTGCTATCAGTTGTAAGCAGTGCCATTCTCCGTCGCTTGTATGTACATTCTCTTCATTCGCCAAGGATTCCCACCTGATTGGCTTCCACCATCTATGTTGAACTCATGATCATCTGTCGCAAGTACACGCTTTTTGATCCAGAATGCCTGATCTCTAAAATCAAGACTAGAAGAGAACACAAGGATACTCTCATTGTCTCAAAGGCAATCAAGACGTAGAATTGAGAACCTCACAGATCCTAAACATTGTCAATATGAGTGTCACATTGGATTCAAGAGACCTCGTACCTCTTAATACCCTCCTGGAGTATCTCCTCGGGAACAGAGAAAACCAAGCGAAACCGACCAGGTTGAGGAGCATGATAAGCCTCGCCAGTAGACATTGTAACCCCAGCTTCTTCGAATCTGCGAGACAACAATCTCTCTGCGACCCAACCGTTGTCTTGAGTTTTCGGTGGAAATAACTTGGAACTAAGATCCAGCCAGATGAAGAAACCGGCATTCCTAACTCAACAGTCAGCTAAGCTCATACTGTAGGGGGAGGAAGCATACCCCTTTTTGTGATAGTGAATGCCTGCCTCGTCCAGAAGGTTTTCCGCAAACTGTCTCTGTTTGGCTAAAGCAGTCTGTGAATTCAGCAGGAACTTCTCAACGAAACCTTGATTCTCAAGAATTTTGTTTGCAAGATCCATTGAGAATTGCGACGGTGACGAAAAGCGGCAAACGGCACGAACGCCATCTGTCAGCTCTTTATTCCTGGAGATCAGACAACCGAGTCGCATGCCGCCGGCTCCAAAGTCCTGGCGGTCATTGTTAAGATGATGCTGCAGATTGTAAATAGTCGAGGATACTCACCTTGGACATGCCATATAGCACATGAACTAGAGACGGATCGATGAGACCAGTTGTCACGATCGAAAGCACAGATGTGAATTTCTCGTTGTCGAGATCACTGCGATTGTAGACAGAAAGAGCATAGATCTCATCGCTGATTAAATGGATCTTCTTTGCAGCGCAGAAACGAAGTAAACCCTCCAGCGCCTGGCGAGAATAGCAGTGTCCTAACCATTGTGAGAATTAGAGGGCAAAGTTGATCTCTAGATTCAGACTCACCAAGCGGGTTATGCGGGTTGCAAATTATCAAAGCCCTGATTTTGATCCCTTGAGATGTCGCTTCATCATATCCTTTCTCGAAATCTGCGACGCATTTTGTCGTGAACTGATCAGTGTCGCCAACAGATACGTAGTGAAGTTTGACCCTCGCATTAGGTCAGCTAATCCATTCGTCTCGTGTCACGCGTTGATAAATACCCAGTTCGCATCGTGAGGTCTCTAAAGAAAGACCCATAAACCGGTCGGCCAAGCATGATCCTTTCTCCATCATCACATAGCATCATAGCAATCGTCTCATTGAGAGCAGTAACGCCAGCGGCAAAGGTGATTTGCTCAGGGTCAATAGAAGCAGCTGGCTGGAAATGCGTGTTTAGATGCATGGCCATCGCAGTTCGCAATCGGTTAGTTCCAGTGAACATCTCGCCGTACGAACAACATGAGGCATCGAATCGGCTCTATGAATTATGAGATTTTGTATGGCTTTGTACTAGAATTGATGATTTGAAGGATTGACGTACATTCGAGTTGATAAAATCTATGAGGTCTTGGTGCATCAAAAACTGTGATTGTTAACTTGAAGACAAGCTTAGACGAGCCGGAGGATTGAAGGATTACATTTTCCGCATTTGCAAAACTCACGACTCCGTTCGGATTAGCAATCGGATGATAGAAGTTCTGTTCGCCATGAGTGTAGTCGATTTGCGACCACTGCGCTCCTCTCGTTGATAGCATGACTCTGCTTGGAAAATAAGACTTGATTGACCAAATTAGGTGAATACCTCGAAGCTTGATATATGTTGATCAGAGTGTCTTCCCTCGTCTTATAAAGTCAGCTATTCTCATGAGCTACAGCGATGACTGTCAAAGCAAGCGGTGTCCTTTTCGGGAAACTGTGCTGACGAACGTATTGGTGTCGTTCTACCACAGTGCTACCTATTAACTCACAACTCAATAAAATCGGTTGATCCCCATTGACAAAAATTGTTGAACGAATCATCTCAGTGCACGGAGTCTCATGTCTACAACACCTCAAAGCCAATAAGATAAACGTCACAAGTACAGTACAAAGTAGAGTACAAACACAGCCCCCGCCGGCAATCCGGCAAGGCTGAACCATGAAAGCAGTCAAATGATCGCAGACAGCAACTCAATACAAACACAAATCCACCCGCCAAAAATAATCTGTAAAGGCTATTCCACTTGAATCTCTATTCCATTCCATTTACCATGTCTCAACAATCAAACAACCAACCTCACGAAAACGATTTACCACCCGGCTGGCAAAAAATGACGGATACTGATGGAAGAGCATACTACGCCAACCATATTACGCGCACGACATCATTTAATCGACCTCAAGGTCCTGTTACAACGGTTGATCTTCCTGAAGGTTGGGAGATGAAGCGGAATGTCAGCGGTGTGGGTTATTTCGTGGATCATAATACGAGGACTACGACTTTTGAGGATCCGAGAGCGGGATAGAAGGTGATGGGACTAGAAGTAGTCTAGCTGCGAGAGAGAGGGAATGAGGGTCGGAGAAGGGAATTCGAGATAAGAGAGTTGGTTACATTTCAGACTCTATCGACCAGGTGGCAATGAGTGGAAACCAAGTCTTGATTAACATCAAAGCACGATATTCTTATGATAAAACCTTGTGTCGCATCTATTACTCCATTCTCGCTCCAATATTCATAATCGTCGTGGAAAAAACCGTAAGTCACCGCTGTCGCCCGAAACCAGATTCCTTTCCATGCCTGGAATCCATCTCGGATATTTTCAAATTCTCTGGTTCTTAAGAGAAAATACTCGCTCTGGCCTTCTCTCCATCCATAGTGGCATGATGCAGATGCTGTGTAACCTCCATAACGGCCTCGATATGTTCATAACTGAGACCTTGACCACGCTGGCTCGCCAACAACTGCGCCGTCTTGAGGATGTTCTTGATCTGACGACCATTGACCTCCAGCTGAGCGAGCTTGTTGAGGTCTCTCGGTGTGATCTTGTGAGGAAGCGTGCGTTTGAAATGCTGCAGCTCGGCTTCCGCTTGCTCAACTTCTTTCGCTTCGGCTTCTTCCACAGCCGCTTGGTATGCGGCGGACGCTTCGGCGGATGGTTGCTCTGTGGGTGTGCCGTTGATGCTGATTGTTGGGACGCTGACGCCATTGGTTTGAGAAGTATTGATATTTTTTTGAAGCCCTTGTTCGCGATTGATGGCTTGGGCAGCATCGTGGGATTTGAGAAAGTTTTGCCAGATCGTCTTGCGGCTCTTGGAGTCAAGGTCAGGATACTTGAGACTGATGTGAATTCTGCTGTGAAAAGCAGGCTGTGACGTGTTAGTCAATGTGCCGTTGTGTATGGGAATGATGGTTAGAAGTTACATCGAAAGTTTCAACACGGTTCGTCGTCAAGAACATGATGCCTTCGTAGTATTCGAGCAGACGAAGAAAGATGGATACAAGCTGTGATGGAAAGTCAGTATAACAGAATTAAGTATGTTCAGAATGATCGGACTTGCCTTGTTCCTCTCCAACTCGTGGCGACTGCGTGCCTCAAGGAAGACATCAGCCTCATCCAGTAAAAGAACAGCATTCCACCTCGCGCACATATCCAGAACGCTCTGTAGTCTGATTTCCACATGTGTGGAATCGCCACCCAGGTCGCCACCGGCCATCATGAATAGCGGCGCTTTCATCTGCTCCGCCACACTCTCCGCAGTCAACGTCTTGCCAACACCTGGAGGACCGCATAGAAGCAGAATGATTCCACGACCTTTGCCTTCGATGACGTCGTCAAATTGGTTGCGATAGCCGTATTGAGTCGATGTAAATCCGAGGATGAGCTCCTTTTGATTGGAAGGCAACACGAGACTTTCAAAGGCGCCTTCGTTGAAAACAATTTCGTTCACCGAGTTGGTGAAGAAATACAGCCATATTTTTTCCTTCAGCGCATAACCGCGAACAGTCGAGGTACAGAGCATCTTCTGTTCATCCGTAAGAGTGACATGTTTTGTCTCCTCATTCTTGTCGCCGAAAGAACCATCCATCGGCATCGGTTCATCGCCGCCCATCTCCTGACTGGCGTCGAAAAAAGGCTCAGGACAATAACTATGGGTCATACTTGGGATGCCATTTCTGCCAATGATCATCATGGGAGCGTGTCGGGTCTCTTTGAGGTTGAACGGGGTGACATGAACATAATCATTCGGATTGAAATGATTCCAGCCCCGAGCATCAACGACAATCCTGCCTTTCACGCTTCGCATTTCTTTTTGTCCATTCACATTGATGAACCAGCCAATACCATTGTACGCTTTGTAGTGTGTTCCGGCAAGATCTTGAAATTTGGTACCACGCTCGATTAGACCGGCCATAATCTTTTCTTTGTCGGCATGACAGTCGAGAGGATAGATTGGAAGATCCTTGATGTGCTTGGTCCCTTCAAATTTATAAATCTTCAAGTCGAGCTTTTTGATGCCCCAATTCGAGCCATCATAATCAACGGTATTGCAAATAAGCCAGCAGCATGGTCTTTGCTTATGGTCCTCGCCATATCGAGCACATACAAGCCTGAAGGCCCTGTCTTGGCCTTCATATTTGCTGTAGATGATTGTCCCAGGAACAAAAAGAGTCCAGAGATGAGTGTAGGAGATGTCTCCTTGTTTCATCAAGTCGGTTGACTCTTCAATGACGTCTTTAAGCTCCATGGTCAACAAGTCGAGTAAAAGTTGGGCATGCTTGACACGGACTGCCATTTTCTCATTGGCACTTTCATCACTTGGAGTCTCAGAATCTTGCTGCTCTTTAAGCTTGTCAATTGCTGTATTGAGTTGACTCCAGCGATGAACGAAAGAATGGAACGGCGCTTTGAATTCAAGGCGTTTAAGCCCAACAGTGACTCCCGGATAACCGTGTAAAACTTCCTTCAGCAACTCCTTGAGGTATGGACTCTGAATGATGATGGAGTGCACGTCGAGAACCTTGTTGGAGTTTGCATCCCCAAAGGCTTTCACTCGACGTACAACAATAGCCCACCTCTCGCTCTCAGCATCCTCAGCCGGTTTGCCGAGGTCTTCAGGAATGGTAGTCTGCCACTGGAAACGGCCACGCTTGTCTTCCTTGCCGCTGTAGAGATTCTTATAGCCAACATTCATACCAATCTCCGCAGGGTCTAGTTTCACCAGCTCCTGTGGTGTGCTTTCGGCAGCTGGAGTGGCAAGGCCAGGAAGCGGAGGATGAAACATGCCAGGCGGATCCGGAAGAGAAAGATCTTCGTTTGAATCGTCACCTGAGTCGTCGTATGTGACTCCACGCATTTGTGCCTGTATACGACGGGCACTTTTCGCAGTGCGGACTAGCGAAGGGAACGATGGATTCTGAATGTATGCATCGTGGCGAATTGTTCTGGTAAGCTCCTGGTAGTCGCGAAAGGCACTCATGATGAAGCTGGTGTTGAATATCTCCGGGAGGAAAAGAGAAAAGGACAAGTGGCAAAGAGTGGATGGAAAGCAGTACTTTATAGAATGAAAAGAGCTAAATTCACCAAACGCTGTCGAATGAAGATCAGCAAGCGATGTGCAAACGTATTGGTGGGACAAACTCACTGCGAAGGTGGCGAAGATTGTTCGTTTATGCGCAGCAACGACTGACAAGGCTGCAGGCAACGTGTATGTTGGGAGTGATGAGTCTTCCAGGACTTGCTTTGAGCTGTAGTTGGTTGATCTTGTGTGGCAGCCTGACGTCGGAGGATGTGGTGGTTGGTGGTGGTGCCTAAGCCAAGGTGGAGTGTGGCTTGACAGCTCGACTCACTGTACTGCGTGAGGCCGCCCGGTGTAGCGGGCGGTATAACATAAAAGGTGAGAATGTGACATTGGATGAGAAAACTCTTCAGGCCTCCAAAGTCATCTTGTTCCAAGGCATTTATCTATTTACAATTACATCATCTCAATCGAGTTTCAGATCCGGAACAAGTCAACACACACGCTCGCTTGATGGCAGTATTTATACATCAAACAAGACGCCGTAGTGCCCATGCATCGTAAAACAGGACCAAGACAATTCAGCTTAATGCCCGTGATAGCTCCCAGCACTTCCAAAGCTCTGTCCAAGATTACTGCTGAACTTCCGACTGATACCCTGTTTGCCCATGCCCAGAGGCAGAGACATGCAGCGCATTGCCTTGGATCCTCTTCGGCTCGTAGTTGTTGAAGTACTTGGCTGAGCAGCTGAGGACGTTGCCTCGTCAGATTCAAAGTCCACAGTTATAGCAGCCGAGGAAGTTGTGTTGGTTCGTGAGAGCTCTGAGAGTCCCCCATAGGCCTCCTCCTCATGTTCTCGCGGCTCGCTCTCACGTTCCACTGAGATTGGAACAATCACTTGACCGCTCGCTGCACCGGCTTCCCCTTCAATAGCTTCTTGTCTTAGTGCCTTGTTTTGTTCTTCTTCATCGTCATCGCTGTCGCTGACTTCGTCTTCACCACCGAACCCATCACTCTCCACAAGCCAAAAGACCGGTATCGCTGCGAACATGGCAATAACTGTAAGCATCCAGAAGGGTGTGATCACATAGCCAGCTTTGACTCCAATAGTGAACATTGCTCCACTCAGAGCCGGTCCAGCGGCACGTCCAATGGCGGCGGAAGAGGTTGCGAAACCGTTCAATGTTCCCAAAGTACGCAAGCTGCTTGCTGAATTTGTGAGCAAAATGGTGCTGCAAGGGTAAGCAAAGATACCCAGGAGATTTTTGAAAAGCATAATGGCCAGACAAACGCCGACTTGCCAGCGCTGGGTAGGTAATAAAGCCGTCAGGGGTATGAAGAAGTTGACGAAAGGGAAGAGCAAAGCACAGATCTTCAAACATCGCAGTATACCAACTCGTCGTGCAACGGGTGGAAAGATGAAGAACTGAACAAACATGCCAACGATGCCGGAGCAAGTGCTCAGTAAGCCAATTCGAAAGTGATCTAACGATACACCGCCAGCAAACTTGAAGGGATTATCTTTAGACGGTGGTGTAACATCTGGACTTCCAGAGTGAATAGACGGAAATTGAAGGAACAGGGGTATAGCCATGTCAAACGACATTGTATGCAGCGCGAGCAACGTGTACACAATCAGATTCAAAAACGCCTGTTTTGTAAGTACCTCCCGCATGGTAGCGGGAGGTTGTTTCGGTTCCTTTGGTGGAGTAGAAACCCCGTCTTCTTCTACTCCATTGGAAGGCTTCAATAACGGCTCTGTTTCCCTTTCTTCGGAACGCTTATGCGATCTCCAAAGACCGAGAAACCGTAAAATTTTCGAGATAGTCGACTTGGCAGCAAGAGAGATCTTATCTCCAAGTCGGAGTCCATAATCCCGGCGATCATGAAGTGTTTCGAGCGTCTCTTCTAAGAAAAGAATGCCCGTAATAATGCCAACGGCAAAAAATATGGCAGATACAATATTCGGCAAAGCATATGGAAATCGCTGAAACAGATTCGGATTCTCAATCTTTTCTCCAGGTTGAACTTTGTAAGGATTCGCCAAAGCTCCACCGATTGATGGTCCAAAGATACTTCCAATATTCCACACAAGCGGCATAAGTGAGAAAGCCCTGGGTTGCAACTCTTTAAAAGGCACCATTTCTGCCACCGTTGTGCGCAAGATACCCACATTACCGTTTCCCATTCCCGCCAATGCACGCGCTGTAATAGCAATGGGAAGGTTTGTGCTGAAACCCCACATCAGGGATGTGACCATTGTGCTGAACAGACCGAAGAGGATGGCGGGTTTGCGGCCATAGATGTCACTGAAGCGGCCCCAAGGAACACCCACCATGGCCTGACAGAGCGAGAAGATGGCGCTACACAGGCCAGCCCAGCGGCCGACGTCGGTTTCGCGGACGTTGAAGGAGCGCACCATTTCGGGGAGGTAGGGAAAGAGAGAGGTGCTGGCTATAGGTTCGGCGAAGCGGCAGATGGCTAAATCCCATGTTGTCAATTATCTGCTGACCTCCGTCGTGGTTCAAGCTTATGATCATATCATACCTAGGATTGAGAGCTGCTGCACTGGCAGCTTACGCTCTCGGCGGGCTTTGTGGACGGTCATGATGGTGGTGTGTCGTCTGAGTCGAGACGACTCAGAAAATTCGGAGAGTGTTGGAGTATGAATATTGTCAAGTCACTATTCTCCTCTTCTGCATGATGATAGCAGGAGGGAGTGCGAACACGCGCGAGAGGAGCCTCGTATTGTATGCAGCACTAAGTCAGCAGGAAGCCGAGTCTCATGGGGTTCGAAGTTGAAGTCGGAGCTCGTGTTGAAGAACCCCGCCATGCGGTGAGACGAGGCCGACGTCGGTTTGTCCTACTGAATTGTTGCAACATACCATCGTCAGCCTGGTACATCAATATGCTGGAAGAAGAGTTCACAAAGTGTTCAGAGGTTTCAAAGTATTGCGTGAATGAATAACTTGCAAACCTCTCTGGTAATTCGCACACACAGCTGTCAGGACCATGGGCGATCCAATATGTTTTACTAACCACGCCCTAAGCTATAGTTTACAGTTCTTAATTTCGTCGTGATAAACCAAGAAGCTTTAACGCCCGAACGCCTCGCTATGCCCAACAAAATGTTCCTCACATTGCTTACAATTCAATTGCACTGTTCGTCATCTCAATTCGCTCCTGCCAGCCGGATTTCTCTCCCTCCATCGGCGTTCTCTCTCAGCTTCACCAGGTTTCATCTCCTCGTCAACAACGCTCATAATTTCATCCATGGCCTGGTTGCGTGGCAGCTGCTCAGTCTTGACCCACGGGCTCCGACGCACATAAGCCAGTTCGTTGTCGAGGCGTTTGACCATGTATTCGAGATCGCTATCTTTGCAGTCGTTTACGTGTAGGCGGTTGAACGCGGGATACATTTTCCCCTCGCCGTGCGCACGACCCATGAAGGCCTCTGGACGGGGCACAAGGTCCATGGGAATGTTGTCGGGGAGCACATTGTCGGTGGCGAGGGCCGTTTCGTGACACCAGGCGCGTGCAACGTTTCGAGCTGTATAGCCGCCTCCACCGAGGAGGAGTAGAGGAAGGCCCATATTCTTGACGAATGACACGCATTCGCCGTGTTGTTTGATGTTGATGTTGAATTGTCCAAGCCTGTCGCCACCCAAGGAATCGGCACCACACTGAAGAACGATAGCCGAAGGTTTGAAAGCTTCGATCGTGCGCCCTGTTATGCTCTCATATAGATACTTATATTGCCTATCATCGATTCCAGACGGAATAGGCACGTTGAGAGCAAAATGTTCGCCGACAGTGCCTTTCAAGCCTACATCTGTTAAGTCGCCCGTACCTGGGAAGAATTTGTGTCCTGTGTCATCGTATGGCCCGTAACGATGATATGAAAGGGTCATGACACGAGGCTGACGCTGGAACGCTTCTTCTACTCCATCGCCATGATGCACATCAATGTCTACATACAACACGCGTGGATATACTCGTAGCATGTCGACGATTGAGAGAACAATGTCGTTGATATAGCAGAAACCAGAAGCTTCAGCGCGATGAGCGTGATGCAGACCTCCAGACCAATTGATGGCAATGTCGGATTGATTGGTTGTGAGCTGATTTGTGGCGGCAAGTGTGGCACCTGTGTATAGGAATAGATATTTGGACATGCCATCAAATACTGGACAATCGGCACCTGGGCTGGTAGACAAGTTGAAGGGTCCAAGATCAACGGCATCATAGTCGTGTTTCGGTGGGGCATGCGAGGCAAATCGAGGCATTTTGCACAGTTCTTCGAAAGTTCCAGGGCTGACTTCAGCCAGGAAGTCCACGTAATCCGGATCGTGGAAGGCCCTCACTTGTTCTTTGGTGGCTGACACGGCTTCAAACGTGTCCATTGCATACTGCAAACCGCAACCCAGCACCAGATGCTTAGTGAGAGTTAAGCGCCACGGTTTCATAGGATGGGTCTTTCCAAAGTGCATATCTTCCACTTGGCTGTTGTAGTGAAACGACACTTTGTATCCTGCCGGCCGTGTAATGCCATACTCTTCGACGTTTTCCATGATTTTGCGATTGAGCTCGTCGTCCCGCCATAGTCGGTCGTCCTCGTCATTAAATCGCGGCGTGCCTGGTGTCTGTGCGGCGGAATGTGATTCTTCATTGTGGCCATTGGCGCCATTGTGCGAAGTCGACCGTGAAGAGGCGTGATTTGAGTCGCGATTCTGGGGTGGCCAGGTCTGGACTATGCCATTGTAGAGGTCGGCACGCGGAGTGTGGGAGACAGCCATGATAGGCGCATGCTGCGTCGCGCTCTGACTATGTTGTGGTCTGCAATGCGCGAGCGATCTGGCAGAGCTGCAGTCGCGACAAGGGTATTATAGATGTGTCGTTGAGATTACGCGCGCATGTGTGAACTGGACTGAATCGAATCGACGTGGGTTGCCCAAGAGCCGAGTTTAGTCGCAAATAGGCGCCGGTGCGGCACGAGCCTTAATCTCTCCCTCCCGTCTCTCTTCACTTCTTACCTGCGTCGACAAACGACGCCACGGCCAGTTGGCTTCGCTGCGTTTCCATCAATTTTCATCAACTCAGTGGCCAGTTCCATCAGAAATATAATCCAACCTGGACGGAAAATATTTATTCACTTCTGTCCGCAGTGTTCAAGCACTGGTTTTCTCGAGGATACTCGGCTAGGCGCAACTCCTCAGCATGAATCTGGCAGCCCCCGAAGACGCCGCCTCAGTGCTGGAGCAGTTTGTGCATGATGTGGCCAACACGCCAGCCGAAATCACCCATCTTCTCGAGGAAATCCAGGCCAAAGACATGCAAATTACGAGTTTGAAAGATGACATTGCTAAGCGAGACGCTCAACTCCAGAAATGGGTGCGCATTAATGGTTCGCACGTCTTGAATCCCAAGGAAGCCGACTTCTCCAAGGCTATCAATGACCGATATGACAAGTGCGAAATCCTCCAGGCAGAGAAGTGTGGGCTCAGTGAAAAGGCCCTGATTGTGCTAGAGAGGCAACTGAAACGTATGGACATTGGGCTGCGAAGTCTGGCTGCAAGAGAGGAATTCCCCTCTGACTGGGGTGGACCAACTCTACTCAGCGGTACCGTGACGGGTGTAAACACTCCTGTACCCGGTGCTGCTGCCGCCTTAAACAATGGTCCTCTCCAGGCTGTGTCCGGTAATGCTGGTCCAGGAGGTGCTAATACCCCTAACATTGCCAACGCTGCCCAATTACGCATGGCTCAAGCTGCTGCTGCTTCTCGAACACCAGGTCAAACAACACCCAACGCTGCTCGTGCCCAGCGTGAGAGCAGCACCGAAGCCAACAAGCGCCGGCGCTTGAATATTTCCCTCGGTAGCGTCCCAGCCGCACCAAGCGGCCTTCGCCAACCATCTCTAGGTCCTGGCACACCAAAACCGGGCACACCAAACCCAACCGCAAACACATCGCGCGCAGGCTCAGCCCAACCTCGACCGTCAGCAATCGGTGCCCAGAAAAAGGGCACTGCGCCTGTAGCTCTTAACCTTAACCGCAAAGTCGCGCCACACCAAGCGGCCGCAGCCAACGCAGCAGCGGCCAACGCGCGCAAACGCGACCGCAAAGGAAACAAAAAGAACTCCGACCGGCGTCGCCAACTAACCAATTCACGTGCCACGCCCTCGACCAATGCCTCCCTTTCCGACGGAAGCGACAACGAGTCCTCCGCCTCCCCAACCCCATCCTCCCTCCCACGCTCCCAAGCCGACGGCGCCGCCGACAAAACCAGCCGCCACAAAACCGGCACCCGCAGCGGTCGCGACAGCATAGGCGGCGGCGACGACGAAGACGACGAAAACGACGACCAACTCTACTGCTACTGTCAAAAAGTCAGCTTCGGCGACATGGTCGGCTGCGACAACGACAATTGCGATTTCCAGTGGTTCCACTGGGGCTGCGTGGGACTTAAAAGCGAACCCGATCCGTCTGGCGAATGGCTGTGTCCGACTTGTAGGAAATTGCCGAGGCATCAGCTCGTCATTTCAAAAGGGTAGATTGTCAACTTTTACCTGCCGGGAGTTTGGTGTCATGATGATTATTTTGGTTTGGTTTAGAAGAATACTCGTATGTGTGGTATATATCTACTATGAGAATGAGTTATGCGGATAAAATCCTTTTCAACACGTGCGCGGTCATTGTTATGTGACTTTGTCAAATTGGTGAACACAGCTCATCATTTGGGTCCGTCAAAGAGTAACCATTGTGAAACGTTATTGACTGCCAAAACGCAAGTGAAAACACAAATACATTCGAACAAGGACAAGACAAGAATATTTTCCATTTCAGTAGAATATACAAGAGCGAAGACCCATTTCACCACACAAACATCTATACAGCTTATCATCAACAACACGACCGACAGGACTGTCGATTTTAATCTTTTTGAGCTCCACCAAACCATGAAAAGGCGCCTTTTTTCATATCCTTCATTTGCGCCTCCATGGCTGCCTTTTGCGCTTCTTCTTCCTCCTTTAGCCACTGTGCGCCATTCTCGCGAATTTGCTTTTCGAGGTGCTCGTACTGCTTCTGTCCTTGCTCGCGAATTTGATCCGAGAGCATCTTGCCTTTTGCGAGGCCTTCGGCGACCGATTGACCGTCGGCGAGGACCATGCCGCCACCCATGGCGGGCGAGGGCTTGATGCCAAGCGCCGAGCCTAGCGAACCCAGGGAGCGGCGGGGACGGCTGGATTTCTCAGCTTCGTACGAGGCAAGGAACTTCTCGCGGGCGATGGCCTCGCGGCGAGCGAATTCGGCAGGGATTTCGGTGCCTTCAAAGGATTTGAGGACATCACGGACATCATTGATGCCCATTGTGGCAACGTACTCGAGGAAGGGGATTAGAGCGACGAGATCCTTGGCATGGGGATCCTTGGCTTCTCCCCGCCATTTGGGTAGGATGATAGCGTTTTCGGGCTGGTTCTTGACATGTGGCGCGTGAGTGTCGATGATGATAGTCTTATCCAAGGGACGGTTGAGGTAGGACAAATCTTTGACGTACTCGCCCTTTTCGTACTTGGTCGCTTCGCGGCCGAGGTTCCACATGACGAAGTGGTAGGGGTCCAATTTCTTCATGATGGGGTCTACGTTCATCATTGGGGCCGAGGTGAAAAGTACAAGCTCGTAGTATTGGGAGAGGTAACGGATGAAGTAATCAACACCAGGGCGCTTGGCCATTCGGTAGCCATTGGTGCGATCCCAGGTGCTGAATACCAAGAGATCCTCGAGCGACATTACCAGAGTGAAGGGTGGTCGCTGGGTTTCAGGGACGTCGGGAAGAAGCTTTGGGAATGTAGGTTCAGTGTAGTAGCCCACCTGGTGGCCCATCCTGGCGCGAGCGCGAGCGTATAATTTGCCAGGGGTCCAACCAGTGATGTCCTCTTCTTCAAGACCGTTGGGCACCTCCTCAGTAGCAGCATCGAAAGGACGTGCCAGATAGAGAGTGCCTGCAACAGCCAGTCCGAAGATTGAAGCATAGAGAACATTTGCCATGTAAGCGCGACGTCGGTCAACCGAAGTCTCATAGTCTGCGCGCTCATATTCTCTCTCTCCTTTTTCGCGCTTCTGCGATTGCTCTTCCACAGACCATGACGCCACATCAAACTTGTCATCTTTCTGACCTGCTTCAGTCTCACCAACCTTCTTACCACTTCCAAACTCAAAGTCGAAGGTGCTAGGGATACCCTGGCGGAGATCTGGGAGGGGTTGCGCTGGTTGGGAAGGAGCCTCGCTGTTCTCAGCGGCAGCTTGAGCTTCCTGAGCAGCCTCTCGTGAAGAGTTTGGCGCTACTTCATCAGCGTTGGTCCTTTGTGCAACTGGCTCAAAGGCCTTGGCATCTCCGTCAAGCGGATTCTGTGTGTTTGCTTCTTTGGGTCTCACGCCGCCAATGGGGTATTGAGCGCTAGCAGCAGCAGCTGGCCCGCCCAGCTTAATCCCATCTTGAGGCTTCCACGTTTTATCTTTAGGGAAGCTCGTTCCAGGCGAAGTCTGTCGGACAGAACCAGTGGCAGTAGGATTTGCGACCCGTGATGGTGGTGCGGCCTGTTTCGTTGTGCGCGATACAGGTGGAGGCGGCCTTTTGGCGGCAGCGTAACCACGTATTGACTGTGATGTGGCGAAGAGGATGTGACGAGAGGTAGGGGCCAGAGCACGAGGGCTGGGCCGGGCGACGGCTCGGAGGGCGACTCGTGGCAGCATGACGGAGGGTAAAGGACAATGCAGCGGAAAAGTGAAGGGTAGGGTATTAATGAATTAATGCAAACAACGCATGCCGCCCGCGCAATGCGTGTAGGAGATGGGAGAGCAGACTGATGGGCGGGAGGGCGTGGTGGGAGGAGAGGGAGCCAATGTCAAATATTGCCATGACGCTCCGGCTGCTTCGACGCCTGCTGTACTGAAAACGTGACGAGGCCCGGCCCGTGTCCGCGGCGGACGGAAGGAAGGGCGGGCGGAAATAGCCGTGCCGGCCAGCGTACATAATCCGCGAGACAAACGGACCGAGACACGGCGAGGGCGAGTTTGGCCCGGCGCAGAGGACACCCATTCACTTCCCTCACTACAGACGCTGTCCTCGGCCGCTTCTTCGCATCCTCTGCTGTGCTTCTTACTGTACTGTACTTGTTCTCGTCGTCCATCCTACTTTGATGGCGTTGCAGCGTTATCTTTAATTCATCCTCCGGTTCAATGCACCCGTCCGATGCTCCCCGATGCCCTTGCTCTCATGGTCCCGTGCGACCTCGATCCGCTCGCCCTGGTCGCCGCTGATATCGTCGCTTGTACTGCTGCTGCTGGCGACCGTCGTACATTGCATGACCGATGACATACTTGATTCACTGAGGTGCAACTCTTGTTCCTGCCTGGGTTCCCGAAACCTCCCGACTAACCGTCTGCTCTCAGACAAGACACGCGACACCTGTTCGATCATGGCTACTCCAATTACATGAATCATGCCTTTCCCGAAGACGAACTAAAACCTATCTCCTGCCGACCGCAAGTTCGCAATCGCCGCGATCCCTCTGATATCGGCGTCAACGATGCCCTGGGCAACTACAGCGTCACTTTGATTGACTCATTATCAAGTCTTGCCATTCTCGCTTCCGACAGTAACCCCGATAATGCTCGCAAATCACTTATCGAATTCCAGTCTGGTGTGAAATCGCTGATTGGACTATATGGCGATGGAACAAAACAAGGTCGATGTGGGAGTCGTGCATGTGGCTTTGATCTGGACAGCAAAGTGCAAGTGTTTGAGACAAATATCCGAGGCGTAGGTGGTCTACTGTCGGCCCATTTATTTGCCGCTGGGGAATTACCCATTCGAGGATATGAGCCTGTACTGGTCCATCGTCCAGATGAACAAGACCCGGCGTTTGACTGGGATGGGTGGATATACGATGGCCAACTCTTGCGCCTGGCATATGATCTTGCATCTAGACTGCTGCCAGCTTTCGACTCACCAACCGGACTACCATATCCCCGCGTCAACTTGAGGTCAGGCGCTTCGTTTTATCGCCCATCAACCGAACCTGGCGTCTGTCGTCCAGACGGGAGCTCATCTAACACCCCAGAAGTTACTGAAACATGTGCTGCTGGGGCTGGAAGCCTGGTGCTAGAATTCTCCACCCTCTCACGATTGACTGGAGACGACAGATTTGAAAAATTGGCCAAACGTGCCTTTTGGGCCGTCTGGGAGAGACGCAGTGCCATCGGGCTGGTCGGTAATGGCATTGACGCGCAGACTGGACAGTGGACTTCACCACCTCTTGCCAGCATTGGAGCTGGAATCGACAGTTTCTTCGAGTACTCCATGAAATCTCATGTATTACTTTCAGGTCTATCTTACGATCCCTTAAACCATGAAACGGATAGCCCAGAAAGCTTTCTGAATGCCTGGGTACAGGCCCATGCAGCTGTAAAGAGACACATCTACCGGGCTGCTTCATCAGAGAAACATGCATTTTATGGTCAGGCAGATGTTCATTCTGGTGCACCCCGATATAATTGGGTTGACAACTTATCAGCCTATTACCCGGGTCTTCTTGTATTATCCGGAGAGTTGGAGGAGGCCATCGAATCTCACCTTCTCTACGCAGCACTCTGGACACGATACTCTGCTCTGCCTGAACGATGGCATGTGTTCAATGGCTACATTGATCCAAACTTCAAACACTGGGCTGGACGACCTGAATTCATAGAATCGACATACTACCTCTATCAGGCTACCAAAGACCCCTGGTATCTCCATGTTGGTGAAATGGCCATCCGAGATATTCGTCGTCGCTGCTGGACCAAATGTGGATGGGCAGATTTGGGTGACGTAGTCAGTGGCGAGCAAAGAGATCGTATGGAGAGTTTCTTCCTGGGAGAAACAGCCAAATACGCATACCTCTTATTCACTCCTGATCACCCCCTGAACAAATTGGACGCGCCGTTCGTTTTTTCCACAGAGGGGCATCCTTTGATCGTTCCTGCTCGCTACCGCAATAATGCGTCAACATCCCAATTGCGAGAGCACGAACGCAAAACACATATTTTCAAAGCCGAGCAATGCCCCGCTCCCCTTCCGCCTTTGCCCTTCACTGTGAGCAATGCAGCGAATCGCTCTGATCTGTTCCATGCTGCGGCATTGGCGCAATTGCATCTTGTGCCAGTCAATCCGACACGACAATCACCTCTCAACGAGCAATCTCTGCAATCCCCTGGCATCAGCATTGCTGATATTCAAAGTCCCACAAACTATACATTCTACCCATGGACACTACCGTATGATCTCATTCCACCCAAGGGCATGAGTGCACCGATTTCCACACCAGGTCTCAGCACACTTACATTCCCTGATCTCGATGCGGTCCTTAATCCGAACAACAACCGGAATGTGTTCCCTGCTGGCTCTTTACAAAAGATCCTTGAAGGCGTTCGTTTGAACAGTCTTTCCAACGTTCGTCTAAGCATGATTGAAGAACCCCGTTATGTGCTAACACCAAGCCATGATGGCACGCTGATCGAAATGGATGCGGGTGACGCGTACAGAATCCACAGTATCTCCAATTGGGCACTCGGCAGAGATGAGAAAGTGTTCGTTGGGGAAGAGGTCTTGCGAGGCGTCAGTCCTGCTGATCCGCATTTCAGCCTCGTTAAAGACTTGGAGATGATTGACTTGGTCATTGATGTGACTGCGGAACAACCTGAAACTCCACAAGAGAAGACCATCAATGATGTGTTGGGCATAGACATTCCCGGGGTCGATGGCGTCGATGGCGTCTTTGACGGGCTATGGGGTGATCTAGAAGACATGCTCACGAATCTTCTGCGTGGTAGCGAGCCCACAGGCTCCTTCAGTGATCCCGTCGGTTTGGCCAAAAGCCTAGCCCTCCGCGCCTCCTCCAAAATCTCCCTTTCAACCCCATCGCTTGGCTCTGCCTCACCCATACCTCAATTCTTCCGGCATTCACTCCCCGCCATCCTGCCTGTCGGTCCCGGTGCCGTTCCAATCGACAGCGGCAATTCCGATACCGTCCAGTCGCAAAACCCTGCGAATCTTCCCCTCGGCCAACTTCCTCACAAATCAATCTTCTATCTCGACGACGAGCTATGCTCCCAGCCCCTCCCGCGCGCCGTCGTCAATTCGCACAACATCCTCGTCATTCCACGCGGCGGCTGTTCCTTTAGCGAAAAACTCGCCAACATCCCATCCTTTGTGCCAACTAAAGACGGCCTCAAACTTGTAGTCATTCTCTCCCTCCCGGAAACAAGACACGACTTCCGCCCTAAAGGCTCCGAGCACCAAATTCCCCCTGAAGCCGGCACACTCATCCGTCCGCTCTTGGACGACGTCCAACGCACGCCTTCAGGTCTGGAACGCAGGCACGGTTTGCGCATGTGTATGGTAGACGGCACAGCAGAGGCAGTGGATCTCTTCCGGCGCGCAGCGACAGGAACAGGACATTGGGAAGGCGCTGCTGATCACGACGGCAATAAAAAATTCATCCAGAGCGCCGCCAACAGTGCCAAGCAAGCGAGAATAGGTAGTGGTCTCGGCATCAAACGACGCTATTGGTTTGAAAGTTTGGGCAAGGTCATTGGCAATCTGATTCTGGTTTGAGTAATAGAGGAATGAGGTGTCACTCACATAAATAAAGCACGTAATATATATCTGAAAACACGCTTGGAGCCATTGTTGCGTCGTCATGTCTTTGCCTGTCTCAGCTAGAAATTAGATTCGTGCTCGATCTGTCTACTTGCATGCGACTTTTACATTGCTGAGATTCCTCCTGCTCCAATGAAACTGGTCTTATCGGCGGATTGTGCATGCAGAAACGAACTTTTCTTGCGCTGCGCAGACGCAGAGCGTTTTGTCGAATTCGTTTGCCTGTCTTCTTTACCTTGTCTTCTCCATCGTATTGAATTCATCTTGCTGAAATCACTTTCCGATCAAAGTTCCATCTTTGAAGTCGCAGTCAAGAGTCACAAACACAACAAAACAGAGACAGAAACAGAAACAGTAACAGAACAGAATAAAATGAGATAGGAGACTTTCAGTGAAGCACTTTCATTAAAATACTAAGAGCAAGAGTCAATGTCGAACAAGGCGACAAGACAAAGCAAAGCAAAGCCAGTAAATCCCAGCAAGCAAAAACAAAAGAAAAGGCAAAACAACTCCATTACGTGTTTCCATCGCCATTATTCATCGCCATAGAGCAAAAGTCTGTCATCGCAGAGCAAAAGTATGTGCAAAAGGCACAAGCCCCAGAATGCTTCATCAGGGCAGCAAAGTGTGCCGAAGGCACAAGCCCGAAATTTTCTTCATTGAGTGAAGAGCTTGACCGTTCATGGTCTGTGGTTCATAGTCGCAAGCAAAAAGTCTCGTTTGGAGAGAGAGCAAAGCAAAGGAAAGCTCGTGTTATACATTATCGTTGATCGTCAAGCATCGTTGAGTCGTTGTCTCGTAGCAAAAGGGATGTTTTTTTTTGCAATTTCCTGCTCATTTAATCCAAGCTTTGGGATTTGTATGCAGAGAATTGGCTCGATGCTTGCAAGTGAGCAATTCATATCGAGTAAAAATTTGTTTTCTTGTCGTAATGTTCATATTGTGTGTATGCCAATTTTTAGCAGACGAACATGTTGGAGATGGTGTTATTTTTTTTGAGCAATGATATGCAAAGAGGAGGAGAGAAGTCGGTTTGTCGAAGGAGGTGCCAGAGTTGAGGGCATTCGGGTAGACTGCAAAAAGTACGCAAAAGGAGGAGAAGTCGTGTCCATGAGAATCGGGCACAAGAAAAACGCACATGAAATCGCACCCAGGAGTGTAAACCCCAAACTAAATAAGTCGTCGTCGTCTAAAAAGTAAGCACATCTCCTTCAACCAGCATGCAAGTCATCATCAGTTGAAATACGGCCGAAGTGCCAGCCACCCAAAGGTGGCGGCTCCCTCTGCCAGTAAATCTCCATCCGAATCATCGCGAGTCAGCGTCAGGATCTGCACTGTCCTTCTTGTAGCGAACGGCTATTTACTTGTTGGGATTGTAGCGAACAGCGGCAGATGGACGCGTGTTCCCCATTGGGCGCGCATTCATGGCGGTGAATCTCAAGCCTGAGGATGGACCGGCTTGGTTCAAGTGGCCTTCTCCGTAGTCGTATCCTGCATATTCTTCCTCACCATAGTCGTACCCTCCATCATCGTCATCTCCATAGTCGTATCCTCCATTGGGTTCATGGTATCTTCCATCTTCGTCATAGTTGTATAGGTTTGATCCATAGGCGGGATAATCTCCTTCGTCAAATGCTTCTTCTTCCAAGTCTTCTTCATCATTTGAGTCGGTTTCGGCGTCGGGATTCTTGTCAAAATTGGGATCGGAATGCTTTTCAGAGTGATGTTGAGTCGAAGGTCCCTCTCCAGCATTGTCATCATCATCAGTTGGTTGAGAATCGACGTCGGAGGGCTTGTCAGAGTCGGCTTCGAGGTGCTCGCCAGAATGGTGGTAGTTTGATGGTCCCTCGCCAGCGTTGTCATGTTCGGACACATTTTCATCACCGTTGAGGTTCTTGCCAGATTGGTGGTCGGCCGAAGATCCATCGCTAGCGTTGTCATCGTCGGATACAGCTTGATCACCTACGACGTGCTCGGGAGAGTCATGGAGAGAAGGTCCCTCTCCAGCGTTGTCATCGTCGGAAACATTTTGATCATCTTCGAGGTGCTCGGGAGAGTGATCGTAGTTCGAACGTCCTTCTCCAGCATTGTCATCGTCTCGGTGAGAATCGACGTCGGATTGCTTTTCAGAGTGGTGGTGGGAAGAGCCCTCTCCAGCATTGTCATGATCAGCATATGGTTGAGATTGGATGTCAGAGCGCTTGTCGGAGTTGGTATGGGGATGCTTGTCAGAGTGGTGTGTGGAAGAAGATCTCTCTGCAGCATTGTCATCATTGGATTCAGTGTCGAGGTTCTTGCCAGACTGATTGTGATTGGAAGGTCCCTCTCCGGCATTGTCATCGTCAGACTCGTCTTCATCGCCGTCTTGATCTTCCGACTGCTCTTCATCATTGTCATTGTTTGACTGATCTTCATCGGCGTCATTGTTCAAGTCATCTTCATCGTCGTTGTGATCATTCGACTGGTTTTCTTCATCGTCTTGATCGTTCGACTGATCTTCACCATCTTCGTGGTTCTTCGACTGATCTTCACCATCTTTATGGTTCTTCGAAAAGTCTTCACCATTTTTGTGGTTGTCGGGAGTGTCTTCACCATCTTTGTGGTTCTTCGAAGTCTCGTCATCACCTTCTTCGTGGTTGTCGGGAGTGGTTTCATGGTCGCTGTGATTGTTTGACTGATCTTGACCATCATTGTGGCTGTCGGAAGTCTCTTCACCATCGTCGTGGTTTTCGGAAGCGTCTTCATTCTTGATGTGATCGTTCGAAGTGTCATCATCATCGTCGTGATTGTCTGACATGTTTTCATGATCATCATCGTCATCGTCGTGATTGTCTGAAATGTCTTCGTCGTCATCATCATCGTAGTCATCATCATCGTCATCATCGATGTCAAAAGCGTGAAGAAGATTAGTAGCTCTCGACTCCGCAGCAGAAGCCGCATCGCGAGACTCATATTTGCCTTCAGCGATAGCATCTTCTTGAGCAGCCCAAAGAATATAGTTTTGCTTGGGATCAACGACCATCTCACCAGCGGTCTGCTCGTTGATCAGAAATTCCATCGGAGGCAAGTTGGTCAAAACACCAGACTCAAGGCGCTCTTCAACCCAATGAAGGACTTCGTAGACGCGCTCAAAGGAAAAGTCGGTGCCGGTCTGCTCGTTGATGAAGGCTTGAGCGACTTCGGGAGGGCAATATTCTTCAGGAGGTCCAATGTCGTTGGCAGCGCCTTTGGCTTTCTTGGCAGTCTTGCTGGTTTTTTTGGGGTGGTTTTCTTCATAAATCACACGAGCCTTGGCGAGATCTTGAGTCTGAGAAACCAAGATACTGTTCCAATCGTTGAGACGATCTTTCATGGCTTTAGAGATCTGGACCGTGAAGAGGGCTTCGGGACGCCAAAGTTGAATTCGATTGAGCTGCATCTTGATGTTCATGAGCTTCCAATTGCTGGTTGCTTGGGCACCCATCTTCCTGTTGTCGTAGCTTTGTCGCTGGTATGTCTTGCGGCAATAGTTGTGCCAAACGTCAACGTGAATCAAACCAGTTGCTTTCTTGTTGCGACCGAAGAATTCGCTGATACTCTTGCGACCAACAGACCCAGGACCATCACGCTTCTCCCAAGTCATTCCCGTGTTGCAGGCACGGTTTGCGCAATTCCAAGAAGTTTCTTCAGTCGCGGTAGGTGGACGCTCACGAGTCGTACCCATGCCGGTAGCAGTGCCGATCCACTCAGGTTCTTTGACCGTGAGTCTCACCTTTTGCTCCTTTGGCTGGGTATCTTCGAACTCGCTCACGTCACCTTCAAGCGCGATCTGAACTGCTTTCGCAGTCCTGGTGGTGCGACGAGGTCGCGGTGCTGGTGACTCAGCACGCTTCCTCTTCTTGGGAGAGGCAGCTCCCTTGGGAGAGGCAGCTCCCTTGGGAGCTGGAACAGGAGCGACTTCCTTCGCTCTGTTCTTCTTGGGCTCGGTGACAGGAGCTGGAGTCGTCGCCAGCGACGAATCAGCTCCAAGAGCGAGCGGTCTGTCACCTGCTTCGCTCTTCTGTCCCTCACCCTCACCCTCTCCTGCATCGCCCACCTTCGCTCGCGCAGTCTTCACCTTCTTGGAGGGCACTTCATCCCCACTAATGAAGGCCTCTGCGGTGGTGCGCTTCTTGGATGCCGGGGAGTCGGCAGGGTCTCGCTGGGCCTCCCACTTGGTGCGAAGTTTCTTGACCTGAGCAGGCACCTCAGCATTGTCGAAAATGCTTCGCTTGCGCTTGTTCCGCGCAGACTTGCGAGGCACGGCGGCCTCTTCGACTTCTGTTTGAGCACTTTTGGCTCGGGTGCTTGGAGCACTTTTGGCTCCATTTTCAGGCTCAACGGCCTTCTTCTTGCCTTTGTCAACCTTGGTCGGGTTGACCACGTCTCTGTCAGAAGCAGCTGCTGACGGCTTCTTGAGAGGCTGACGGGCCACAGAGTCGTCAACGTAATACTTGTAAAGCGTATCACGTTGCTCCTCTGCGCCCTGCTCGGCAGTGCGCCCGTCAGTGCGAGGAGACGCCTTTGCGTCTTTGGCAGCTTGACGGGCCTCTGCGTAGCCGATGTAGCGAGCTGGGACAGAGACGTCCGTGTACTCTTGCCTCTCTCTCAGATGGCGTTCCATGACGTGGAAGCCACTGCTGGAGAGGACTGTAGGCTTGTGTCAGTGAGTGTTGAAGGTGTACGGTGGGTGAAGATGTTTGTACTCACTCAAGCGGAAGGTCTTTGATGTGTTTGGGTGAGGTCACTTGGTCGTGACGGATGAGAGTACGGCGGCGAGCACAGCGTGAATGAGTAGTGTGGGTCACTGAGCTGCGGCGGTGGACTTGAGAATTTGTGAATGTGGTAGAGACGGTGGTGGTGTATGAACGAAGTGTGTAGTGAGTGGTGAAGAAGGAAGCAGGGAAACGTCTCTGGTGAGAGGGAAGAAGAAGAGAAAACGAGAATAGGATGGACGCTTTTCATTGTGCGGTGGCGAAAATCGAAATGACCGTGGCTGGCGCGTGATGTGAATAAACGCGCCGTTTGCTGCATCTTTGCTTCACTTTCAATGCAGGAAGGAGCTCAATCTCATTTAATGAAGTGCAGTGAAGCAGCGCATCAACACAATGTGGCTGGGAACATATGACCACATAGAAGGTCAAGGGCCGCTTGAGAGACCATTGACAAAGTCATATCATTTTAATGTTCATTGAAAGTCCAAACACAATGCCTAATGCGTGACTTGACAACTGCTGTTAAACATCCTGAATGACTTGATGTTGCCTCATGTCAAGCGAAACCGTCATAAATCAGCCGGAACTTCAAATCAATTCCCCACAATTTTACTCGTGATATTGTTCAAATGCAATCAAACAGGGAATGGAAGCAGCACGTGACAGAAAAGCAGTAAGTGAAGGAAAGGAACGGTAAAACTGCACGATGAGACAGAAAGAAAACGGAACCCACGGTGCCAAAATCGTCAAACTCACTCCACAAAGGATTTCTGCTGTTTAAGAACTAGATCCTCAAGCGAGATGGTGAATGTAATGCGGTTTCAAAGACGATGTTGGTGTGTGGGAAGAATGAACGTCGTCAAGAATTGAAGTGAAGTCGGCTTGTCCCGCGTCGCGAAGTTGGAACGTGACACACCACTGACAGTGTTAGACGCGGAAATGAATTAGTGACACTGAGACGCAAGTAATGAATATACAAATCGATGAATTCGTGTTTAATAGCTTTTTTGACCTATTTGGGTATCCAACTTTTCAACAAGCAAAGTAATTGAAGTAATTGCAGCCGAATTGTAACAATACACAATGCATTACTTCCCATCAGTCCACGCAAGAGTTTACTGCTCAGCCTTTTGCACTCGAGCCCTCAGCTCCTCCAGCGAAATCTTCTGTAATCTGCAAACAACAACACCCTTGACACTTCCACTCTCCACGACACTCACGAAACCGGGAGTGATTTCGCGTGCCATCAAACCCAGACACCTCTCAACCTCTTCTCTACTAATAGGATTTCGCAGGCTCTGTTGCAGATGTTGCGTGAGAATCTGTAAGCTGAAGCTCGCTCGCATTTTCGTGCCGGCTAAGAGTTCGAGTACACGCCCTATTTCTTCAATTCGATGAAGAGCAGACTTGCGTTCCAGTTGGTCTCGTGTTGGTCCTGCTGGCATGCCGGCTGTATCGGCTTGTTTGGCAAGAATACGATCCAGAAGGCTCATGCCGCGGTTTTGAACGGCTTGGAAAGACTTTTGCTCGCTTTTAACTGTCGGGCTGGAGGCTTGAGCGTGGCAGGTTTGGGCCGCGGCTTGGCCAGCTTTGATGTCGGCTAGACGCTGTTGTCCACGAGCGAAAAGTGGTGCAGCCTTGTCAACGGCAGCGTTGCGTACGATGTCGATCAGTGGAAGCGTTTTGGCAAAGGTGGCTGCATCTTGGTCAACTCGTGCTTTGTTCGTTTTCCATTCCGTCCATCGCTGTCGAAGTGATTGCTCAAATCGCTGGCCAAGTTCTTGCTCATCAATATAGCTAGCAGCGCGCTTTATCGCTCGACCTCTCGCCTGGCTTCTGGTGAGACAGACACCTCCTCGTCCATAATCTTGCAGTGTGAAATCGTCTGCTTGTCGCTGATCAAGGGCTAGTAACCTGCGTAGATCCTCCATTGTAACAGCACGTCGCTTCCAGTTCTTGGTTGTGAGGGAGAGAATATCCTCCACTTGAGCAGGAGATGAAGTTCCGTTATGTGCATAGTACACAGACAGCGAAGCTAGGAATGATGCGTGCAATTGAATAAGATCCTCCAACTCCTCGGGTATTCGTGCTTGTATTTTCTCGTCTGGAGTGTCTGGTGGCGTTTGGAACGCACTTTTGTTCTGATCAAGGGCGAAAAGCTCAGGTTTGGATTGTATGTGCAGTTTGTCGAAAAGAGCAGCAGCGTTTTTGCTGGATGTTCCAGAAGGTGATGGTGGAGTATTGTCATTCTTGACGCGCTTGGTTCGGCCGTTCGGTTCTTGAGAGCCAGAGAAATGCTTGAAGAAATTGGCAACAGATCCTTTTTCTCCATCACTGTGTTCATCGTCGGCGGGCGAGTCCAAACTTCGTTTCCTCTTCTTGTCGGGGATGAGTTGCTGTGAGTTCTGAACAGCGACGCCGTGCAACTCCTTCTCATCGACAACCTGTATTTCCCGACCAGCCGCCTCAATCAAACCATCAACCCTCTTTCCCTTCACCTCAAGCACATCCCCAACCAGACTCTTCCTAACCGTAACGAAATCCTTAATCCCCTTCTGAACCCTCCCAGAAACAACCTGTTTCCCCGCTGGTGTAGCAGGACTCTTGCGCTTTCTCGTAGAAACGGGCATTGTGATAAAATTATGCGAAAGCTGGAATATGTCGAAAGACTGATATGGAGTCTATGAAATATGAGCGGAGGAATGGACGCGTGTTGGTTTGTGAACGCGTGGTTTGGTGGGCGGTGGGTGGATTCGAATATAGATGTGGATGTGGATGTGGATGTGGTGGTGAGTATAGTCTCAGCCGAGGAGTTGAGATGATTTGTGTGTACAGTAGCAACGCCGTCTGGGGCGTTGCATGAAGCTTTGATGCTCGACAGCGCGCGGACGCGAAATGACGCGACGGATTTAGGCCAAGCGCCGGTCTTCGTGTTTTAGTCTAGCCGCTAAAAATTGTATACTATGCTTGGTCCAGGTATTTCGTCATTGAGCTTCGAAAGAGAATTTAAATACACTTGTCATTCGTTCCGCACTGACTTCGATTAATCTACGAGCTTTGGTTCTTCGCCTTGATCGCTTGCGGCGCTTCTCAAAAAGCTCATCCCTCAGAACAGCGGCGATAGAAGACTGCAACTATCTCCCTTCCAGACCCATCCCCTCCCAACGCCCTCACCAACCCAGCAGTACGAGTCGCAAAACGCGGTCGATGATGCTCACTAGCCTTATACCCATTGATCGGGCGTTTAGGTCTAACTCTTTTGTTGAGTGGAAGTAGGGCTGTTGCTTTGTACGCGGCCCATGCTTTTGGGGAAGGCTCGGGTCTTTCTTCTTGTTCTTCTTCGGACTCGGAATCCGATTTGGAAGTATCACGATCTGATATTTTTCTTTTTTTGCCAGTTTCTACTGTTCGTACAGCTTGCCTGGATTTCTTGACTTTTGATTTCGAAGACGTTTTGGGAGATTTGCGACTGGGTGTTAATGATCGTTTACGCGGCTTGACAGGTATTTTCTTTGGTGAAGAGGGCTTGATGACTGTCGGGGATGGAGTGGAAGGAAGCCTGAATCTTACCATCTTGCGAGGTTTCGTCAGAAGTCCAACTTCAGGTTTGGAGCCTTTTCCAAGTTTGGATGCTTCTTCGGGTGTAGAGCCGAGTTGAAGAGCTGAGAGCCCCATCAGCTTCGCTGTTGTCGCTCTAGTAGTCACCATTTAGTGTTGAGATTGGTGAAGAGTGAGTGAATTAAAGGAGATACATACAGGGCGACGGGGCTATTGTCACTTGGGAATGCGCTCTTGATAAATGTAGAGACTTGTTTGTGTCGCTGAAATGTTTCTCCTTGTTGCATGGATGAATAAGTCGCTGAAACGGATGTGACTGGTGTCTTTGTTGGGGTGAATCGAGCCCATGTGTTCAAGACGTGAAAGAGAGATTTAGGAAAAACATGTTCAAGACAAACAGGAGTTGCATGGGAAGTGAAACGAGTGAGGGGAATAAGCTAGCATATGCTTTTCAGTGGCTGATGGAATATCACGAGCTAAGCTCAATCATCGGCCGACTGGTAGTTCTATCTGATTTACTCATTAGTAGATGGCACACTTTGCTTGTTCGACTCCTTCTGGGTGAATTGCTAGCCGACAATCAGCTGAGCGGGCAAGTGATTGTCGTCGCCACGAGACGTGGCAGTCGCAATTGCACTTGATAATTCATTAGCAGCAGCCTGACAGACGAGCAATGCACGTAGTTGTCACGTGTTGGATAAGGCATTGTTCTTCTCACAAATTTCAACCTCCACCGAGAACAATCTCCACAATGGCCTTGCCACGCTCACCACCCAGGTATTCAGTCTCACCCTCTGTCTCATCAAGTTCCAAATTTGCATCATATGCCCATCTTATTCTCTCTTCTTCCACTTTGACACCACCATCAACAAGTGCGCGTATACATCCAGCAATCTTGCTGATTTCCCGTCTTGTTTCGAGACTAATCTCGTCGTTTTGACTGCTGTACATCTTCGCACTCGCTGTCTCTTCCAATCTGTTGATTCCAACAGTCTCCTGCTCTTCCTCGACGTGTTTTGCGATCCAAATATATCCATTGACACCCAGTAGAACATCCACCTCACCTCCGCGCGCAGTCTGCATAGTGAAAATCTGTCTCTTTGCACGCACCACACCACTGCCACCACCCATACCAGAGACGGCCATGAAATAGCCATTTCTAAGCTTGCCATATTTCAAGCTTCGAGTGTGCAAACTTGCACTGCCATCTTGGAACAAACTCTGCACTTCAGCGACGAGAAGCTCACCTTCACCGAAAAAACTTCGAATGTTCAATTCGTCGACGCTAGTTCTCTTGCGCAGGATGCCGCCGGGCAAATTGATGGACGAAAGAAGGAGATTTGCAAGCAAGGGAGCTGCAACATCAACTTTCCATCTTCGTGACTGAACTTCCACAATGCGGCCAATGACCAAGTCGCCAATCTCGGGTGTGTATCTTGCTCTTAGTGGTACGATGCTCAACAGCTTGTTGGTCTTTTGAAGTGTGCCTGCAAGTGTGCTACGAATGGCAGTGCTGTCTGCTTCAGCAAAAGTACCGTGTCCGCGCATCCATTGGACATCATCGGTCACTGTCTGTCCGGGCGTGATTATGTTGGTGGAATGGGTGGCATGTCCAGAAGGTAGATCGTCAATGTCGAGATCGTCTTCGTCATCTGTGGAGACTCTTCTGTTATGCGCCGGAGCTGGGGGCGGCGCGGGCGCGAGGATTGTGATGGCCATGATTTGTGGCGATTGGCCTGGGCGGGTGTAGCTGTAGCATCAAAATCAGACGTCAGAGAAGGCAGGGCACATGTCTGGGATTTGCCTTCGCTAGACGACGGAATGGGACGGGCCGGGACGGGCCGGGACGGAACGCGGGCCGACGAGCAAGCTTTCAGTTGTTTGGTTCCAACGTCCGAGCGGGAGCTGATCTGTTGACAAGCTGGGGTTTGACATGTTGGTCCGAGGCGATAGTTTAATGGTTAATGGTTAAGCCGCGCACACGGGTGATTTTCATCATCGCTCCAGAGCAGCCACTTGGCGTAGTCTGGATCGAAAGGCTTCAGCACGGGTCAAGCCATGCATTTCTGCGCGAGTGACGGACGAAACAATAGATCGAGGCAATGGCATGTATTGAATATGCAATAGCGGCTTTGGATAGGCATGTAGTTGCAAGGATACAGGAATAGATATCACAAATGGAGACAATCATGCCATTGGACGTGTTCAGGCTTGAAAAGAAGCAACGAGTGGTCAACTACAGTGACTAGCGCTGGTCCGCAGCCTTGCATCGCCGACAGCCTTGAGTCGACCGAGGTGATACGAGGAAAACAAAACAACAAACGCAGCGAATGAGCGAGGCTGAAACGAGGGAAAACCGGTCGTGGCACGAATGAGAAAAGCGGTGGGACGAATGGCCGGCGGAGGAGATGCATGGCCCAGGGTCACTGGACGGCGGAGCCATGTGGAGTGATGGCAATAATGATATGCAGGCCTTCAGCACGACGCAACGCAACACAACAACGAGACCAACAAGATGCAGTAGAGGCAGACTACACCTCGCCGGCGTCCATAAATCCCGCCCATATAGTGTTTTTATTGGATCGACCGCCGTCCAGCGCATCCCAATCATATTGGCGCTTGTTTGGCCGTGTTGCTGTGGCGATTGACGGCCGTCTGTGCTCGCCCGCCAAAGGGTCCCAGACGCTGCAATATAGACGAGACCCAGACACATGCCAGTTTACTCCATGCGACCGCCTTTCTCTGCGACTCGATCTTTTCCCTCGATTGTTTGGTACTCCCCGTTGCCATTCACCCGCCCGTTTGCCCATCTTCTTGCACACACGTATCGTTCTTCACTCGTCGTTGCAACCGCCGCCACGTGAACGGATCTCCGTGACTGGACCCCTCCGAGCACTGCCTGCAGTCCACCTCTGCCAGCGCATCATTCTCAGGACCAACGTCGGTGACGGCCTGTCCTCACTGGCCGGACCAGTCGCTGCGCCCAACAGCCACGCCGGAGTCTGTCGCATACCACAACGAGCTCGGACAACGACAACGACAACGACAACTCCCCCCGCGAATCCGGATCCATCGCTTTGTGTTCGTCGCTCGGAACCAGGCCTTGCAAGCATTGGTCCCGCGCCCACGTTGGCCTTGTACATCCTGGTACTTGTGCGACTTCACGCCGTCGCTTTCCTGCCGCCCCGCCGTGCGCCGTTTGTTTCCAAGCTTGCCTCAAGAGTCGGCATGCCTCGCTTCGCTCCACTGTCCACTGCATAGATTGAGAAAATGGGTGTCGATAGCCGGAGGCCACCACTTCCTGCTCCCACAGAATCGATGGACGAGACCGATGGCAACGATACCGAGGTGGCTACAAATCTAACCACTCGCACCGAAAAAACCAGTTATTCCATTCCCGAGGATGGCACGCCCATCACCATCTCCACGCACAAGACCGCAGGCGGTCACCATCACAGTCGACAAAAGAGCCAAACATCGCTACTGATTGAGTATTTTGAATCCAGCAAGTCGGGCGACAAGACGAGAAGTCGACCGAGTGTGCGGGTCAAGGTAACACCAAGCTCTACAAAGAGAAGCAAGCATGGAGCACACGATGCCATACAAATTACTGGAATCGGCCAGGATCGCAAACCCTCGTACACTAGGCGCATTTCTCTGGGCAACAAACAATCAGAACCAGTGCCCATCGAAAGTACAGAATTGAGCCACTCCTCTGGAAGTAATGTCTCAGGCAGACCACCCGTCGAGATTGAATTTTTGGATCATAACGCAAGTGATGTATCCAACGCCAGGTCATCTCGCGGACTGCGTTATGCACAAATTGAATCCAACATTTCTTCCATGCCAGCCGAGAGCATGCTTGATGGCAGCATGTTAGCCGAAAGCGAACTCAGTCGTGGAGTTGACCAGGACGATTACGCAACCGACACTCAAAAAGATCATCTCTCCGCCCCGATTCGAACTCGTAGTCGTAGCCGGAGCCAGGATCGCATCACTCAAAAGGTGATGGAAAAACTTGGCCAGACTGGTAAAACGCGCAAGTCAAGTCGATCAGAGAAAGAACGAGCACTTGTAGAAGATTATGATAATGAAGGGTATGCCATCAAACCAAGGCGGCGCCGAGGTTTAAAGCACGATGACGATGGAATCAGCACTGTAGAGTCAAGCCTTCTTTCTTCCAATCCTGCGGCAAGCCAAAGGTCATACCGTTCAAACACATCTCAAGGCTCGCGCATGACCAACAATCCCAAGCTCCTGGAAATGGTTGAAGACACCATCAAACGCATGATTCTACCCGAAATCAACGCCATCAAGGAGGATCAGAAGACCGACCGAAACTACCGCTCCTTCAAAGACGCTCGACAAGGATCATATGATTCGCAGTCTCTTGAGCGCAAACTCAGCAAGTCATCTAGCACTCCGAATATTTCAACTAAGCCCAAGGTTGTACTCAACAGAGATGGCGACGACCCTGGGACTGTCTTGTCTCGTGGCGACTCGGAGCGTCGAAAGATTCGCAAGTCTAGTCGTGAAGAATACCATGAGCGACCATCAAGCCGGCGTTCATCGTCAAAACATTCCTACCAAGGCGATGGTTACGATGATGAGGAGCATGCTTCTCGAAAATCTGAGAAGAGCAGTCACAAGCTTCGCGATGCGGCTGCTGCAGGACTTGTTGGCAGTGCTCTGACTGCTGCTGCGCTCCACCACCATGATTCTCGTGATGAAGTCCAGTCTCGTCGAAAGAAACGCAGCAAGTCGCGCGGTAGCCGAAGTCGATCAGTAAGTATGACCGAAACTGCAGAGGAAGTCTACAAGACCAAGGAGAACATCCCTCCCATGCCACTCGCAAGCCATATCAACGATTCGGATGTTACCCGGGAGAGTATTGTGTCATCTGGCACAGAAATGCCCGAGACATATGGTACCGTGGAGCCGCCATTGCCAGTTCAAGAAGTTTCGCGTGGATCGCTGGGCGCCTTGTCACCTGTTCAAACACACACACCGAGCAGATCAAGATCACCAGCTTTCCGCGACTTGAATACAAGTAATGGCCATCTATCCCAAGGCAGTCCGAAAAGCCCTGCATCCACAAAAGAGCGAATGGCCGCACTCGCCGCTGCTGGAATGGGTGGCTTTGCTGCTGCAAAAGGTTATGATGCCCTTCGCAACCGTCATGTTGATGTGGATGGTTACGGATCACCTATATCGCCTCGCAACGTTGCCAGCCCTACCCAAAGTATTTCAAGCATGAAAAAACAGTTTGAAGATGACGACGCATTAGTCCCTCGAGGCCTTCGTCCAAAGAGCGCCTTATCAAGATCATCAGCAATCAAGCTGCACAGTCAACCTGCATCACTACGATCCGCCGGCTCATCGCCTATCAATACACATTCCCCACGAGGTCTCAAAACTGTTGATGGTGTTGCCTCACCACTCGATGGTCCCGATGCCGCATTCTTGCGCCAAAGTACTGCAACTCCGGGTACTCCAGGAACACCAAACAATGAGGCCATTGATGATTGGTATGAGCGTCAACATCGGATCAACGATCGTTATCGGGACTCGTTTGGTGAGAGAGCTACCAATCGTGACTCTTACCAGACCAATCCATTTCCTGAAGACGATCGTCGATTTGCAAGCTACGGTGATAGCGTACAAGAGTATGCTGGCGCTGAAATCACACGTGACAAGGACAACCAAGTCTTTGAATCTAAACCTCAATATGTTCACGATTCCTTTGGCGCCGAATCGAATGTTGCATCTCTCATGGATCCGTCAATGCTAAGCGCGAGCATGGTATCTGGACAGGAAAGCCCTGACCGGAACAAAGCTGGCGGTACTTATGCCAACCGCATGGCTGAACATATTCGGGACATGGAACAACAAAGTCCTGCTTTATACGAAGGCTCCACACTCAGCCAGACAGGAACCAGCCAAGATCGCTGGGCAGCTCTCAAAGGCCATGCAAGGAATTTATCAGCTTCAACAGGCAAGAACAGTGGCGATGGGCTGAATACACCGAGTCGCAGTCCCATCAAGAATCTACGTAATCAGGACTCGATTGAACCACTTATGGGAGCCAGTGGTCTGCCGCTAGCTAACGATCCTCTTCCAGAGATTGGCCATTTCAATGACTCTAAATCAGATCTCACGGAGCGTTCCGTGGTACATGGTCCCCTGAGCGGCGATGTTACTGGAAAGAGTACTTGGCCATACACCCCTGAACCTCACGGCAAAAGTGTCACCCCAGAAGACAAAGCTCCTGGTATTGACTTTGATAAAGAAAAGGGTCTTGTAGCTGCTGCCGCTGGTGGTCTTGCTGCACGCGCTGCTGCTCGAGCTGCTAATCAAACAAATCCTGAAGAGGGACATGTTCAGCCTTTCGAGAGGTCGGGGGACAATGGACGTACCAATGTACCAAGCCCAGTTGCATTCCGCGACGAAGGTTATGTAACCGACAACCACGGACGATCGGCTGAGGTCATTTCTCCTCATCCGGAGGAACAGCGCTATAGTCCTGAGGATATTGCAGAGTATGAGCGTGCTATGAATGCCCTAGACTTGGGTCCGGACGATCCCTTTATTGAGAACGCAACACATAAGCGACATGTTAGCGGCAATTCTCACGGTATGGTGTCGCCTCTCTACGACAGCTCAACTGGTAAGGGTCTTGATCGGATCCAGTCGCAGGATATTGTCGCATTGATGGATCATTTGACTGTTCGAGATGCTCAGCGCAATGCTCGTGATACCGAGATTCTCGTTACACTTGTTCGCAGTGCAGCAGAAATGCGACAGTCATTCGATGAAATGAGACGCTTTATAGCTGAGCAGGATCGTTTGATCATGCAAAATTCGGACCGCGATGCTGAACAAGTAGCCCAAAAGGTGCTTGGTGGACCGCGTGCTCAACCGACGGCAGGTTCACGAACGCCCAAGGGGTCATCAGTTGAAGACGTGCAAACAAAGCGCAAGAATGTTCTCAGGAGGGCTCTGAAAAGTCTCACTGGTGGCAAGAAAGCTGATGATCTCGCAAGAGTTGAGGACATGCTGATGCAAATTCTCGATAATGTTGAAGATTTGAAGCACTATGGCGTAAGCGGCCAACAACTAAAATCTTATACGAATGCCAGCCTGGACTCGTATGCGAAACTTAGGACTGGCCCTGATTCAGGCTATGAGCCTGAGGGAGAGGCGGATACTCCCAGCTCCCCAGATCATTCTGGTCAGCTTTCAACAACTCCTCGCGGCGCTAAAGATCAATATCACTCGGGATATGATGGACGTCGGGGTTCTGTCAATCGCGTTAGCACTGTGGCTGAAGGAGACGAGGACGATGAAGAAGCAGACTTGACAGCAGATGAACATCTTGTTTTAAGCCACCAATTTGAGAACAACGAGAATCTTCTCACCCCTACACAGGAGGTGCAAAGACAACTTGGACTTTCTCCACAGCAAGAA
The DNA here is from genome assembly GCA_033807595.1 of Acrodontium crateriforme. Lineage (NCBI taxonomy): Eukaryota > Fungi > Ascomycota > Dothideomycetes > Mycosphaerellales > Teratosphaeriaceae > Acrodontium > Acrodontium crateriforme. The sequence goes on along the minus strand of CP138584.1, from coordinate 1,635,611 downwards.
TTGACTCCAAAAGCAGCTGAAAAGCAGCGAAAACATAAGAGCAATAGCTCGTCCATTTTCGGGGTTCCTAAAATCTCGCGCTGGTCAAAGACAACTTCGTCATCTGCTGCTCCCGACGTAGCCGCACTCGAAAGCCCAGACTTTGCCCGTGGTGCTCGTCCTTTATCGGGTGCTTCGCAATCTGGGTCTCATCTTGACAAATATGATGACGATGACGATTATAAACTTCATGATGATGATCGTTTACAATCTCCACAGGGTTTGTCTCGTGAACAACAACGACCAATTTCTCAAAGCGAAGTTCGCAGCATGCACAGTCAAGGAAGCAGATTCACGCGAACACCATCCCCACTTATCCCATCAGAAGCCTCTTTGAAACATCATGATGATTACGACCGCTATGGAGATGAACCAGAGCCTTCACCCGTTCATGAAGAAGATCTTGACTTTGATGATCCTAAATATCAGGCTCATCGTAATTCACTTTTACTTCAGCACCCTCAACCGGTACAAGGTACAACCGGTCGCCATCAGAACAATCTTGAAACACAAGCTCAAGGTTATGATCCTAAATCTCCAACGGCCAGCGATGTTTCCCAGCGTTCAGTAAGCGACTTTGATCCTTCCATGTGGGGTTCTGCGGGCACCGCAGCGCTGGCACGCAAGCGCTTCTCCGATCCAGTGAGCACGGGTGCTTACAGTGAAAGACGAGGGAGCAAAGACGATCCCCTTGTACCACGCAAGCCCGTCGATCACTCGGTACAGTACGATGATGATGATGACCGATCCACAGACGAGGAGTACGATTTGGGACCTGAATACAGTAACAGCGGTTTCAGCAAAGGAGGCGCGAACTATTATTCAAGTCCATATGGCTCCGGCCACCTACTCGAACCTATTGAGGAGCGCTACAGTCTTGAAGTCGACAGCCGATCTGATGGAAGGGTAATTATCCAACCAATCTTCGCAATTTCTTCATGAATACTGACATGTTTCCCAGCACTCTCTCTCGCCAGAACCCCGCTATGCCAAAACAGCAGCAGAGGCACGCACACCCCAACGCAAAATCACCGGACCACGTCCCATGGGCAGTAAAAGTCCTGCCCCGCACGCTCTTGACACCGGTACAGGCACTGTACGCAGAAAGGCCGTAGCAGCGGGTAGAGGTAAGTTTTTAAACACAACCCTATTTATCCACATTACCACTCCAAACAAAGACTGATTTGATTTCTCGCAGACTCTCAGGATAGTCTCCACAGCGAGTCTTTCTGAACTCCTCCTCCTCCTCATCAACAACAACAATATCATCAACAACGACAAAAATACCAGGACGGCGTAGTGGAATCGGTTAGCGATGGAGTAGATGCGGGAATGAGGTTGATATGGCAGATACGTTTTAACGATGATGTTTGCAGCACGATTTATACCATGAATCACTTTCATCGTGCGCTCTGGAAACGATGGGATTGTGTGTCTTTTTAGAAGGGTCGAGCTAGGGGATCCGGGCTTCCTTGGTTGGAGGCTGGCGCTGGAGATGAATGAATTGTTGATACCCTTGTGTCATCCCTCTACTCTCATTGTCACCTCCTCTTGTCGTCATTTATCTTTGTTGTTGGTATTTGTTGCGTGTGGTTGTTTGTGACTATGAGATCACGAAAGTAGTTGTTGAGAAATCAATTCTCACGTAAATGCAGTTGTAAAGTTTACGACAACAAACGAGTTCACCTCCTCCATTGATCAAGCTTCAAAGCACAGAGCACAAAGCACAAAATTGATACATGATTTTTCATTTAAAGACATGTATTCAATCATTTTCAACACATTCTCCGCAGAATTAAATTCATAGTCATGAATCTCATGCAAGTCAAGTAGAAAGCCTAACCCCAATATCGATTCCCAACAAACCCTAATCCACCCATCAACCCACGCGCTGTATTTCCCTACCTTTTTTTTTCCTTTTCGTCCTGCTTTTCATGGTTCGTGTGCATGCCGGATAAAGTGGAGGCATTTATTTGGAAGGTGGGGGGGTGATTCTTTCGCTGAGAGATTTGGGAATGAGATGTTTGATCACTGATCTATAGTAACTTTCCCTTGTTGCTTTGAGGGAGCGTTTCGATGTACCATTTCGATTGAATTTGGTGGGCGTCACAATGAAGTACAGTACAGTATAGTAATTCACCATTGGCGTCTTTGGACGTTTTAATATGTTGCTTTACTAAGAACGTGAGTTGAATCTACATCACTCAACTCGAAATTCAGTCTGGAGGCCGTGGTGTTGGCACTTCACATCCTGCCCGTGGATGAGCATGAATAGCCTCAATTGATCGGATATGATGCCAACATGCGATGAACTGCAGCCTTGCACACCCAGGAAAGCAGCACCCAAACCAATTCTCACCAGGCCGGACACCACTCGGGTAATTTCACCGATTTTCACAGGAATGCGACTTAATCTCACCAATAGCCCTCATCACGTCTGCTCTTCATCACGCTCGACACGGCCAATCCTCGGCTCTAGACTTGTCGAAAATCTGCGACTTTGCTGCCGGCCGCGTCATCTTAATGGGGCTTTTCTGCAGGAGGTTTGCGTGTCGATGTGTCGTGGATGAAACGCGGTGGGGGATGCGCGTGCATGGATCAGGGTCTTTTGGTTTTTGGGATTCGTAGTCTATACACGTGGCGAGGGTTCAGTGCTCGACGATCTAACGGGATCGTTTAGGTCGTGAACGCCGGATTGTCGATCTTTTACAACTGCGTTCTTCTACGATATGGGTTGTAGATTCCATCTCAAATGTGGCGAGTGGGAACAGCGATGTAGACGACACACGACGAGATGAAACGAGGAAGTGCAAACAGCCGCTCAGCGGCAATTGCAAACTATAACGACTGTGTTTACACCTGAGGGCAAAACTCGACGGTGAAATCCGTCTTGCCGTAGTAGCAGGTCGTGTCAGCTGGACTACCGAGTTCGTAATCGTTGGCATCGGTCCAGGCCTGGTCCTTGGCGCAGCTGGAGCTGGTGCAAGTTTTGGTTGGGCAGTTGGTATTGGCGGGAGTGGCACGCATTCCCTCGGTCGTGCCAGCGAACATGGAAATGTCGTAAGCTGTTCCCTCAATGGTGGAGCCGCCAGCAGGAGTATACTGGGAGTAGCCGAATTCGAAGAGGTCCTGAGCTAAAAATTGATCTTGGTTCGTGGCCAAGCGGAGCCCGACCTCGTAATATGGTGCCGAGAAGTTGGAAGTGGTCCCGGATGGGATGTTGGTCATGGACATGATTTCCGTTGTGGTGTAATCGGTGTTGATTTTGTAGATGCCGACGGATTGATCGTAAGAACAGCTGTTGATGACGGTCAGGGTGAAGTAAGAGTCATCTCGTTTTTGCTGAAAGGGACGAGCAGAAATGACAGTAGCCATGATAGCGGCCAGCGCAAGCTTTTTGATTGAAAGCATGATTGATGGAAAATGCGGTCGTGTAGTTGGAACGAACCGTAAGTATGTCTCGTTAGACGAAAGGATCGTGGTTATTGATAGACAAGAAGGAGTGCGAGTGTGCAAGGAGCGATGAGACAATGCTCTATGGATTGAAAGAATGAATGGACGACTGAATCTACCGTTGATCGATGAAGAAGATGAAAGCAAAGCGCGAACAGCGGCTTTTTATGTATGGGCCCCTCAATAGATGCAGATGAACCGAGATGTCACATCGAACGGTCCCACATCGAAAAGTCGGCGACGAAACTCGCCTTGAGATTCAACTAAAGAAACTTAGCTGCATATAGGGCTATGCGAAAGAAGTGTGAATGGTCAGGACAGTGAGTGGCGTCAGGGACGTTTCAGCCGTTAGTCTCACCATCTTCAAGCGGATACCGCTCTCTCATGAGCGGTAACTTGTAACGGTGGGCTTCGTAATATGATCTGGAGTGCCACGACGCCTCCCGAAAGATCTTCAAGGCGAGGCTAAGAGTTGAAGAAGGGATTCTAGACCGGTTCTAGATGTACAGTCATGTTCATGCTTCCGGACGAGAATCTCTCCATTCTTCAACATGCCGTTGGTGGTGGACACTTTGACAGTTGATTATTGCTGGACACATCAGTGCGATCCGTGTGTGATGTGAAGACCATTTTTTTGAAGCCGAGGACATCGACGTAAGCGTTTGTTCGTTCAGCGCTTGCAAGATTTGATTTCGAAACTCGCTCACAGCACTGGGTACTTCACATGTTCATGCACTGTTCCTGCGCAGTTCCTGGGCTGAAATTCCGCGCACTTATCAGCTTTTAATGCTGGGGCAAACTTAAATAAAGAGTGCATCACACGAGTCAACGGTTGTACCTGAGCTCAAAGTCGGCCCGGGTCTGTCAGCCTCCGATCGGTTGAATTTATCAGGCAGACGAATGAAAACTCAACAGCTGACAAAATTGCTGGAATTAAGACAAGCAGTCACCATGAACTGTAATTTTTGGAAGTTGCCGCTGCTGCTGCGTTTTCGTTTAGAGCTTTTATTGCATCCATCTTCGTTCGTCTGGTCGTCAATCATTGATCGCTGCGTTACTCTTTTGGTCTTACTCACCAGATTGCTGCTCGCTGTTTAATTATGGATTGAGAAATAGCCTCGCCTCGTAAGCAAAGATGTGATCATTTTACGACTTGTTCAGAGCTTCCCAAAGAATAAATTTTCCTCGGAGGCATTCAGAGGATGCAAAAAGGATGGCAAGCTTGCTTCTCTTCATTGACTGTACTCAGCATATTACACTGCAAACTTACTGTGAATGTTGCCGTTGCAAGACAGTTAAATTTCAAATTTTGCCAGTTGTGAAGGCATCAAGAAACGGCCGTAGTCCTAGTATTTCTTGACAGAACTGCCGAAGAAAGGGCGACAAGGTATCCGAGGAGTTGAATTTTAATTCATGGTCCATGTGGCAGAGAATCAGGTATTTTGTGCAAAGGAAATAAAACAACAAGTAGGGATAATTTGTCATCGAAATTGCCTTTCATTTGTTGAATTCCCCTCAATTGATGTCAAGAATTATGGAATCGGCACTGCAGCTTTACAGAATTTCAGGGCGCCCTTCAGCGGATTGAAGAGCGAAAAAGTCAATTCATCGTGAGCCTAGCTGTTGAAAAGTAAAGTAATTGACTGCAACACTCAGAAAGTCGTGCTTACATGTATCTCATCAAGCTGGGACAAGTTGGTCAAAAAGGCCGAGAGACCCCTTTAGACAGCTCAATGTCCGCACATAAATTAGTCTGCTTCTAGTCTTGCTGTCAGAAAGATCACTCATGAGACACACGAAGCGCCGGAAGCCGCTCTGAAATTGTGGCTTCATTTACGTGTCAGGTAAATGCATGATTGGCGAGAAACGTGTCAGGGATGAAAGTCGTAAATCGGGCACGGGACAGCCAAACGGCCAGTGTCACTGGCCCCACTTCACCGAATTGAGGGGTAATTCATCGACGTTATCTAACTTGAATATAAAGTACCCTATCAATGCAAGTTTGTATTTTCCAATATTGTGTCGATTAATATATTCATCCATAGTTTTCATTGGCATTACCTTTCGCCTCATTCCATCTACTCTAGTCGGGGTTTCAAGATTTCTATTCCAAACCCATAGACTACGCTGATGGCTGGCTTACCGATTCCTCTGCCGGCTGGCGACAATAAAGATAAGATATTATGCATCGCCGACCTTGAAAGAGCAGCATCAAAGAAACTACCAATAACAGCAAGAGGTACAAACCACCATCCGCCATATCCTCAAAACAAGACAAACCTTTCTTTCTTTGAACCCGTCAATCTGACCATATGAATCTGACCATGTTAATTAGAATTCTACAACTCCGGATCAACAGAACAAATCACCGTCAACGAAAACTCAACAGCGTACGCCAAATATCGCGTCCGCCCACGAGTTTTAGTCGACGTTTCAAAAGCAGATCCATCAACGACATGTTTAGGACGAAAAGTGTCTTTTCCACTCGGCGTTTCGCCTGCAGGGTTGCAAGGAATGGCTCATCCAGACGGCGAAGTCGCCACCTCTCGCGCCTGCGCAAGGAAGGGGGTTAACATGGGGATATCGTCGTTTTCCAACTATTCGATCAAAGACGTCAGGAAAGCAGGGCTTGACATCGGACCCATCAGCCATGCGATTCAGTTGTATACCCTCAAAAACCGGGAGCTGGAGTTATCTATTATCCGTGAGGCTGAGGCGCAGGGCTGTACGGCTATTTTTCTCACGGCCGATTCGCCTGTTCTGGGCGTACGATATAATGAATGGCGCAATGATTTCCGCACGCCGAAAGGACTTTCGTTTCCAATTTTGAAGCGAACGTCGGAGATGATACAGAAGCAGACGCATGATGACCAGTTCATGAGTTTTAACGACGACGCTCATAACTGGGCTCGCGATATCCCTTGGCTACGCAGCGTGACGAAGATGGAGATTTGGATTAAAGGCATTTTGACTGCTGAAGACACGCTGAAGGCAATTGAAATGGGTTGCGATGGAGTACTTGTTTCAAACCATGGAGGTCGCCAATTGGATGGCGTCCCCGCCACACTCGATGCACTACCCGAATGCGTCGCTGCTGCGAATGGAAGGATTCGCATCCACGTGGATGGAGGGGTGAGAAGTGGTACAGACATTTTCAAAGCATTGGCTTTGGGAGCTGAATATGTCTGGGTTGGTCGGCCTGTTATTTGGGCTTTGGCAGTATGATTTCATTCCGTGGATTGAACGACAATCGATCGGCTGACTTTTGAATAGTACAACGGCGAGCAAGGCGTTGATGTGATGCTGAATACTCTGTACAGCGAGTTTAAGCGGTGCATGCAGTTGACTGGCTGTAACAGTATCAAGGACATAACCAAGGCATGTTTGGGTCTTGTACGAAGTGACGGGCCGCTGGCTAGACTTTGAAGGGAAATTCGGGACCGGATTATAGAGAGTGTTTAATACATTCTGAATTATGGTCATAGTCGTGCAAGAAATGTTTGCTTAATTAGGACATTGTCGACAGTCTGAACAAGGCATTTGCCACTCGAAGAAAAAAGAGGCAACACCGCGCGACGCGCACGTTTTCAAGCGACGGACAACTGATATCAAGAATCGATAAATAAATGCCTCGTTTGCACGCATTGACCCTCTCTACTTTCTCCACTTTCCAACTCGGGGAGTTTCTCCTTTGCTTGTGATATTTAATCCCGAGCGAATTGCCGGAATACAATAATATCATGTACAGTACAGATAAACCAGAAGGGGAGGATCTGCGGAATTCCCAAGACGGATCAGTCGGCGCCACCATGCAGAGAATAATTGTCTAACAATGGCCAGCTACGGCACGTCCAGTAGTAGTAGATGGTTGTACATACTCTAGACTATTACTGTGCTCTAGACCTAGTAATAATGTCGTCTAACAGTCCACTCCACTTCTCATCCATGTCTGTCTCGACTCAGCCGCGGGGCCCAGACAAGCAACGACTTCCTTTCCCCCTCCTTTCCCCCTCTCGTTTGCCCAGCCCGCGGTGGGTCTTTTCTACCCAGCAGCACCAGCAGTTCCCAGCCATTTGCCGCTCGCCCCGAGGTTGCTGTTGTTGTCTGTCCGTTGCATGTATGTCAGCAGAGCGTGGCTCTGGGCTGTAAGTACCGCGAGCGAGCCTCGCTTTCCTTTCACGTCCGAATCACGAGACTTGTCCTTCTTGGCTGAGACTCTTCCTTCTCTTACATCTGGTCTCGTGTTTCGTTTCTTCTTCTCGTCAAGACTGTTGTTGTAGCGAGACTCTCGGGTTCGCGACAGCTTATCTCCATCCGTTATCATCCCCTCACGCGAGCACTTTGCATAGCTCATAACAACGACAACAACAATCACAATCACAATAGCAGCAACAACAAACATTCGCCACCCATCATGGTTCAACGTCCACGGCGACCAGCCATGTACAACACGCCCGCGATCCGAAACGGCGGTTTCGGCGCTCTCCAAGTCGAAGCTATAACCAACCGACCCCTCTCCATTGCGCGGCGCCACCTCGCCGCGTCCCAGCTGCGCATGCGCAACATCGAACCGCACGAGCTCTCGTCGTCAGAATGGGTTCGGTTCCTCGTCATGGAAGAGCCCGAGCGCGAACGCTGGATCATGACGTTCCAGCGCTGCAGAAGGCGAAACAGCGACGAGAGCGAAACCTCCATTGAGCTTGAACGCGATGCTCGACCGCGCAAAAGCAGCGATGCAGACGGCACGGCGACCTCGTCGTCAGGGACGAATATTCGTCCTTCTCGTCGGAATACAGTCGGAGGCAGCAATAGCATGGCCTCATGGCCAGCCCCCTCCACACCAGCCGTGACAGCGTGGGTACGGCATTTAAGTGGCGATCCAGATGGCGACAATTGGATGCCGCGAAGACCGAGACGGAATCTCACCGAGAGTGCGATTGAAGCGCCGCCGACGTACGAGACGGCTTTGCGATCGTCTACGCCTCCGCCTGCGTACGAGCCGCGATCGCCTTGAATTGATACTGACTAATTTGGCGTTTTATGATTGAATGTTAACACGAGTCACGGCCGAAGGCTAGGTTGAAATGCGGTTATGACTGTGACATGGAACTGGACTCGCCAAAGTTCGGCTATCGCAGAGAATAGCCCAGAACGAGGAAGCAATTCAAAATGACTTGAGAATGATAGAAAGGCACAGAACAGCACGGAGGATAGAATCTCTAGCTCAAATCTACTCTCCTTCTCGAAAGAATTCATTTCTGTCACCGACTCATCAAGCCGTCTTGACTTTTATTCCTCCCACTACTCTGCGCTCTAAATATAAAGTGAACGCTCCTAGCATGCCTATTATAATTACAATCAGATCCAAAATGTGGATCGCCCACCATATATGCTGTACTCCTAGTGCACAGGAGTTATATTCGAACCTCCATTCGTTGATCTCGTAGTCGAACCATGCGCTCAGCAAACCTGCGTTTCCGCCGAAGGAACCCATCATGCTACGCACCGTGATCTCACGTAGGGCAGCAACATCTGCGTTCTCCGCCTTCAAAATCGCAGAGTTGAAACGGGATGCTTCCCAGTGGATCTGAGGAAGTTCTTCGTCAGAACCAGGCGTGTCTGGCTCTTGCATTTGTTGTCGCTCAGCCCAATGATATGTATCGCAGCCTTCATGATCATGACCGTTGAGAATGATAGATTGCCTCTTTTGCGGACCGCGAAGAAGACCTTCCAGGATAAGCGAAGACGTGTGTTCACTAAGGTGATTCTGCTCTTGAATGCCGCCTCCATACCGCTCGTCGAAATAATTGAAAAAAGGCCCGTCAACGCAAATCCCCGCTTCTTTGTGCAGGGGGATATGCGTTAAGAGGACTGTCGCCGTAGTACTCGAGGGCTCCACGGCAGGAGAATGAATTTTCTCCTCGAGGAACGCAAGACTCGCCTCGCGCAGCTCGGCGCTATAACCCGGCTGGTCCAGATTCATGGAATTGAGAATAACGAGATGAAGACTCGGCCTCTGCGATTCGAGGACCACGCCTTGCGCATCGACGATAGGCGTGCCCACCTCGCCATCAAGCGTGAAGCGAATATCCCAATTCACATCGCCAAAAGCCTTTTCGAACCGCTCGATACGCGGCTCGCTGATATCCCCTGCATATCCAATGTCATGATTTCCCGCCACGGCAATCACTCTTCGACTCCAGCGCTCATCCGCACCAAGGCTTTCAGTCCTTCCCTCAGCCTTCGTCAGAGTCTCAGGAACTCTCTCCCCGCCGCGAAAAACTATATTCCAGAATCTGCTCCGTCGAATCTCGAATTCTTCATCGCCTATCCATTGGCTCCCGAGCAAATCGCCCAGGACAACGGTATGCGTAGGACGAGTCCACCAGGACAAAGACCGGTAAATGTGCGCAAGGTAGTAATCATTACCCCACAGATCCAGCCTCTTACGGGCCGTGTACAATATTCGCCAAATGTCGTTTTTCACCAGCGCTTGTGCAATGTCTAATAATCCCGCTGCATCGTTCCAAGGACGCTGTAAGCTGGGGAGGAGAGGCTCGTTGGGGTCAGGGAGCGAAGTATCTCCTTCGAGCTGTGGATCGCCTAGAGCCAGGAGCCGGAAAGGCGCTAAGGTTGAAGGTCGAGGCGCGTCATTCTGGGCGGTGGCAGAGCGCGTGTGTGTTGCTTTGGGGAACCCGCAGCGTGAGAAAGCAGGGTAGAGATAGAGGTAGGTGGAGGCTATGAAAGCGGGAATAAGCAAGAGGCGGAAGAGAACGAACAGAAAAGCAGAGAGGCGCATTTGCGCATTTCATAAAAGAGGAGGAACAGATCGACTGATTGAGGGACGTAAAGGGACGCAGTTGCGATTATGGGGGCGGCGGAGTTGGAGATGCGGAGGAGCTGGCCTTTCGCCGCCGCCATCGACATGGGTTGGTCGAAACCAATTGGGACGAATTATCGACATGAATTGTGTCGTCGACATCTTCTACATGCGACCCGATACTGTGGTGATTGATGGGAAAGTTTATCGCAATCATTGATATTTTGGCGACTTAAAAGCCCGTGCTGGCATTGCCTGACGACAGATATATTCGTTTATTGTAACCCCCTTACCCCACCAAAACCTTCATTCCTCATATTGCGTGCCAACATACCATCACACTCATGTACTTAATCTTTATCTAATCGCACCGCCGCGTTGTTCTCAATGAAGCTCAGATCGACCTTGTGGCCGAGAAGCTCACGGATGTTGTTCACGCCGTACTTGATCATAGTTGGTCGTTCTAAACTGAGACCAAAACCGTACACTCTCAAGTCTGCTGGGAGACCCATGGAGAGCAGCATTTCAGGTCGGAACATTCCAGAGTTACCGATTTCGACCCACTTGTTCAGGCCCTTGTGGAAACCAAAGACTTCCATAGAAGGCTCAGTGTAGGGGTTGTAGGCTGGCTTGAAGCGCAGAGGGCTGACGCCAATTTTATCGAAGAAAAGTTGCAAGAAGGCTTGAAGACCGCCGAGTGTGAGGCCGTAATCAGCGATGACACCTTCGATTTGATGGAATTCAGCCAAGTGAGTCGCATCAACAGTTTCGTTGCGGAAGACGCGGTCAATGGAGAAGTAACGTACTGGGCCGGGATTGGCGGCGAGACGGTGTAGACAGTAAGCCGAAACAGCAGTGGTGTGAGTTCGGAGTACCAGACGACGCGGCTCGGCATCGTTGTATGGGTAGCGGTAACCAATTGAGCCAAAGGCACCGTCCTGGTGGACAGCTCGAACATTGGCATAGTACTTTTCGTAATCCAGCTTGATCTTGGTTGAGTTTGTGTTGGTCATGGCATCCAGAGCGACATCAGCGGATGGATCAGGGCCTGGAGGACCAGCCTCGGCTGGATCGGATACGTAGAAAGTGTCCTGAAGATCTCTGGCCGGATGTTGTTGGGGTACGTAAAGAGCATCGAAATTCCAGAAGCCAGAGTCAACGAATCTATCAATTGTAAGTCATAATGCTCATTATGTCAGATAGTCACGAGTGAATGATACCTTGCTGTTGGCATCTCAATGAACTCCATGTTGAAGAAGATCTTGCGGAACTCCTCGCGAACCTTGTTCAAAGGATGCAACGCACCAGCATTCTGTGGTTCACCAAGAGCATTGAAGTTGTATGGCTTGAAAGTAGCAGTCTTCCAGCTACCGTCTTGCAGCATATCAGCTGTAAGATCCTTTGCCTCGACTGGAATCTCCTTGGCCCACTTTGGTCCCTTCTGGACAGTGTATGTAATAACCTTTTGCGTTGTCACCAGCTTTCGTTTTATGAAATCCTTTAGCAGCTTCGGATCGGACATGGTCTTGTGATCGTTCACTTCTTGCAGAAGCTGTTGGGTGGCGTCGGTGACGGAGTCGGTAACGATTGGAACCAGGCTGTCGCCATCCTTCTTGATCCACTTGAGCTTAAAGGCATTGCCTTGGCCGATTTTTGCTTGAGGAGTGGCAAGCTGTGGGACGTACTGATCAGTTTAAGAAATTCGAAAACACCTACGTGTGAAGCACATACCGCGGGGTCCTTCAAAGAAAGTCTGCCGCTCTTGCGCACCACATCCCACACCTTGAACTCATGACTACCCTCGTCGCAAATCTGCTGTCCCTCCTTGGTAAGAGCAACAAGTTCCGAATCGTGCGTGGTGTATGTGACCATGAGCCTGCTGCTCAAGCGATCAAGGACGCCTTTAATCTCGGCCTGGGAGATGTGTGGGAAAGCATCTTGGGTTTGCAATGGGTCTTGAGTCTCGAGTTTGTGGAGGAGTTCGAGGTTGAGGTCGCCGGAGGGGCCATTGGCCTGCGCCATGACTGGTACTGGACCACGTGTGCCGGTCATTATTCCAATAAGCGTGTGGGCGGCGGAAAGAGATGTTGTTCACAAAGTCGGCGCGTTTCGCTCTCGGCGTTTCGAACTATGACTCCAGTACGGCGTCGCTGTTCACTTTTTGTAATACTAGCCACTTTTAATCTCGTGGGTGCCTGAGGCATCAAACACAGGCAAATACATGCACTTTTCGTCCCAGAATGCATCAAACAATAATTATCTTTCTGTGAGCAATCGAGCAGTGCTCTGGCAGATTATTTGAAACTTTCAAGCATGATTGCTGCGTTAAATCATAGGCTGGTCATTGAATTGCTTAAATACAACAACAACGCTCAAAACAATACAGTTACGTTCATCGTATGGCCGTCAACGTCGCATATACATCATATTCAGCTCATGTGTCCAACTTCCCGGACGTCCTCAACCATTTCAACTTTCTCCTTCAGCTCGGTGTTTTCCGTAGCACCACCCATGTTCCTCGTAAGTTCCTTTCCTTTGCGTCCGATGAGGTACCATGGGAGTTCAAACACAGCATCGACAGATTCGAGACTCTTGTTGGCGAGCTCAGGAAGGAAGAACCAGGCCCATACACCGCCAATAGCAGTCACTGCTGCAAAGAAGTACATGGTGCCGGACGTGGTCATTGATACGAACATCAGAGGGACAGCCTTGGTGTTGCCGTATTGTTGCGCCTGCGAATATTGTTAGCTTTCGTAAATGGTATGGCGGAAGTGGAAAGTCTTACAAAGTGGAAAGTCATGGCGAGCGAGCCACCAAGTGCACGAAGGCGGAGTGGGTAGATTTCGGCGTTGATGAGGTACTGAATGGAGTTCCAGCCCAGAGCCCATCCGAAGCCAGAAATGTAAATCATGCCTAAAGCGCCTTTACCAGCAGCGAGTTGGCTAGCAGTTTGTGTGGCTCCCTTGACTGCGACGGTCTTGTCAATGTTTAGGAAAATGGCCATGTAGAGCATAGAGACGAATTGAAGCGATATTCCAGACAGCAACGATCGCTTGCGGCCAATATAATCGACGAGGAAGAATGCGCAGATAAGCGCAGAAGCGAATTTGACAACACCAAAAACGACGGTGGCGAAAAGCTTCTCTTCTTCACCAGAAATACCGACGAAAGCAAAGTACTTGGCGGCGTAGATGGTGATGCTGCTAGCTCCAGACCATTGGCTCAGAAGTTGCGAGAGGATAGACAGCTGGAAGCGGTACAGATTTGACTTGACGGTGAACAACTCACGGATTGGAGCGTACCATGTGGTACCCCTGGTAGCTTCCTGCTCACGACTAAGTTGATCGTTGATATCCATAATTTCGGCTTGAAGGTACCAGTGGTCCCTGGGGAGGTGACGGAGCTTGGCCAAGTTGGCAGCGGCCTTTTCGTGTTGACCAACTTTAATCAACCATCTTGGCGACTCAACTGCGAAGAAGGAAAGAGCAAATACGACGACGGCGAAGTAAATGTGAAGCATGTTTGGAAGGATCCATTGCGTCTGGGAGGTTGGATCGATGTGTTGTGATGCTCCATCTAGAATATGTTAGAAATGCCTATATCAATAGTGGCAACTTTCAAATACTTACAAGTCGCACAATATGCCAACATAATACCCAAATAGACGGCTCCAGAGAACATGCAGACACAAAGTCCACGATGTGATCGTGGGGCAATCTCAGCGAGATATGTAGGGGCTACAACAGTCGTTTGTCCGATTCCAATGCCTGCGATGAATCGCCCAGCATAGACCATTCCGATTTTTCCAGTCGAAGCGGCGGAGAGGAAAATTGCAATTCCAAGTACCCATATCACGCAAAGCTGTCGAGTTGCCCACAGACGACCAATTTTGTCGGTCAAGAAAAAGGCAATAAGAGCGCCTAGGATGCTACCGAGTTGTACCATGGAGGTGATGTTTCCGAGTAATTGTGCTTGTTCGGTAGTGGAGAGAGATTTGGACTTGAGACCAAAGAGCTGCTGGAAGGGTTTGAGTTCAGTCGTGTTTCCGATGAGGCCCTCGTCGACACCACGAGCAGCGCCCATAAGAGCGAACACTGGGATTGAGTATTAGAATTTATCGTACTGTGTCGCCTTTGATAAGCACACTTACCAAAAACACCCCACCATAGTCGCCAGTTGAGCACCTCACGAGGAGTGTTTTGCTCGGCAAGCTTCTTCTTCCAGAACATGTTTCCTGTCTGGTATCTGGAGGAGAGACCGAGTGTATGAGAGAAAGCAGAGAGAAAATGATCAGAGGATAGAACCAAATTCTCCCTCAAGAATCATCTACAACCAAAAACTCAACAGCGAAAGGAGGGAGGTGTCGACCATATTAATACGTCGGCGGACTGAGACAGACACTTGCTCCGTTTGCAAGGCTGGCGTCCACCCATAGCAGCAAATGCCTTTGCGTTCCGTGTGGCGGGCTCATCTATGCCAGATTGAGGAAAGCAAGAGGCGCAAGGTTGTCGTGGTGCATGGAGTTCACGTGTGGTTTGCGGAGGGGATCGTGGAGAAAGGTGGAGAGCCAAGCCCCCAACTTCTCAGCCAAGAGAGCCAGTGACCCGTCCGCCGTTTGCTTCTTCCTGCGAACAAGAATCTGCCCTTCGGGCTGCGATGAAAAATTACAGCTCATGTGTCGGCTACAGACGAATATGTAGGAAAATCAATCTCTTAAATCAACATACATGAATTGCTCCTCGTTTACTGCCAGCCAAGTTGATTTGGACGACGTAAAACCACTCATGGCAGAACGGTCGGCAAGCCACAGATAACACCGTCAAACGCCGCCTGATCCCGGACTGGTCTAGAAGGCGCCGACTTGCTCCGGTGTCGTGTCAGCCATGGTACACATGAGCGCTGCTTGATTTGATCCCTCGCCCAACTTCAGCCTAAAGTGAGAAAACAGTTGAGAGAAGTGGCGTTCATTCAATACAGTGACGAAAACCACGTCTTGGCGGATAACGTTCAAAAGTACAAGAACGCGGACAATAGAGCTGCCGACAATTCGCACGCTATTCTACCTGTCACGTCAAGAGCTGGCGTCGAAGCGTGAACATCTTGCTTGTCATGCAGAGGATAAATACCCGTACTATTCATGTGGAGCATTGTGCAACGACCGGCTAAAGTCATTGCCCATTTTAACCTGGTCGTCTCCTCTAGCTCGAGCCCGTTCTTTGGTCTTGTCACCGTCACTTTGCATGCTCGGGAGAGACCTGTCAGTCGTCGGGTCCCGTCCTGCAGCCGTCTAGTTTAGCACGAATGCAAGTATGCAGATGCTTAGGGCTCGCATGCAGAACAGTAGCATCGATCCGAGGACTGGTGCGATGTAGATGGCGTGTCGCTAGTCGTTTGTGATACCGTACACGAAACGAGACGCACAGCGTATACATGTTTGACAGAGTACCGTTCCAGCTGACTATGAACAGCATTGCCATTAATTTTGAACTAAACGGGGTTGACCGATGAAATGTTTCCCGCGTGACAGGAAAGAGTGAGTCCCAGCTCTGTGGAGCCGAATTTTAGGTTTCCGTTCTTATCGACCCTGGTCTCATTAATGAATACGACTAAAAGTCTACTGGAATGCGATCGCTAACACGAACAAGGCTGTCATTGAATGTTTGAATGGTGAATTTGTGTCGTGTACAGCTTTTTATCGATAATTGGTAACTTCCATGTCTTACACTTATAGTCTCGCCTTGGGCATGAACTTCATAGCTTGACGAACACCCAAATCCGCCAGAATCTCCTCCGTACCACCGAGAATGGCATCAAACTTGTAGGTTCGGTGGAACATCTCGACAACCTTGCCCATACCGGACTGCGTGATTCCTCGGCCGCCGAAAATGTTGGTAGCCTCATCTGCGATTTCATGGGCACATCTTGTCGAGTATTGCTTCAATAATCCGATAGGACCAGACAAGTGAGTTCCCTGGTCAGCGTACGACATGTGGTTCATTTGATAAGTGACCTGCTCCAGCCAAGCTTGGTTGGCTTCGACAAGAGAGATCATTTTGGCCAGTTTTTGGCGGATGACGGGTTGCGAGATCAATGGCTTGCCAAACACCATTCTTTGATGAGACCATTTCAGACACTCTTCGACTGCCGTTCGGGACCAGCGGCAAACCATGGCGGCCATCATCCATCTTTCGTGGTTGAAATTGCTCATGATTACGATGAATCCCTTGTCTTCCTCGCCGAGGAGATGATCACGGGGAACCTTAACGTTGTTGAATTCGATGTAGGTTGTTGCGGCGGCGGTGGAGTAGGACGTCTTGATTAACTTGGTCTCGACGCCCTCACCACGTGGAACAAGAATGACGGAGAATCCCTTCTTCGTCTTGCAACCAGTGACGAAGTAGTCTGAGAACATTCCGTTGGTGATCCTGTAGAACTTGTCAGCGGTTGTTAAATTTCATGACGTAAGGTACATCAACCCACCATTTCTTTGTGCCGTTAATGATGTAGTGCTTGCCGTCTGGAGTGACTTCCGCAGTTGTCCGTAATCCAGCGACATCAGATCCAGCAAACGCTTCGGTAATAGCGAGAGACATCTTCTTCTTGCCAGAAAGCACTTCTTGCGTTACCCTATCCTTGAGCGATTCATTCTTAAGCCATTGTCGAACAGCGGTCAATGAAATGGTCATTCCAGCCATGTTACCATCCTGGAAACCTCGAGAGTTCATTCTAGCCAATTCCTGACAGAGGATCATATCGTGGAAATAGTCAAATTCCTTGCCATCAACGACGCCTCCGAGAATCTTGCGTCCATGCAAATGTTTGCCTGGTCCAAGACGCATAGCTAGGACATTCTGCTCGGCCATCTTATCAATCAATTCTTGGCTAATGTATGTTCCATCCTTCTCTTTCGTCTGTGCTTCCTTGATCATGTGCTCCTCGACAAATATTCTCGCTGCCTTTTGCATCTTCCTGTGGCTATCGCTGTAGAATGGCGACTTGAATTGATTGCGAAGCCATAGCGGTTCGGCGTATGGCACCTGGCTAAGATCACCAGGTTGTGGGTCAACGACTTCAGGCTTCTCGCCTTCGACAGTGCCGATGCAGAAGTCGGAGTACTGCTGGAGTACTTCGTGTCGGTGCAGGTTGTAGAAGGCGTCTGTGGCGTCTTGACCGGCGACTTGAGCGAGAACTACTGATCCTCCAGGATGTGCGTCGACGAAGTCGGTCAAATCGTAGACCTTGTGGTCAATGATAACCCAGAGGTCCTCTTCTGTGTTGTGCTTTGCCGTTTCGGCGCGGGTTAATGAGGCGGGCATGATTGCTGGACAAAAGGTATATGACTTGAGAGGCGAAACGGAATGATCTGGATTGAATGAAGTGAATAGAAGGACACGATGATAAATGAACTACACTTGCGCCCAGGTCTGCGGGCCCCGGCAATCCGCACGTTTGATATGTCAAAGATGCCGAGGTCGAAACGAAACAATCCAAGCGTTCCCAGCCAATCACAATGCACATTTAATCATCTCGGTACATACCCCCACCGCGAACAATAAATAATCAATAGCACCAAGTTTACATGATTTGTTCACAATTTGGCGGTTTATCATCGCATGTTTTACTCGCGACTTTGATTCCTCGCTCCGCCAAACACGTTTCCCGAGTGCCGCTCGCCCACTGGGTTGACATTGAATGGATTAGGATTCGGTTTGAACATCTCACCTTTGTTAATATTGTAGTCTTTCGCCACCTTGCGTGACACCGGAGAGGGAGAAGCATCAATCCCGCCAAAGGAACGTCGTGAGTGCTGCGATATCTCCGGATGAAGTGTATCCTTCTCGGAGGCTACTGGCTTCTTTGTTTCGTTGACTGACTCCGGAGACGGAGGAACATGACCACCGCCGAAGACGAAAGTTCGCGGGTGCTCCAATATCTCGGGATGAGGTCTCTCCTTCTCCAAGGCTACTGGCGTCTTCGCTTCGTTAACAGACTCAGGAGAGGGAGGAACATGAGCCCAGCGGAAGGGACTTGGCAATTGCTCCAATATCTCAGGGTGAAGTGTCTTCTCCTCCAAGGCTACTGGCGTCTTTGCTTCATCGATTGACGCTGGGGTCTTTGGAGTTGTATGTCCTGATTCCGCAGCTGTTTTCCTGCGCGGAGTGGTAAGACGATGTCTTCTTACCGTGCCAGGGTGGCCGATGTGATTTTTGCACACCCAAATCACTTCTTTGAGAGCCTCTATTTCCCTTTTGGTTGTCTCGCGCTGTTTTTTAGCTTGTTCGGGCTCATTGGCAAGCATTTCCAGCCGCTCTTTGCTCAGAGTTGCAACCAAGGTCGGCGTGAATAGACCAGGGAGGCTATTTAAAAGCTGTCTCTCAATCGCAAGTGTCGCTATGTTCTCAGTCAAAGTCTCCAACGCAACCTAAACAGTGTCAGCTGGTTTCATCATATGATGGTTTTGGCCGTGGCAATCTTCGAATTAATACGTACAACATAGTAGGCTTCCGCTTTGTCGAGAGCCAGGGCGGCTTGTATCATGTCAGGATCAGCATTGCACGCTTTCATCGCCACTGTCCAGGTCAAACTGGATGTCGAGCCTTCTGCCGGAATCCCCTCTTGCATGATCTCGCGGGTAGCCTGTCTAGTCGCTTGAGGATGGCTCTTTTGATACGGCCAAAGAAGCTCCGCCAGCTTGTCTTCCAATGCATCAGCTATACCGTCGAGACTTTCACCGATGCAGTCGTTCAATAAGACACCAGCGGTGTCGGGACCAGCGATATGTGTGATTGCATCCGAAACGAAAGATCTACTTATCCCAAAACATTGTAATATGTGAGCGCGAGCGGTTTTTTCCCACGCAGAGGACTGCTGCCTGAAGACAGTGGTGATGGTACTTGTCGAGACCATTCCGGGAAGGTTCTTGCCTCGGGTCTCTTCCATGAACTTGGAAAGTCGCCGACAATACGTCCAAGCGGATATTCTGCGAGGCCCCATTTCATCCGAGTCCAAAGTATATGGGGCGTGAAAAATCGTGGAGTCAAGAAGTTCTGAGGTATCAGTTGGTTTAACCCGGGTCCTACGACCTCTGGGTTCGTCGACCTCGTCATTTTGTTTGCTTAGGTTTGTTAGCTCTTAACTTGAATCGAGATCAGACGATTGTGTATACCTTGATTCTGATGGCACTGGAATGTCGTTCACAAGAGAGTACAAATAACTGCTGTCCTTCAAACGGGATGCGAATTCATCGTTCTTGATATTGATCTCATCACGCAAATGACTGTTTCTCGCAGATGAGAAATCCTCGCCGAGACTGGGATCGTTGTATCTTCCGTCCAAAGCCGCTTTAACGACGTCTTGATATCTCATAGCAATTTCGGTAAGGTAAATCCGCTGCTCCAGCTCTGAGACTCGTTCCGGGCCAAGCTGGTCTTGAATCCGGCGACAGGAAGATAGTTTCGTTTCCATCTCGGTCAAAAGCGCGGGCAATTCCTTTCGAATACAATCCAGAAGACTCTGGCTGAGCTTAGTTCGAAGGTTTCCGATGCCAACGTCTTTACGAGCCAGTGACTGCCACGGCCCAGAGGAAAGGAAGTTGGCCTCTTCGGCATCTCGAGTCTCTGGAGTACGATCAACAGCCTCATGGCTCATATTCTTGACGACATGCCAACCCAGGCCAAACTGCGTTGAACGACCCTTTGCAAAGTCGATGATGTTTTTCGTGGCATCAGTACTGGGGGAGCCATCTGGATTCGTGATGATGCCCAAAGTCCTGTCTCTTGCGCCATCGACACTCGAAATAAGGTTCATGACTTCTTGATTGGCGACATCGTACCGTGCATTGATGACGGCAAGCACAATAGTGCGTGAGCCTCGAAGGTATTCGCTGGCAATTTCACGGATGCTTACGACATCTTTCTGTGTTTGCCTCTTCGATTTATCCGCATTCTGAATTAATCCAGGTAGATCGACAAGTGTCAGGTGAGGTTGATCGGGTCCACGGATCTCAACTCGAAGTCGATCTGACCAAAGTCCACAGTCAAGCTCAAGTTCCGCCAGTACTTTAGCAGCTTCATCGTGCAAACGGATGAAAGCATCTTGGCCCAAATCTTGCTCCTCTTTCTTGAAGCGTTGAAGTATACGGACTTGTTCGATTGATCGATTCGGGGCCGGAATGATAGTGACTGTCGTGCCTGCCGTTGGTGCATTTCGCAAAATGACTTCTGTTGGAAATAATGTTTTGGTGCCAGCACCAGTAGGAAAAGGAACACGGGCAAGGGCTTCGAGAACAGAACTCTTTCCGCTTGATTGGCTACCGCAGACGACGATTTGTGGAATACTAATCTCCGTTGGATCAATATTGACATCGCGAAGACCGTCTATTGCATTGAGCAATGCAGCATGCTCAGAGCTTCTCAACTCAGCAAGGGCCTTGGAGCCCGCTGATGTTAGATTGTTCATAGATATGCTTCAATCGTTGGTAGGAATTAGTATTCTGTGCTGCAACACGACAGCTGATTGGTTGGGGTGTTTGAGTGACAAGCGATTTGGTATTTCATGTCAGACCATCGCTGTGCAACATTGGACCTTTTAACGATTTTCGAACTTCTATTTTTAGAAAAAGGTTTTCATTTGCGGCACGTTTGATATAAATTTAGTACGAGGCGAAGTCGAGCAGTCATGCAACCTCCAAACAATAACCGCCTGCCAGCTGCAAATGGCGTTTCAAACGCTGCAATGCTGTGGCGCAGCGTGTTCCAGGTTGTCCCATTTCAAACGAAAGTCATTTATCAAATCTATTGGATACGGGGATACTTAAATTATTGCCAGCAGTAGCATGTTATGCAAGAAGAAGTTTTGAATTGGTCTGGACTACAATTCGTGCAGCGAGAAGCTGCAAGTGTTGCCCCCCAAAAACAATCTGTCATGCTCTGCACCGCATGGTATTGGATATCGATTGTTTTTGGACTTCCGCAAATCTCGGGTTATTATAGACAACTCGATTGGCTCGGTCGATTAGTGTTGCATTGAAACGTCAAATGTTAACCGACAGCTTTAAGGATGAGCATATTGTAGGAGAATAATCGAGTGAGCTTTTGGTTCAACCAGCGACAGCGATATTGCAACCGCCGTTAACAAGTCCATCGCGCCGGTCTATTGAACCCCTAAGGCTGCCCACCACAGAGACCGGCGGCAATCACTTGCTGCTTTCACAGCCGACTGTAAACGCCTAGGCGTCCTCGGAGCCGACCACACAAGGTCCTCACGCCTCCGGTTTCACGATTCGTGATGACTTCTATATCAAAAATGTGAATGGCGAACGGTGATTCAGACAAGGAACACACTGTTTGTACTCGAACGGAAATCTCGGGTGTGACTTCCATGAGAACGCCAGCCGCTTGAGGCTGCAATTCGCCCCAGGAGCCATTCAACTTCTCGACTGAATCTTTGGATTTGGTCACAGCAAAAACTGGATCTTGAGATAGGTTGCCACCTATGACCAGATCCCAAATAGTCACTGGCCAAGTCTCGTACTTCTCGACTCGAAAGGAGACAACCCCCGAGACTCGGCTGGGAGTGTTCTCAAAGAGGCTTAAAAAGCCTGATGTCTCAAAGTAATTTCTGCTCTTACTTGCTAGGCGCATGGCTATATCGTCAAAATATTTCCGAGGGGTTGGAAAACGAACAAAGCAACTCAATTTGATGATCTCGAATTTGGACACGGTCGCATCTCCCACTTGAAACCAGTACCATGGCGGCTGCTTGTTGTTTACCTGCCGTTGTCTCACGTAGACGGTTGTCAACAGACCCCGTTCTATGACGTGGTTGAACTTGTGCAAAGAAATTCGTTTGTACTCGTTATGAGTAGCAGGCATTATTTCCAAAATTATACCAAGATACCCTTCACTGAAGTTGAAAGGCATACTCGGAAATGGACAATTCAACGCAGCTATGAAAGTATTGTTTGGACCAGGACTCAGATGAAGGTTAATGCAAAGTCCTCGATTGCCTATCTGATATGGTGCCGTGTCTTCCCAGCGGATTTTGGCAATGATTTCAGACGAGTGAGCGAAATGCTTTGGGTGATCGGCTAACAAGCCATGAGAAGCATCGACATCGGCGTCCTCATCTCTCCAAGCAAAGATCGAATGATCATTTGAATCTTTCATGATGTGTTCTTGAAGTCGATGAAAGGCCTTTTCGCCTCCTTCGCCGTATAACATCGGCATAGAAACATCAAAAAGACCCATGAGACAATATGCCATATCTTCTTCTCGGCTGACAACCCTGTGCGCAGCCCAAGACATTCGTTCTGCAATACTGACAGAGGATATATTTTCTGTTTTCATCAGAATAGCGCCGTCGATAAGGGTGATTCTGCTCAGAATCTCAACAACTTCGGTAGCCAGATTATTCGCAATTAGTCTCCAGTCGTGCGTGTAAAATTCCACAAACGGAGGTGCTAACAATTCTTGCAAGGTCCATCCACGGCTAAACCAGTCAGATTTCGGCAGGTCTTCAACAGAGCTGATGTCTGGTTCTGAAATGTAGACATAGCAAGTATCAGCTTCTTTATACCAGGCAAACATGCTGTTTATTGCTTCTGAAAGTTCGGCGGAGCTCGTTTTATCAATGCAACAAGTGTCACACCATATCCACTCATATCCGTAAAACTGTGCCTCGAGCATTGCGCCATTCAATTTTGCGAATGCTTTCTTCTTGGTCGCAGTTCCTTGGATGATGCCTTGCATAAGAATCTCATCGTCCTCATTTTTCGACCAACGGTGGCTTAATATTACATATGGCGGCCTGTTGGCGCGTTGGAAAGTCCCAAAGGTCAACGAGTCGGTACGTAGAAGCCGCATGGTCTAAAAGCACAGCGCCGATAGCTATGGCAATCAGCGATATCGTTCAACATCCGTGGCATATATAGGTAGCTACAAAGAAAGCTGTAAAGCAGCCTTGTCGATGTTTCTAGCTACATACATGGATCCCTGCAGTGGTCTGAGACGTTGCCTGGGGCTGTGCATGCGGATAAATGCGGGATTGCGATGTGAGGTCGAATCAACGTGGACGGGAATAGTACGTACTGCTTTATACTTCACTACGATCATTATGTCTGAATCAAGACAATTCTATCGCGACGAACAGTACGAGATCTGCAGGGCGCAAAGTACAGATGAATACAGAGCGACATGGTGGAATTACATGGAGGACCAAGAATGGGTGCGTTTGGGACATTTCACCTTGCCTCTCCAAAAGCTAAAATATCTAATTCGAACAAATAGAATCAACATCCGTCTGACTTGGATAGCTACGCCAACAGTCTCCACGAGAAAAGCGTGATCCTCTTACTCGACAGGAAGCAAGGCGATAAAATCATCGGACATATAGGGCTCTTTGCGTACGATAATGCCACCGGTTGGATCAGTCTCTTTGTCGTCGATCCCGCATATCGCGGGTTGGGATTAGGAGGGAAACTCCTCGATGCTGCGCTCTCTGATGCACGTAATGCGGGAATCAAGTTCCTCGGACTGGATAGTGTGCCTGCTCAACGTCAAACGTATAGTCGTCGGGGCTTCGTTGCCGCTCCTAGAGGTATCATTAAAAGCCTCAAGAGACCAATACCTGATTTAGCAGAGCGAGAGGCATTGCGGCGTGCTGTTGCTCAAGACGAGAAAAGGGATCAGCTTATTGACCTCCGATCTATATCGCCTCCTTTCCTGCCCAAGGACTTGATCGGATATGAATCCACCATTACTGGTTTCACTCGACCCCAGCTGTGGTCCGAAGAACACATGTTCCAACGCTCCGATATTGCAGGCTGGGCTCTGGAATCATCAACAACGTCTTCAAATGCTACGTCTTACGACGGCTGGGTCCTCCTCCGTCAATGTTCCGAAGGTTTCGGTATAGGACCTCTTTACGCCAAAGACGCTCAAAGTGCAAAACTCCTTCTACAGGCTGTCATGTCTCAACCAGACTTCGAACAGGCAAGTGCTGATGGTTGTTTAGTCGCGGAGGTTTGTGAGAGCAATGAGGCAACGATGACGTTATTTGAAGGGTTAGGTTGGGATGATAGCGGTGATTATTTTTGCCGCATGTGGATGGATGGGAATATGCCATCACAACAGACGAGTGGCGGTGAAGCATCGAAGCATGTGTTTGCTGTATTTGATGCCATTACAGGCTGAAGGCAATTGACCTATATAATTTATCTTGACTACGACAAAGTTGGTGCGAGTACCGCAGGGATGACACGTCTAGTTATGAATTCCAATCCCTTACAAATCATAAGATCGAACGAAGATAATTAAACCAGTCCTTGAATTTAGTTAAACATAAGAACCTGCAGTCATTCCCAGCCAAGCACCGCCTCTAACTCGAGAACCTCTAATGCGGCACAGAATTCGAGCTTGAAAGTCACACAGTATAACTATTCCTTCCACCAAATTCTCGAAACAGCTAGGAAAGGGAATTATACGACCAAACCCAGCCTTGAATAGCTTTCTATAACCGCTGACATCTTTATTAGTCTTTCGGCATCAAGCAGTTCACTTCTGCCCGTGATTGTGCTTCGCATTATTCAGAAGCCCGTGGTTCCATCGAATCCCATCTTCATCCCACCCAGGCCCCCACACCAAACACCATTTATACCTGTACCCCCATGCCAGACGCCCACCAATTATCGTGGTCAAAATCTCAGTATTTTGTAATTTGCTGAGATAGTCACAACCCTTGTAACTACTCTGCCCGAGAAGATAACATGCTGGAGAAACGAGAGAAGATCTAAAATCGCGTAAAATAAATGATTATACGAAGTACATGATTACACGTGTGTACTGCAGTACCAGGCCACTAACTTGGAAGTTTCGCCATGAAGTCCAAAAACACAACTTCAGCGAAAAAAAAAAGTCCCACCAAGTCTCCAAAAGCCAGCGATCTACGCATTGCATTTCCAAGCCTTACTAACAGAAAGTCTCCTAATCCATCTTAATTTCCTGCGGCTCACCATTTTTCTCCTCTTTCTTGAGCGGATTACCGGGAAAGGCATCGGTCGCGATGCCTTGTTCGACGTCTTGGGATTCCAAAATGGTTTGGTGGCCTTTATGGTCGTTTCCGGCGTGGATGCGTGCGAGGCGTTCGAGAGCGCGGTGTTCGACGCTCATGGAGGGTTCGAGGCCGTCGACGTGATCGAAGAAGCAATAGGCTTCTTCGCCGTGGATGGCGTCGTCGCCGATGAGCATTTCTTCTTCGGACATGCGGAGGGGCACGCGCAGCACGTATTTGATGAACATCATGATTAGACTCGTCCAGACGAGGTTCCAGCCGATGATGAAAAGGGCGCCGACGATTTGGAGCCAGACTTGTTTGCCGTTGCCGTCAATGGCGCCGCCGGGATTGGTGAGGCCGAAGGCTAAGCAGCCTTCGGTCGTGGCGAAGAGGCCGACGAGGAAACCGCCGAGAGCGCCGGCTACCATGTGCGTGTGTGTGATGCCGAGGGTGTCGTCGACGTGGTGAGTGAAGAGGCGCAGTTTCTTGCCAGCAATGTTCATGCTGATCCAGGGGATGGTGCCGGAGCAAACGCCGAAGATGATGGCGCCCCAGCCGGTGATGACACCTGCGGCAGGAGTGATTGCTACGAGACCTGTGATCATGCCGTTGATGGCGCCAATGATAGAAGGCTTGCGGTAGAAAATGACGTCCATTGCGGTCCAGCAAAGTAGAGATACGGCGGTAGTGATGTTGGTGTTCAACACCGCGACACCAGCATCAGGAGACGCAGCATATGGATCCTATTTCCAACATTGTCAGTTTTCTGCTCTACTCTCCAGCGTGTTGTAATCAACTTACACCACCGTTGAATCCGTTCCAGCCAATCCAGAGAATACCCGCGCCAACCATCATAAGCACGACATTGTTGGGCTGGAAATTCTCGCGATCATGCTTCAAGCGTGGACCAATCCACCAAGCGCCTGCGAAACCAGCTGTGCCTGAACTGAGATGAATCACATATCCACCCGAGTAATCAATAACACCCATCTTGAACAAGAAACCACCGCCCCACAAGCTGTATGCGCCCACGCAATAGCTAAAAGTCAACCAGAGCGGGACGAAAATCATCCAAGCCGTGAAATTCATGCGTGCCAGGTAAGCACCTGCGATCAGTACCAGAGTGATGGCTGCAAAGACAAATTGAAAGTAAATCATGGTGGCTTGCGGGAAGTTCTGCATGACTCCAGCGCTAGGTAGGTTCGATTGCAGAATGACCGAGTCCATCGTCAAGACCGGTCCAGGTCGTCCAGCGAACGGAAGCATGTATTCGCCGAAACTGACTTTGTAGGCCCATATCACCCAACATACGAGCACCATGGCAAAAGCGTAGAAGCACATGAACATGGAATTGATGGCCCATTTCTTCTTGACCAGGCCGCCGTAAAGGACACAGAGGCCAGGAATGGATTGTAAGGCGACGAAGGAGGCTGCGGTCAATTGCCAGGCATTGTCACCCTTTTCTAGCCAAGCCGGTGTGGTCAAATTGGCAATCTGGGTCAACTGTTCTGGTGTCGCCATAGTGGCAAAATGGTTTGAGCAAACGGCTCACACGTGAGGATTCGAAGGGTGAAAGCCGGCCCTTGGAGCTGAAGATGCTCTTCACACCCAAAGTTAGGGAGGTAGACTTGTGCGACAAGAACGGTGCGACGCGAGGAAAAGAACAACCCTTGGAGGAAATGAAACAAGGCGGGATCGGAAGGTCTATATGATGGCACAAGGAGGCCGGCCGTCCGGTGTCGCTCAAGCTCCCCATCTCCAAGCTAGACCACATGGCAGCAGCGGCGCAGGGAGGACTCCACCCAGAGCCGCGGGCGAAGCATGGACAGAGTGGACAAGCAAGACAATTACAAAACCAACTCTAAAGTCACGCCAGACAGGCTAAAAAGCGAGATAGTCGTCGACGCAGGCTCCAATCGGAATGCTTGAAGCCGTCCATGGCCACGGCGCGATTAGTCGTAAGGTGAGGTGTACGCATCTCCCTTGCACACACAACGAGGTACGCCATCTTTGGGTACGCAGGCAATGGCCGTTTCGGCAAGGCGCCATGTCTAGCCGATTTGAATTGGCGTTGGGACATGGAGTGGGAGCAAATGGCGCTGGAGATGCTTATCAGTGAGACACAGTCCCGGAATGCATCTGGAGCGGCGGCGCGGGTCATATTCCCTGTCTGTCTGCAGTGACAATCCCGCGTGGCTTTATCAAGGGACTCTTGTACTTGGTTGCGCGAGCGATAATTACGTGATGTGAAGTCGATGCAATATCAGATCATGTTGCGTCAGCTTTCGTCGAGAAGGTCAGTCGAATCGTTGAACCTGAACGCTGAGAAACACTCTCCTCTGCTTCCTTCCAGTTGGAGACAATGTCCGAAGACCCGTTGAAGAATAAACTCAAATAGATTCAATGATAAGCAACCCGGCTAAGCTTGCAGCCCCAGGCGTCCCACGCTCACTAAAGCACACAAGCAACCTTGGCCTATATGTCACCACTACACTTCACCAAACCAAACCAAACCAAACATCACAAACGCCTACCAATGCCCAGAGAGCCCAATGACGATTTCCAGCCACATGGAGAATTCTAGTCTTTCGATTCAAAGTCCGCGCTGTGACATGCTGCAAGGGGGTTGGGGTGTCGTCCAGATAAGCCCGAGATGGACGAATGGCGGGGCCAGGAGCCCTTATCAGGTGGCGTTTCTGTGTTTGTACTCGGCTCCGATGCTGAACATTCATCTGGATTGCCACCTGATTGGTCTCATCTCCTTTGATTATCATTGGTGTACTCGACGACTTTTTGTTGCATCTTTAGTCGAGCACGTGCGTTTGATATCATGTTTTTCACGTGGTGATTGGAGATTAAGTTGATCCGGCTTACTCCGAATTCCACCGAGTCGTACAAATGCCTCATGACAACATTTGTGTGTACATCCCTCAAGCAACCCAAGACCACATTTCAGATTTCCTGTGCGGCGACTCATGGGGAATCAAATAATGTACTCAATTTGATTGTATTTGAAAGCTTATTTCGTTACGCTTACTACGAAACCCCGAAACGCCAAAATTCCAAATCTCAAACAAGAGAAAGAAGGAAAACTAGATACTATTATCATGACGTGGTCAAAGGAGAAAGGCAGGGGAGTATAGATGCGCACCGTGAAGGGTCATCCCGGGATATGACGTAGTACTATCCAAAGACCATTCAGCGGCGAACTTTCTTCCAAAAACTGTAAAGCACGACTTTCGACTGTTTGTTTTCAATTTGTTCCAACTTTCGGCAGTCCTTTGTGGTCTGCAGGTTTCGTTTTAAAGAGGAAATATCCCAAAGAGTTTTGCACTAAAGGGAGTGGACGGTTTCGCGGTCGCTAGCGTCGAGAATGTCATACTCCTCGTCAGTGAGGAACCCGTCGTTGCTAGAGTCGCTGTCGGCAGCACTGAGAACTTCGAGCTCGTCAGTAAAGTCGTAGCCTTCCTCACCAGGACATATGACAGATGGCTCAGAGATGGGAGCTGCGATGACTGCAGGCATAGCTGAATGTTCGACCTGGCCGTCCTCGTTCTCGACGTAGGCAGCCTTGGCCTTGATGGAAGAGCTGATGGCAGACTGGTAGGTACTGCTGGCTGGGCTTTCTTTGTCAAGCTTGGGGAAAACCATGCCGCTGCCCTCCATAGATTCTTCCTCTTTCTTGATCTCTTCTGTCGAGTCCACTTCCTGTGGCTCGCTCTTGACCTCTTCTTCACCGTGTAAGTGATCATCGACCATCTTCTTTCCAGAGTTTTGGCGGGCTTCTTCCGCTCGCTTCAGTTCGGCAGCATGCTTCAGTTCCAGTTCCTTTGCACGTTCTTGACGAGCCTTCAAAATCTTTGCTTTGATGTGTTCAACACGCTGTTTAGCCGCTTCTTTGCGCACACGGTCGCTTTCTTGGGAAACGGGGCCATGCGATGATGCGAAACAATGGGCTGTGGCTGCTTGCTGAGCTTGAGCCTGGACGTGAGCTAGATGTCGCTGTATATGTCCTTGGGCCTGTGCATGGGCTTGGGCCTGCAAGCGTTGCAGAACTTGCATGCGCGCGATGTGTAGCTGCTCAGAGTTGGCAGCAGCAACATTCGCCGGAGTCTGGGTGAAAAAGTCATATGCAGGTGGTGGTGGTCTACCGCAAACGGCAGCAGAGCTCACGCTGGCCTGAGATTGTTGAGCATTCGCATTCTCGCTCATTTCACGTCGGCGCTGCATGTCCGCTTCATAAGCTTTGCGGGCGTTGACGTTTGGAACGGAACGTTTGACTGAGATGTCACACCAAAGACGGTGGCCAAATGGAGTTCCGTCAGCTGCTTTGACACGCCAATAGCTGATAGCCTTGCCTTCGCGGCTGGGCGCCTTCAACGTGACCTTGAACGCGATTTGTTCACCAACACGAACCTCACGGCCAATAACGTTGCTTTCGCTGGCGATGGCAATCTCGGAAACAGAAGCTGGGTGGTTGTTCTCAACATTGAGCATGTTATCTCCGCCAACGAAACGAACGCTGCAACCGGCTGGCCAATTACGAGGACCAGGGTTGGTCATGGTCCAAATCTGGGTGAAGATTTGACCAGGCACAAAGGTCTGACCATCTTCAACCGTATCATGAAGGAATCGGGCATCGAGCTCAGTGGATGAAGGAACCTCGGAGACAGCCTTGGCAAAAGGTTCAATAGATGGCTTGATTTCAGCAACTGTTTCCACCGGCAGAAAGCTGTTGGGAGTAGGAGGTCCAGTGGCAACGTCCTTGGTGGCTGACTGAAGGGATGCAGCTGAGCGGTCGCCCATGTAGCGTATTTGGCCTTTCATATCTTCATTGGCAGTGGTAATGCTTACATTACGAACCGGGGTCCTGAACTTGATGAGAGGATGAGTCTTGTTGTGTTGGTTGGAAGGAGCCGCCTCGCAGTTGGCACAAAAGTCAGTGTCATTGCAGACAGCGCACTTGTAGCGCACACCAGTGATGTATGATCGAAGAGAACTCTGCTTGCAGAGTGGACCATCGCAATAAACACCAAAGTGGCGAGAAACTGATGGCAGCGGATCTGGGAGTGGCTGATATAGGGCCGCAAATCTGTGGTGAGGGTGGGAAGTTGGAGCGTTTGCAACACAGTCGTTGCAAAAGTCCCAATCTGGGCAGTTCAAGCACTTGTGGCGAACACCGTAGACGTTCTTATCGCAACCGTCGCAAATGGCGTTGTGACGAACATTGCGGCCGGGTGCCAGCATCGTCTCAGCAGCAAGTGTAAGGACTGTCTCTTCAGTGGCACGCTCAAATGCATGAGCAGGGTGATGGCCGTGCTTGTTCTGGCTATAGCAAGTGAGGCAGAGGTCAAAGTCTTCGCAATACTTGCAAGTGACAAATTGGTGCTCGGGAAGAACAATGACGCAGTTGTTGCACGTGCGGGTAGGCGTTGGAAGGTTCTCCACAGGCTTGACGTCTCCAGTGATGAAAGCACCGGGCATCTCTTTTGGAGAATCAACGATAGGCTCAGGACGCGTCTGGCGAGGCGAAATACGCTCCGTCTGACTGGTAATTACTGTGCCATCCTTGATGAAGCGTTTGATGAGCCAGTGACCATCACCGGGGCACAGCGTGCCATCGGCAACACAAGCTTCGCACAAATCATAGTCGCCTGCATCACAGATGCCACAGTGGAAGTGAGCATTTGACATGGGTGCATCACATTCGTTGCAGTAGACTGACCAAGGGTGGCCGTTTGTGTTTGGGACCTGAGAAACGGGTGGAAGGCTGCGAATCGGCATCTCTCGAACGGCACTGGCAGCTGGTGCTGGTGTTGTGAATGGAAGTGGAACGGGAGCCTCGCTGGTATCGACGAGTGTCTGCTGAGAAGCACGTGCCGCTCGGAACTCGAAGATTCCAGCACCATAAGGGCGACCGTCAACAGTCTCAGGTTCCTGAGGATGAACTAGAGATTGCATCTGAACAGTGCGTGGAGATATCATCTCAGTTGTGGAAGAACGAACAATGGTAGGTACAGTCTTGTTCTCTTTCATCTCGGGAACAGGCGTCTTTGTGACTTCATCTAGCGGGGTAACGGTGGCCTTGATGCGGAGCTTGAGCTTGGCTTTGGCAGCACGAATGAGAGTCTTGAAAACTTGCGGCTTGGTAGGATCGAGGGTGACAAAGCCGCCAGCCGAGTCAGAGAACCGTTCGAAGACCGCGGTTTGTTCCGGCTTGATGTTGAGGCACTGGCGAAGCTAAGAAGACCGTCAGTACTATATCTCCTTGTGCTTTACAACGACTGCCATCATTCAAAGGACGGAGCGGCGTGTTTCGGAGGTTAACATACCTTATCAGGCAGCACGTTGGCGCTGAGGTCACGAAGCGGCAGCTTGAGCTTGCGGACCTCGCCATTCAAGTTGACCTTGAGAGTAATCAGGGTATCCTGCGAGGGCACAGCCGCATGATGATGAGGGATCGCCATGCTAGCGATGCGAGATGTTTGTTGGATGGATGGCAGACGATGGCCGAGGACGAGGAGAGATAGTCGACGAGTAGGCGAGGCTGCGATGTGCTGACGTTGGTGGAGCTCTTCCCCACAAAGCACGAGCCCGCACCGGTCTAGCTAGCAGGCAGGAGCGATAACGTAGGGGTGGGCGATGTGGATGGGGGAGCGAGGAATAAATGAGAATGCAATAATGAGGCAGAGCTGGACTGTATCAGCGGGGTGAGGGGGTCAATCAAAGGCTGGACTGTGAGAGGAGTCGGAGGCGGACGTGGTCGGTGGCGAGAGAAGACGCAAGAGAGTTGCCTGCTGGGGCACACACCACGGGGCGACGTTGTGTCACTTGATCACGACGGCGGCCTCTCAGCCCGAACAAACATGCAGATAATTTCATGATTATATTCACAGAAATGAAATGCATCGGGGTGTTTACTCGGCCTTGTCTGTTTTTATGACACGACAGATATCGTCCCATTGCACGGCCGTCTGTCAGGTCCAAGAACGCATGAATGTGGTCTTGTGTCATGCTATTTATGCGTTGCGGACCGTCGGTGAGAGGTCTGCCGCGCTGCGTTCTTGACCAGCCAAAGCCTGGAACTCTCAAACACTCTACTTGCCGGGCGTATCATAGTCTAAAGGTGGCGCAGTCTAGGATGTAGCTTTTCCCCTCGGACATGCGGCTGAATGGACAATTACTCAGCGCTGAAACAAGTGGGCGTAAAGGCAGCTATATGTCCTGCCAGGATCTACTGTCTGTGTATAGTGTCGTTTCATCTGTTGAGCTGTTCTCTAACTAGAGCAAGAGTTATGGCGATCCGGCTGAACTTACTGTCATTAAGAAGGAGATGACTGCCAATCGCCTTTCCAAGGCAACGGATCTCAGCTTTCGATCTCGTCCAGAATTATCTGTGACCCGGGTGAATCATCCTTTGTGGGTCTGATGATGGACTCGATATTTTGCAATTGTGATGATTTTAGCTCGCAGGAGCAAAATGATGAAACTTGCATCTCAATCGAAGTGATGTTATTGGGCTTGGTTCTATCAACACCCAAAAGTATCACGTCGAGATGCTACACAGGTGCAAGCTGCTGGTTGAGACTTTGAAAGCCTCTTGAGGACGGCGAGAATATGAACTGAAGCCACAGCCATATAGCTATCAGGGTATATGTTAGCTCACACAATGCGTCTCGTCTCGCAGCGTCACGTGCCCAACCCTAACACAAACCGTCGTGCAATGGTTCCCAGCCGAGGTTGGTGTCTGGAGCAAAGTGACTGGTAAAAGGCAAAAGGCGATGGCGAAGCTTCACAGAAACTGCTTGTGGCCATACGTCAGCGGTGCGTTGATGGAGTTGAACCCGGACTGCTGGTGAAGAATCGACGGCCTCCGACAAACGGATCTCGGTTGTTCGCCACCCCACAAGACTCGCCGGAGCTGTCCAAGTCTCCCCGGGCTGGTGGCCTACTAACTGCCTACTACGGCACCACACGCGACCGTTGGCCTCCACTGTGACTCTTGATGGCGGTGGAGCAGACGCCTCGTATTATTATTCATGACTTGTTGACGGTAATTCAGGCCTATGACGGCTTTACACTACGGATGATTGTCCCCTTTGAAGGCTAGCATTCTGGCCATGTTGGCTGATTTCACGTGTTTCCCCCAGCTGCGTCAGTCAGGGTCCACGCTGGGAAAAGCTGGGACGTTTCCAATGCCAGCCATCCCCCGGGCACGACGAAGAATCCGTCTTTGTACACAGTATCCTCGTTTCTTTGCGCAACACGACTTGGTCGTGACAAGAGTCGCCATCTCATATTTCTCACGCAACATGTTCTATCCTTCCTCCCAAAAAATGCGTGTCCAACCACGCATGGACGTTCTGTAGTGGATCAACTGCGTAGATCTAGTCCGGCCTCCCGCGTGGTTCGTGCGCCAAGTCGTCTGTGCGGCGTTGCGAGGCAATCCGGCGGCCAGTCATTCCACTCCGAGACCGGCACTGGAGCTGCCATCAAAATTCCCCAGCCGCCCGTCGTCGTTCTTATTACATCCATTGTTTCTTCATTATCCCCCCTTCAGCCTCTCTCTTGCTGTTATTCAGACATCTCCGCTCTAGAAACAGCATTCATCACAATGGCCTCCAAGCACTCCACCCGCGCCTTGCGCCAATTGAGCAAGCAGCTCGTTGCTCCACGCGTCCAACAACGCACTTTCGTTTCCGCCTTCAATGTCACCCGTCCTTCCCTGGCGGCTGCTCGCAAGGTTGTAGCTCCAGCTGCTGCCCAACAAACTCGCGGTGTCAAGACCGTCGACTTTGCCGGCGACAAGGAGGTCGTCTATGGTAGGTTTTCCGCCCTTTGACGAGCTGCCCGCCTACTTGGCCACCAGAACACTCAGCTGACTCACTTTTCTAACAGAGCGTTCCGATTGGCCTCGCGAGAAGCTTCTCGAGTACTTCAAGAATGACACCCTCGCTCTGATCGGTTATGGCTCCCAGGGTCACGGCCAGGGCCTCAATCTCCGTGACAATGGCCTCAACGTCATCATCGGTGTACGGAAGAATGGTGCCAGCTGGAAGGATGCCATCCAGGATGGTTGGGTTCCAGGCAAGAACCTCTTCGAGGTCGATGAAGCTATTCAGAAGGGTACCATTGTCATGAACTTGCTCAGTGATGCCGCGCAATCCGAGACCTGGCCACACATCAAGCCAATGCTCACCAAGGGCAAGGTACGATCAAGTTCATCCCCATCCCAAACGTCATTCTAATCAAATTTTTCAGACTCTCTACTTTTCCCACGGCTTCTCCCCCGTATTCAAAGACCAAACCAAGGTCGAGGTTCCTACCGACATTGACGTCATCCTTGTTGCCCCCAAGGGCTCCGGCCGTACCGTGCGCACTCTCTTCAAGGAGGGCCGCGGTATCAACAGCAGTATCGCCATTTTCCAAGATGTTACCGGCAAGGCCGAAGAGAAGGCCATTGCCCTCGGTGTAGCCGTCGGTTCCGGTTACATGTACAAGACCACCTTTGAGAAGGAAGTGTACAGCGATCTCTACGGTGAGCGCGGTTGCTTGATGGGAGGAATTCACGGCATGTTCCTCGCGCAATACGAAGTTCTCCGTGAAAATGGTCATTCGCCCAGCGAAGCATTCAACGAGACTGTCGAGGAGGCCACCCAATCTCTCTACCCTCTGATCGGTGCCAACGGGATGGATTACATGTACGAGGCCTGCTCAACCACTGCCCGTCGTGGTGCCATTGACTGGAGCAAGCGTTTCAAGGACACGCTCAAGCCAGTTTTCGAGGACCTTTACAAGAGCGTCAAGGATGGCAGCGAGACTCGCCGCACTATGGAGTATGCCGGCCGCAAGGACTACCGCGCTGCATTCGAGAAAGAGATGGAGGAGATTCGCGAGCTGGAGATCTGGCGTGCTGGCAAGGCCGTCCGCAGCCTCCGTCCCGAGAACCTATAAATATGTTATGCCATGGCGTTTGAAAAGCATGATGGGAATACGCGAAGAAGGCACACCGCCACCGCGTGAGGAAATTTCCCGCCTGCGATAATGTGCATTATACCTTATTAACAATGTAAAAGTTTTCTATCGTTATACCTACAAGTCTACTTTTCATCTTGTCATTGTGAAGACTGACAGTAGACTGGCTATACGTCGTAAAGCTCAAGTCTATACGCGGTCAAAATGCCTCTCCAAAATTAAGCGCGCGCTTATGCTTCAGGCTCCTAACTCACCCAACAGCGTATGACGTCAATCCCAACCCCAAAAAAAGAAAACAACGATAGTGTCAGCCGACACTATTCTCGCTTCCTGCGGACCTTACTCCCCCCTTCCCCTGTTCTTCGGACCCTGCTTCCTTCTTCTTGTGATCTTCGGACCCTTCTTCCTGTGACATTCGGATCTTACTCCCTTCGGCTCCATTAACGTGCTGTTTAGGTGTGGGATGTG
Source organism: Acrodontium crateriforme (assembly GCA_033807595.1). NCBI lineage: Eukaryota > Fungi > Ascomycota > Dothideomycetes > Mycosphaerellales > Teratosphaeriaceae > Acrodontium > Acrodontium crateriforme. The sequence continues at coordinate 1,599,805 of CP138584.1, read as the reverse complement.
CAGGATACGTAGACGTTGCATGATTGATAGCACCTTTGTCGCTGCACATGTCGTGGCGAAAGGAGAGTTGTAGTGTCTGTCTGTACTGTTCACACATCAACTTTTGAACTCCAGGGACTATGTAGACTAGTCAAAAGATGAACGAATGTCATTGCACTGATCTTTCGCCACGCTACGGAAAGTGGAAGGGTGAAGAAAGGGTCGAATTGATTGTAATTATAAAACCATTCGCTGCTCGTATTTCCCTGATTCGTTCCTCATCTTGGTCTTTTCGATCGATTCGATATTCTCGTTTCGCGACTTTAGTCAAAAATTAGTACACGCGGAACTGGCCGACATGTGAATATTTTAAACTAGTCAGCGGGGAACTTCGGAACTTCCCATTTCGACTTTACGCGCTGACGGTCAACACGCGTGATCGTCGTCGTCCCGCCCGCGCCCATCTGACGTGACCGTTTTAATTTTTTCCAATAGTGCAGAAATGGAAATATTGGGCATCGAAGAGAGGGGGGGAACGTGTACGCCATGGCTTCTATGACAGGCTCTATCGTTTTCGTTTTTCATGGCGAGAATGCGATAAGAAGTCGATGACGCGTTTGGATCGTAGGACATCATTGACGCGATAGGAGGTCATTGCCAATTGGTAAAATTCGCTTTGGAGTATAGAATTAGCTGTAGACCTGGAAAGCATCTGATGGTCTCATCGACCGTTGTGAGTGATGATTGACAGTTTGGATCAGTCTTTCACCCCGCTATCATGATTTATTGAAGCAGTACTCTTGAGTCTTGCACGAACATCTCTTGCCCGACTTGACGACCGAGGTGACTAGACTACAGTAGACTAACAGACTAATCCGGCTCCTTGCGGGCGGGGAGGGATCTCTTCGTAGTTAAAGTGTAACGTTTAACGCGCGTCATGGGGAAGGGTTCGTTTGATTCTGGGCATTTTTTTTTCGTCCTTTGTCGTGCGATCACTCATGCCACTTTGTGTGCCTTTTGGTTATGCGATGGGTTGCGCGATGAGAAGCTGACGCGTCAGATTTTCTGGTCTTTGAGTTGGGGAGTATGTTTTTATTTGTTTTCTTCCTTTTTAATAGGGCTTTATATTCGCTTTCTGTTGAGGTTTTATGAAGCTGAATTACCGAGTAGACGTTCAAGGACTGGAGTGAAGTCACTTGATGCGCTGAATACTGGTTATTGAATACATCGTTTTTGAGGTAAGTTAATGCTGTTCATCATTGCATATAATCACTTCCATTGCGCAGCTCATACGAGTTTAAATCAAGCTCTTCATTCTGGACACAGAGACTGATTTTTTACATTCAAGACAGTTGCATGACTTCATGGATTGCATAAATACGATATATCTTGATATGACGAACCAGACGACTGTCTATTGGTATCCCGAGGCGACGAAGACGAAAGCGAATCCGGAATCGTGGCATTTGTAGCAGGCGAGTGAAGAATCGGATGGTGATCGAAAAAATGACGAATGGAGGGCAATTGCGGAACCTCCTTGTTGTCATTATTCTGAAGAGAGGAGGGGGGTTGATGATGAGTGTCAAATTGGGCTTTGAGTCTGCATATGAGGGGAAACAAGGCCATGTAGTCTGTTCCTAGACTTCGGATTTGATCGTAGAGTTGTCTTGCTTCCGGTTCGGGGCAGGTCATGAGCCAGGCCATGAGGTTGCGGATTTCCGCACGTTCGATATCCCCATCATTGCGTTCCTGTTCCAGAACCGCGTTGCGACGTCGAAGAGCCGACCAACGACTTTCTCCTGCTTCGGCCTCGTATTCGCACGCTGTGAATAATGTCGTACATCGGGAGCAATTCGGTCTAAAGTGCAGCTAGCGGTAAGTATTCGAGCAAAACAAAAGCATACGAGGATTGCGCCAAGGCCCCAAGGGGGTGCAAACAGCGCATTTCTTCGCTCGGTTCGCACCTGTTTCCGTCACACTAAGTATTACGACACAGATCAGCATTTCATTCTTTGAGCGTTCGTCGGCGATATGAAAGGGCCGTTCAGCGCAGAAGGAGCGTGACGTACCCTTGATTTACGTTTTCGACACGCCGAACACGCAGTTTCGATTTGCGTTCGTTTTCTATCGTTGTGTCGGGAGTCAGAACCGGGACTTCCAGCCGGTTCACCGCCGGGATTGGAGGATGAGTCGGTAGAAGTATTTGTCGAGGAACTTGGCAGCCAGGCTCCGAGGGGAGATGGGTAGTAGTGGTCTGACATGACAAACGCGTTGGGACGGGGTCAGGATGGAGGTTGATTGTCTAGTAAAGTCAACAATCATGCCGCATCCTCGGTAATGTTGTATGAAACGAGCAAGACATGCGAAGCAACGTGTGTGGATGGTTCAGCGGCAAAATACAATGTGGTAGGATGGTGGCAGTCGAACAGAGCATCGGGGAGAACTGGGGCCTGCCTAGCGATACTATCGACCTGGACGCCAAGCAAATTCACGGTGCATAGCCGCCTACGCGGGGTTACATTACTGCGACTCTACACGGAGAAATTTACAAGTTTGCCATGGGAATGAAGTGTGCAGTAAAGTGGCGAGAGGCGAATGCGGCGAGAGCAGCGCTTTGCTGATGACGACGTCCAGCTTGTGCGACCAACAACGCCGTGTGGCCGTATGGGTCGCGCTTGATATTTAAACCATTAGGACATTTGTCGATACAGATCTTCGATTGATCATGCAAAATGTAGTATCTCATTTGTGCACTCGGAGAAATTCAATGGGTATTGTCTGAAATTCTAGCATCCAAGTACTTATGCAGCCACCTTTTCAGCCAAATTCTTTCCATCCTAGTCGACAATTCCGCTGGCACGCTCTTCCGGCTAATGTACGGTCTGGAAAAGTCTGGCAATGGCCTCGACGGTGGTGTTCCCGCCTGACAAGACCACGCCAACATTCCATCCTTCTGGACCGGCTTCCCGCTCAACCAATTTTCGAAACTCTTCATTGTAGAGAATGACAGCGAGCGGAACGGCGGCCGATGGTTCGATGAAAAGCTTGGCTCTCTCCATGGCGAGACGTAGGGCAGCCTTGATTTCTTCTTCACTCACGCTGAATACACCAGCCAGCTTCTCCGGATTGGAGAGTATCGTCCATGGAATCTCACCCACTGGTGTTCGCAATCCGTCTGCGATGGTCAATGTCGACACCCGTTCAACCCGTTGACCGAATTTCAAGCCCAGCTCAGCATCGTTGGCTCCTTCAAAGTTGGGCTCTGCTCCAAACACTTTGATGCCAGTTCCATGCATTGCGGTACAGATACCACTCAGCATACCTCCACCACCAACCGGGGCGACCACGGCATCGAGTCTCGTTTTGCGACGAATACCAAGGCTTGCGTCGTGGGATAGAATTTCGACCACTTGATCCTCTAATTCCAATGCCTGCGTTCCTTGACCAAGAATAATATCGGGATGATCATATGGTGGCACAAGAGTTGCGCCAGTCTTTTTGATTACTTCATCCACAACAGCTTCTCTCTCAACGCTAGTGCTGCCACTGAAAATAACATTGGCACCATGTGACTGTGTTCCTGCAATTTTCGATGGTGTGCTAATACTAGGCATAACGATATGTGCGGGAACATGATGCGTCTTTGCCGCCAGAGCCAATGCCTGAGCATGGTTACCTGTAACTATGATAAGCCTTGACTCGATTCGCCATTTCAAGAGATGCCTTGTAAGCTATCTAGATGAGAAGAACAACATACCACTACTATGTGTGACCACACCCTTCTGACGAACACTCTCAATCCCTTCCTCGTCAATCAAGCGACCCAAAGCATGAAAAGCACCTCGAGCCTTGAAAGCCCCAATGCGCTGCTGATTTTCACACTTGAAAAAAAGTCTCACTTTTGGCTTGGCTGTGAAATTTTCAGACGACGACGACTTGTCTTCTGGGGGAGGATTGACAGACGCATCGCGGTCTTTCTGCGCTGTGTTGGCGATTGTGTTGATCGTCTCGCATGTCACGACAGGTGTCACGTGGATATAAGGCTTGATGCGCTTGTGCGCCGTCTGCACCGACTCACGGGTAAGAGGAGGGCAGGTTGAGAGAGCAGCCATGATGTTTCAGTCGCAATAACAATTGAATGAATCGAACAAGTCGAATTGAAGTTTAAAAGAAAGTGAAAGTCGAGGCACGCAAATCATATCTGGCGCTGTAAGCCACATGCCGTCTTTGGCGCTAGATCAAGTCGATGTCGAGCTATTGGACTGGGTCATTGTCGAAGAATGGCGCAGGGAAGGATTTCCGCATCGGAGTTGATTCGAGACTCTCAATTTCACTTCATGGACCACTCGGTCATGTCTTTCTTGGAATGTAATCTACGATATCTAATCTACCGTCATATTTAGCTCGTCCAATGCGCCATTTAAGACACGTCAAGCGGGGCAAGTGGTTGGAAGACGCTCCATACAGCCTTTGATGGCGCCAGCCTCAAGACGTCACTGCGAATCCCAGCTTTCCCACTCCATATTACGACACAACCAACAGGCAGCATTCGGCGACGAGCATTCGCGCACGAAAAACAACGAAACCACATCATCCTGCGACCAGACACAGCTCCATCTCACCATGACGCGACGCATCGTCTACGGCATCTCGTTTTGGGTTTTCCTCGGCGCAGCTGCCTGCACCATTGCCTCGATCGCCATCCCGTCATGGGTTACCTACACGTCACCCACATCCCACGATCCAATCCGCATACGATACGGTCTCCACCAACGATGCAGTTCGATTTCGGGAAAATGCACGCCGTTTCCGCAGAGCGATGAATGTCATGGCGAGGATCGATACTTTTGCAGCATGTGGCGCACAACCGGATTCCTGATGAACTTTTCGGTCATCATGGAGGTGGTCTGCGTGGTGGCGTATATTACGATTCTGTTCGGTGGACGACAGAGTCGTGAGGCTGGGTGGAAGATTATGAGTGGGCTCTTGGGACTTGTTGCCGCCGGACAGATGATTGCTATGGCTTTGGTGGTATGTGAACTATGCAACAGAGCCAACGTATGTCTTCGTCAATTGACTGAATGTGTGATAGGCTTATTTGTACGAGCACGATAATCGCTTTTTCGTGGGATCGGAACTGGGCAAATCTTGGGTCCTCAGTACCGTCAGCTGGTCAGTGCTGTCCGTCGATGCGATTTTCCTCATTGGAGCGGCGTTGTTTTTGTCGAGTGAAGATGATTATGAGCTCATTCCGGATCCACAATAATGGCTAGTTGGTTGGAGTGATGAGTACAATGCCGCATTACAGGCACATGACGTTTACCTACGATAAGGGCTTTGATTTTTCAATTGATATATACTATTATTGGGTGCATTGCAAGACTTTACTGATTTGCGTACATTTACAAGAACAAGGCATAATAGTACTGATTTTACATCTATCTCGTCTTAATTTTCGTCATGTAGTCTATTTTATTTCGCAACGCACCTTTACTTCACCAATGGAAACCCAATTCCAAGCAAAAGAGCCGGCTCATCGATATTGTGATGTTGATAACTCAACACACCAACCCCACCAGGCTCCATCATCAAACTCAACGGAAACGCCAAGTCGTATCCAAGCCAGCGTTTGGCAAAAGCCCGCGTCAAATGTCCATGAGCCACAAGAATGACATCCTTCGGCTCACTGTCATGCATATGCGGAGCCTGAAGGTCTCGAATCTGCGCGATGAGGCTGTCAATTCGCGCAGTGACTTCGGCGGGCGATTCACCGCCTGCACAGCCGTCTCGCCAAATGTCCCATTCACGCTCTGCATCGAGACCTTGAGCTTTCCGCTTTGCGCGGATTTCGTGCGTTTTAATGCCTTCATACTCTCTAAACAACCACATCAATCAGCCAGCCGTGACCGAAAAAAGAAAAGAAAATCCTTGCGCAGATGGATGCACAAACATACCCGTAATCCCACTCAGCCAACGCTTCATTCTTCTCATACCCTTCCGCCTTACCGCTCAAAAGCTCAAAAGTCCTAATCGCGCGTTGACGCGGACTAACCCAAACCTTGGCGACTTTGGACGGATCAATGAGTTTTCCCTCGCCATAGACGATTCCCGCTGTTCCGGCAACTTGCTCTTCGCCTAGAGACGTGAGTGGGATGTCTGTTTTACCCGTGTATTGCCCGCTTTGCGACCATTCAGTTTGGCCGTGGCGGATAAGAAAGACCCGGGGCGTTGAGGCGTCTTTATCTGGCATGATTTCTTTTTTTTTTTTTGAGTTATGGTTTTTGAAAGGTGGAGGTAAAGGGGAATTGGGAGTGGAAGGTAGAGATGGAGTTGAGGTTGCTTTTTGGTTGAGAGTTTGACGCTAGTGGCTGGCATTGATGGAATGGAGTTCAACTTTTGATAATATCTCCTTTTGAAAGAAAATCCTCGTCGGACAGCCGTTTCTTGTGGAAAGAGCGAAGTAAAGATGTTTGTACGTGTAAAATGCATCGGTCGTGCGATCTACTGGTATGTCTAAGTGACTTGTGTTTCGCACATTTCGCATTGGCGTCCTTTGATGAAACTACCTAAAGTAGTCGCACATCCATATTGTTCTCTCTGGAGTACTCACGGCATTGACATTCAACGATGAGCTAATGATCTAAAACGAGGCCATTCGAGCTTGAAGTATTGCATGGCTTATGTCTGGAAAACATCAGGCGTAAAGTGGGTTGAGTCAAGTAGCGCGAGGAGGAGGCGTTATGGGAACTCGGTGGTCTGTGCGATGGCCTCGCTCTGGATTTCTCAATCGGACAAGTGCTACTCTTCCATCCCAAACACAACCGGATAATTTCATGACACATGAAGTGCATTCCTTAAGAAGTTTTCATACTCTTACTCATCTCGCTACGAATCGCCTGTTTGGTATCTGATCGCAGCGAACCGCTCATCGCATTGAGCCAGCTGTCTTCTAAACAAGCATTTGGTTGGATGACTGCTACCATCGATAATTTAATACTCACCCTCGTTTTCCCGACAGTTCAACTCTCAAAGATCCGTTGAACCGAAGTCAGAATACGAGAGATTCCGGACGTCAGAAACCGGCCAGAAATCATGGATCTCATCACCAAAGCCATTGACACGTATGTCGAAGGTGGCAAACTAGTTTGGGCCAGCGTACAGTCGTTCAGCCTACAATCCTTCTTCGAAGATGTCAGCCCTTCTAGTGCAAACATCTCTGGAATTCTTCTGAGTCTGGTTTTGGGAGGTCTGCTTGCATTCATCGTCATTGCGCGATTGACGAAACCCTCAGCACATGTTCCTGGAGCCGAAAAAGCAAATCTTGCCATTGGCTTCGATGCCGTGGCCGTTGAGAAAGAAGGCGCGCCCCCAATTCCACCCCCTACTGAAGTCGTCAGTCTCCGGATCTATCCCATCAAGTCCTGTCGGGGTTTCGAGGTTGATGGAACTCGGGTGAGGAAGGCTGGTTTGACACTTGATCGCAACTGGATGTTTATCGATTGCAAGACGAGGAAATTCTTGACCATTCGTTCGGACCCAACCATGACGTTAATCGATACTTCTTTAGTCGATGAAAAGCTAAATGGCAAGGATGTGCAGATGCTAGAAATTTCAATTCGCGGCAAAGAAGATCGTGTTACCGTCCCGGCATTCCCATCCCAAGAATGGCTGAAAGAAAATACCACACTCTCCAACGTTGAGATTTGGGAAAAGGAAACCGACGCATACGAATACAGCGACAAGATCAACTCCACCTTCAGCGCATTCTTCGACAAAAAAGTCTCTCTCGTCTACAAAGGCCCCACAGCTCGAATGGTCGCCATCAACGGCTCAAAAGACCTCTACGGCACAGCCACACCACACAACTTCGGCGACGTCATGAGCCTCCTCGTAGCCAGCGAAGCCAGTCTCGCCGATCTCAACCGCCGTCTAGCCTCCCAAGACGACCCAATGGACGAACTATCCATCGAACGCTTCCGGCCCAACATCATCGTCAAAGGCCGCCCCGACCATCCCTGGGAAGAAGACCACTGGAAACGCATCCGGCTTACAACCAGTCTCCCCGAAGAAAAAGCACTCTACAAAGTCGACTTGGACGTTGTCGCGCGTTGCGCGAGATGTCAAGTCCCGAACGTCAATCCTGATACGGCTGATAAGCATCCCAAGCAGCCTTGGGATGAGCTCATGAAGTTCCGACGTATTGACCACGGTGGCGTGGCCAAATGGAAGCCTTGTTTTGGTATGATGTGCATTCCTAAGAATGAAGGCAAAGTGTCTGTCGGCGCAAAGTTGGAGGTGTTGGAGACTACGGCGAAGCATTCGTATAACACGGCCAAATTTGAGGATTTGTGAGATGAATTACACGGTCGCTCAGGACGAGTTAATTGCTTATATCAGAGTATTGAGCGAGATCAATTCAAAAACGTTTTATGCACACTGATGTGTATCTTGGTCGTTTAAAGATAAGCTATCTACTGTAATGATGATTTGCTCCACTTCAATGCTCCCAGGTCATGCACGCTTGCGCTATGCAGAGCGATGGATATGGGGGGGGGGTTTAATAAACAAAAGTGCCTATGCTAATTCGCGAAATGATGCTTGAGGAGCGTATCTAGGTCTCACGGTGGATTTGAATCGCGTGAATCTCGGATGGGTTCGTGACAGTGCGTGGTCTCGTCTCGTGGGAACTAGCCCATGCTTTAAATGAGGTGTGGGCTGGGGAGCAGCAGTTCAAAGCCTACAATTTTTTGTACCTGTGTGTCTCCTCGGCGTAGATTTATGGCCTTTGACTCGTTTCCGGTCATGCTTTTTCGCCTGGCTTAGCTTTCAGCACTCGCTTGAACGTCTCGCCCTTGACGGTCCCGCCTGCCATGGCGCTTCGTACGTTGCGATAGAAGCGTTCCCGATCGCCTTTCATGTCGTCTGCCGCCTCTTTGTTCAGCCAGTCGCCGGCGTTGGGCTCGAGAAACAGGAACTGGATTCCGACAATGACGGCGTTCAAGTCCAACACGGGCATCCAATCTTGTCGCAGGATGTTCAGGCAGACGTTTCCGTTGAGATCGATGTTGGGGTGGTAGATTTTTTCATTACAGGTCACTTTTGGCGGCTCGTGAGGGAAGTTGACGGAGATGGCGAAAGTGAAGGTGAATACGCCGCCTTTGTAGAAGCCCTCGTCAGGCGTGAGGGTGAGGACGAAGTTCAGGATGTCGTCTGGATTGGGAAAGTGTGTCGAGATTGTATCGGGAAGCGAGAGTTCATTCAAGTCTAATTTTGCGATTTACTGGTTAGCTACCGTCTGTCGTGTGCCTGAATGTAGGCCGTGGTGGCGTACCTTTCTGAACTCGCAATTGCGCAGAGGTCACCTTCTTCTTGTTCGAGCCAGCCGCCACCTCACTCTTCTGCTGCTCCTTTTTCATACTCCATATTTTCAACATGTTGGCGATCGTCGGCGACGCCTGTGGGGGGACAACAAGAGAAAAGCAACGGATGTTCTGTACGCAAACGTCGAAGTGGCTGTCAGAGCCCCGCCTCTATCGGAGTGAATCGCATGCAGTGCCGTACCTTATTATACGCACCACTGCGTATAAATCAGACCTTCCGTCTCCCGAGACGCCGGGCCGAGAAGGAGCAGATCAACGTATATGTAGACATGCAGACATGCGCCACTTGATCCTGTACGGAAAGCATAATAGAGGCACCAGTCATATGTATACGATATACGTGACGTGGCTGGCTAACTCGCAAGAAGGCATCGGCTAAATTCACTCGACCTTCTCGCGCAGCTGTGGCTTGGGCTATCTGTTCTGCCTCACCCTATCACCTAGTCCAAGACATAAATGACGACTTGGTCCTTTGTACTCGCCATCACCGGACTGCAGACCGACGCACATGATCGAGCCAGCCCCGCTCCGCCTTTGGGCTCAGATTGTGCCTGATTGCCTGCCTTGAATCATGTCTGCCGTGGGGCCGCCGACAAAGAAGGTGCTTATCTGTTTGATACGTCGAGCTTGATCGGCGGGGCACAACCGTTTGGTGCGACGTCATAACAATTGCTCCACCTTCCATCACACGGCGAGTCCAACATCGGGCTTCTGGTGAAGGCTGGCGTTGGCTTCCACCAATGGTCGCGGCACGTTGTCGGGCATATTGCGTGGTCGTGTCGGTGGTACTCAGGCATGGCCTGGACGAGTGGTTTGGGTGGCTGTGTTTGACGAGTTGACAGCTTCGATTCGCAAAGGCTCGTCTGGATGGCTCGACGGTTGTGGCTTGGCTATATGTTTAGCACGTTAAGAGCAGTTCGCTGCGTCAAATCCGCCTGGCGAAGCTCACAAAGACGGCCCAGATCTGGATGGAGCTCCCTTGCTCCTGCCAACCATCGTGCTCCTGCCTCACGTTGCGTGGCGCTTCGTTTCAGGCAAGTGCCATCCGGTAGTCATGCGCCTGCCCTGGCCATGACTGCAATGACGCGCGGGCATGCGTCTTTGTCTTGCTTGCGTATATTAACCGGCCTCGTCCCAACTCGGAGACCTCGACTCAGTCGATCGCACCATCATCACATCTCTCCAAACATCACCACTACTCTCGCAACCATCCCGTCTTGTCTGAAACAATCCCTCGAAACTACCACTATCCTATCAACGCTTCGCCATCATGTCTGGCCGTCTCAGCTTGGCCAGAAACCCCAAGTATGTCCGTAATGGCTTGAAGTCCTATGCCCATCTTCTTCGGAAGTGTATGTATTGCGTTGTCCTGTTATACAGCTCTGCATTCGCTAAAAGATCGTCAGACAACATCACTCCATCCATGCCTGGTCCATTCGCCATGATAGAATCAAAGGCCGAACACTCGACCAAGCACAAGTTGACCACGGCCCTTCACTTCAAGAAGCACGGTGCCCACCAACAGACCCTCGTCAAGAAATCCAGCACCGGTCAAGAGGGCACTGTTCCGGCTGAAGACATTCAAAACGACTCTCTTTACCTTGCTGAGGTCGACATTGGCACTCCAGCACAAAAGCTCATGCTTGACTTTGACACTGGTTCCGCTGACTTGTGGGTGTGGTCGACCAGCCTTCCCAAGGACACACAGGCTGCTGCCTCGGGCCACGTTATCTTTGATCCATCAAAGAGCAAAACTTTCAAGAACTCCTCTGGTTCTACCTGGAAGATCACTTATGGTGATCAGTCATCTGCCAGTGGAACGGTCGGAACTGATGTTGTCGCCTTGGGCAGCGTCAAGATCACTGGTCAGGCCATTGAACTTGCAAAGGAGCTCTCTACTCAATTCCAGCAGGGCAGCGGAGACGGTCTCCTTGGACTTGCCTTTGTAAGTGATGATTTGCTGCATTCCAATCGCTACGGCTAACATTTGACGCAGGACACTATCAACACGGTCAGCCCAAGTCCAGTCAAGACCCCTGTCGACAATATGGAATCTGAGGATGCCATTCCCCAGCAAGTCTTCACTGCTTACCTGGGCAGCTGGCGCGACGCCGACGAGGCTGATCAGGGAGAGAGCTTTTATACTTTCGGCACCATTGATCAGGATGCCCTTCAAGGCCAAACTCCAGTCTATGCACCCGTCGATTCGTCCAATGGTTTCTGGGAATTTGCAAGCACCTCATCTCAGGTGAATGGACAGTCTGTCTCTATTCCCAACGGAACTGCCATCGCTGATACTGGTACCACTCTCGGTCTTGTTGACACCGCCACTGTAAAGGCCATCTACGCCGCTATCCCAGGCAGCAAATACGACTCCACCCAACAAGGCTACGTCTACCCATCCAGCGTAACTGTCGATCAATTGCCAGTCGTCAAGCTTGCCGTTGGTGACAACTTTGTTGAAATCCAAAAGGAGGATCTTGGATTCGCCGATGCTGGCAATGGCATGATCTACGGCTCTTTCCAAGACCGCGGAAACATGAACTTGAGCATTTACGGTGATGCCGTTCTCAAGAGCATCTATGCCATCTTTGACCAGGGTAACATGCAATTCGGTTTCACCCAGCGCAAGGAGACAAACCAGAACATCAGTGTTCCTCCAGCTGATGGCTCCAGCTAATCTGGTCGACTCGCAATCAACGGCTGAGATTCAGAATTAGGGCTTACTACCCCTTTCCTTTGTCTTTCCTCCTTTGTCTTTCCTTGAAAGATTTGGAATCGGGATGAGTTTGGAAGGCATCGTTTCGTGGTGAACTATCCTGTGAAAGCAACATCCCGTGGGCGATCCTATGAATGAAACCCAGACTGTAGTTAGAAATGAAGCACGACTTGATTGAGCTTTTTTCACGAAATCATATGAAATTTTCGCATTATTGTATTTTCATTAAAGTCATTTCTCAGCGTGAGCTATGTGGTCAGCAACTAAACTTGTTTCACTCATCAAACAAAACCCCCTCATCCATAATTTGAAAGCCCACCCCAGCCCCAATCTGCTGCATACTCTGCAACGTCCTCTCATCGAGACCCCATTCATTAACCACACAGTTAAACCGCCCCTCATCAACAACCCGCTGTCTATTCTCCCCTTCATCTCTCGCCTCCTCAACACTAATCCCGACCGGCAATTTCCGCACTTTTATCCTCTGAACAATCAATCTCAAACTGGGAATTTGACTTAATGGTGCTGGAAGCGTTGGACGTAGAGTGCGGATTTCCCCATTATGGGCGTTTATCCCTGAGGTTGGAATTGGAGTTGTGTTTTGTGCGGTTATGAGGATTGGGATTTCGAGGATTGAGGATTGGAGTTTTAGGGCGGTTGTTAGTGTTGTGTAGGTTGGGAGCGTGGAGGGGGTTTTGGGGAGATTTGTAGAGGTGTTGGAGGGGGGTTTTGGTGTTTGTTTGTGTGGGTTTTTGGTCGAGGCTGTATATGAGGCGTGTTCGCCGTCTGCTCGCGCTTGCCAGGAGAACGCCGATGCGCTGTCGAGGGCTATGAATGATAGCCGGCGATCGAAGGATTTATGCGCGGTCGAGTCGAAGAGGTAGCTTGGTAGCGAGTGTAGAGTGGCGATTAGAGAGGGGAGAGTCTGTGGACGGAAGAAATGGACGTGTGTCAAGGCCGTGAGGAGAATTTCGTTTGAATTCTGAGCGGTCTCGTTATCTTCTGTGGAGTTGTGCGGTTTATGAGTTCTGATTTGGAGATTGAGCTGTTGAGCCAGTCGCGCGATGGAAAAGGCGTTTTCCGTGTCGATGATTACGACGCTGGCTTGTTTGCCGCCGAGGTGAAGCGGCAGGACAGCTTTGGCAATGAGATGATAGAGTAAATGAGTTTTCCCTCCTCCTGGTGCGACGGAAGTGAATTCGATGATAAGAGGCGAAGCAACGAGTTTCGATGGCCGGGTTTCGGTGACGATTCGCACCAAGCGATCAAGAGGTTGAAAACCAAAATGATTTGCAAACTCCGTCTCTTCTCTTCTTCTCAGCAGTCGATAGATCTAGATCTCAATCAGTCATGGGTTGGTGTTATATGTGGTGTTGATCGTCGAAATTCACAAACCTCATTCAAACCCACTTCTTCCACGTCCCCCAAAAGCTTCTTCCCCAGAGACTCGGCCATCAGAGAATCTCAATCTCATCATCTCTACTTTCAAACTCCCATCCACACAACCAACATCCAAAGCGAAAGCTCAGAAATGTCCCAATAAGCCAATCGAAACCACGCAGTCACCCGGCTTCGAAGCAAACGTTGTTCGTCCGGGGGTTAAAGAACAGAGAATGGCGCCTCTGAACGGCACGTTTGACGTCTCTCGTCTGGACCAACAAGTCCAAATTCAGACCAATGGCAAGAAGCGCAAGAATCCGGTCGATCTGAAAGAATGTGCTTTGAAGGAATTGATTCAGTATGATTGCCAGCTCGCGGGTCCGAAAGAAGATCCGCGAAGTCGTGTTACGTGCAAGCCTGTGCTGAGGCTGTTCAGGCAGTGAGTTATTGATTTTGAAAAAGACCTTTGAGGTTTCTAATATGTTTGAGAATCTCGCTGATGTGTCTGGTAGGTGTGCAGATGGTCTTACGGTGGAGACTACGAGTTGGGAGGGTGTGCATGATCAGTGAGGTTCGATTTGGCGTCACGTGATGTGTATTAATTCACAGCTTGCTCTCTCGCGCTTCGAGCATGACGTTCGACAAAGTTGATTTGATGCAGGACATGGGTCAAAAAGCATGATATAAAGTATTGCAAATCCATGGCAAATCTACGTGTTCTACAAAAAAACGATACCCCAACGCCAACGCTAGATAAAGCAGAGAGCTTTACAGCATCTCATAGTAGTACAAACATCAAACATCGAAAATATGAAGGACGACCATTCATAGCCTCAGTGTATGCCGACCTCGACCACGTCTCCAATGCCCCATATCGTAGTTTACCACCACGCCTTCAGGCATCCCTGGATCCACGCCACTATCCACCGTCTCTGCCGGATTCAGCATGTTAGCTTCCTCCACGTCCTCTGAGCCACCAACTTCTTTCAGGACATCTGAGAAAATATCCTCGGCTTTTTCCACTTGTCTTGCCTTCCTGCCTCGGGCTTTGCCTGGCCCGCTGAGAGCATTCGTCCGTCTCTTTTCAGCCTTCAGCGCGCCGCTCTTAGCCGCTGCTGCTAGCTTTCGGAGAGCTTGTTCAGCCATCATGCCTTCCTGTGTAGCTTTCTCACGCATCTTTCTTGCATCGGTCTCGCGCTCGGCGAAGACGGGAGTCTGCAACCAGGCGTGTTTGGGAGGCAGTCGGGGGAAATGTTTCGGAATGTAATTTGGTGGTTGGTCATCCATAAGCGGAGCAAGTAGTCGTGTAAAATCCGGTGCGGCCGGCATTGGTGGTTCAGGTTCTGAGATTGAAGGACAGGCAACGTCTTCGGGGATGGAGAACTTCAGCTGAGGCTTCAGTAGCGAGGCCGTTTGGGCATTTGGGATCTGCGCCAGGGCTATTGAAAAGTCCTGGGCGGTGGGAGTTGTTCTTCGCGAGGTCATCATTGAAACGCGGACGTAGCTTAGCAGCTTGAGCATGTACTCTTCTGTATGCGATCGTAGCATCTCCAGAGCCGTGGGTTTGACGCTGTCGAAGCCTGCAACTGCCAGCGCCGCACTGATACTCCGGAGTAACTGGCCTTGTGCAAAGATCGGATCCTGGGGTGCGGGTTCGACATGGGCAGGCATGCGCTGGACATGTTTAACAGCGCGGTGGACTCGTTGCTTCTTTGAGGGCTCATTTGCGTCGGCGGTATGGGGTCGCTTCGTCCCGGCGTGCGCATGAAGCTCTGCCATCTTTGCGGTGTTCCTGATGGGAAAAAATGGCGTGTAAGACTTTTACAGGCGCCTGGCGCGCTGGCGGATGGTGTTGTTCTACGAGAGACCGAGAGTGAGGTGGGACATATCAACCGCGACTTCCGTTTCCGCTGAAGCACGTGACGTTCAGTCTGTTTCACTTGATAAAAGCATTCACTCCCAAGATTGTAGCAAGACTGCAGTAGAATGAATAATTACATAGAGAAATACAGACCATTCCAAAGACAATACGGAAAAGGAAAGTTATTCACAAGCTCCACAATAATCAGCAGACTGCTCTGTCTCTACCCTCATCTCTCTTTTGACATTCAATCTCGATCCCATGCAGTTTCGATTCGTTGCTTCAATCGACTGTTTTCAGGATCGATCTGATGCCACTTACGACTTAACGTGTCGCAAGATTCCTTAAGAAGTTTCACTTCTTCCTCGAGAGCTTTGACAGAGGCTTCCATTTTGCTCGCATCTTTGTTCTGCCTACAGGTTTCATCTGATGCGCCATGCCTGTCTAGGGCCCCTGCAATCAGTCCACCAAAGGCTGGAAGAACGGTGTAAAGCAAAGCATCTTCCCAAAGCCCAGAACGCCCATAGAACAAGTGATATGCCAGACCTGCATTGGCAGCCAGGAGAGCGAATGCGCCTGAGCGTTGAGCTCTCCGTTGACCCAAAGCCTCGAAATGGGCAATTAATCCTGACAAGCTTAAAAATAATGTAGACAGGGCAGTTACAGTCATTTTGATCTCGAAGCCGTCTTTGTCCGTTGTCTTGACTTGGTTTGCAGCGACCACAATCAGTGGCGCCAGGCTGAGCAGCGATAATCCTATGATTGACTGCAGTGGTAGTGTGAGCATGATGAAAGCAGGGAGTATAGCCGTCAGTTCTTGAGGTTTTGCGATACATTGATGGCATGAAGGGGCTGTGTATGGGTCGTTTTGCCATTGGGACAGCTGTGCGAAGGGTCTCTCCGCTTGTAGTCTATGATAAAGGTCATTGAGGTCATCATGATGATCTCAAAGTCAGGTTCTTATCATTTTAGATTGGAGACCGGTATAGACAAAACCACGATGAGTGACTTCGAGAGGGTATTTTTATCGTCGTACTGCGATATTGTGCTCCATTCTCCTTCGCTGGAAAGATGTCTTTATACTTCATCATGAACCCCTCGCCTTAACGGATATCTAGAAATACTCACGATGAGTGGAGTTGTATAGTACCCGATTAGAGAAAATGGATTGATCTGAAAAGTTTCTTGCCCAGGTATGATTCTTGTTAGACTACCTAAACTGGATCAACAAGAATGCGGACACAATAAAGTCATTCTAAAGAGGAAAAACATTATCCAGCGCCGGCCGAATCCCTTTTGCCAGCCGTCGCATCTGCCTCAACAAGGGCTTCGAGTACTTCTTGAGCAGATCCGTATGCTCCACGCCAGCAATTCGTGATAATTCGATTTCGAGGCAAATGATCTACAGGTGGAAATTGATCTCTTTCGTACCGCTGCCTCACTATTCGGCGGCGTTCGTCGTAGTCGATCTCTGAAATGTCATGGTTCGGAATATGACCTGTCAAGATCTCGTACATCATACAACCGAAAGCGCAAAGGTCCGAAGTTGGGCTCACTGGTTCGAGGTTTCGGTAGCTGAACCATTCGTATCCCGATGTCGCTTCGAGTTCACCATATGCGCAACCTTCGACGTCAATGAACTTTATGGAACCGTGAACCAGAATCAGGTTGTTACATCCGACGTCAGCGTGCACGATTTCGCACTTGTGTATGTGGCAGAGACCTTGTGCGGCTTCCTTGATCCACTATAATTTCGTCTCCTGCTGAACATTTGCGTAATCTTTGTCTTTTAAAATGCTTCGGAGCACTTTTCCACGCTCGAGCACGATGGCTCTCTCCGACGATTGACCTAGAAATCTTACGATATTGCTGTGGCTGCCGAGGAGTTTCAAAAATTGACATTCAGTATCAAGACCATCGTCTTTGTGATAGTGTTCTTTCCGCACAGTGTCTGCATCAATCGCATACACCATTGCTGATTTTCCAGCTGAGAGGAACTTGGTTTCACCGTAAATGTCTGCATCATGGTTTTTGTTGTTGCCGTCATCATGAGGATCCATGCTTTGTGCTAGTCATTACAAATTTCACAGCTTTGATGGGCTGTACGTACGTCTTGGTGGTATATCATCAAGAAAGGTAGTCGAATCTCGTCAAGGCAGCTGGTATCGAACGTCGCATTTCAACAGCGTGGCCTTGGGGCTAGAGCCGATGCGCACCTCTTTAAAAAACAAGTTTTAATCAGATGCCGAGGATTTCTAATGCAAAGCGTGAAAATAATGGATAATAGATGTGGTAGACTATATCGTTAACTAGAAACCAAACCCAGGACCAAGGGCTCAACACTTCAGAGTTCATGCCTCCTCCAACACCTACGACAAAGCCTGGTGTTAATGCACCGTTGCAGTAGACAGCTTCGCGAGTGTCGAGCAATTTGACATCTATCAAGAACATCACAGCAAAAGTATCCAAATGACTTCTCAATCGAAAACGCATCAGCATCAACGCAATCCCACACCCCAAAAGCCTATGAAAATCAATTACCGTTAATTTAGTGGCCCATTCGAAAGGGACGCGCACAAAAAAAGCCATCTAGACAACCACACACCATGAAACCCTGCACCATCCAAAACACTGTCCAAAATATTACCCCCAACCCCGCGGGTACCGTTTAGCGCTGAGGCGTCCAATAATGTTGTCTATATATATCCGAGATCTTCCGAGGTAAGCACATACGACCACAGGCGACTGAAAACAGAGGATCCCGTCCGTACTACGTATCTATCGTCCGTTGCCTTGCTATAGACCATAAGAGGAACCGCATGAATCGAGTAGAGCTTAGAGCGATCATGGTTCCTGAGTTTGAGGAGGCCGATTTGCCCCGAGGCCGGTCTCCCACGCTGCAAAGAAGTGAATATCGGATCAGTGCCGCAGCCCTCGACGAGTTGGCAAGCGGTCCTCTACAGTACCGGTATCGACACGACCTCGCCATCTAAGATGCGTTCCGGTGCAATGATTGAATTGTAATTAAATCGGGTACCTGAACGGGGCGGACTGTGGGTCGGATTCGATAATCAGCATTGAATTGACGCTCACGGAGTTGGGTTTGACATCGTTTGGCCCGAAAGGGCAAGTCTGACAGAGAAGGTCGGCCGAGACCGGAATACTTGCGCCGATGCTGCCAAACCGTAAAATTAACCATGCCAGCACTCAGTGCCGTGTTCACGGAATATTGAATCAGAGCTACAACGGTCGTCGTGCTTTGCGATGGAATGTTGCTTCGATACAATTCAATTCCTGGAACATCGAAACCAGGATCCGGATTTCGACTTTTGGGGAAGAGTTCATACCAGCGGCGTTTGTCTGATCACGGCTCTTGCGTTTTTGAGTTACGCATAACCTGATTCCTCGTTATTGAACAACAGCAGCCAACAGGCACAAAACCCAGATCTGCCACACATGATGATGATTGCACCGCCACGAACAAGAATGATAGGCTATTGTTTTCGCATGATCGATGCGGCAGTGCTGCTAAGTTATCTCGCAATGAGCATGGGCACCCGTGGTCGCCACATAAGGACACTCACTTCCCGTCTCTCTCGTTTTTCTTCACTCAACCTGACGTCTACCATTTCCGACAGCTTCTCTTTCAAACATGTCCTTAGACGATATCTTGGCCCTCGTGAAAGCCGGTGGAGACTACCGTCCCCCTGCAGAAGAGATTGCTGGGAGGCCTTACGTTCAAAGGATGCGAAGGTTCTGCCGAGAATGGATCCAGTGAGCCACCCTTTCCTTTCGTAGGAGCTCAGTTCTCACACCTTCGATCAGGTTCTGTACATTGTTCGACATTCCTTGCGATGATTTGGAGCGGCCATTGTCCAGCCAGCCAAGTTTTAACCACGCTCGAGCATTCCTCACGTGGCAATGTCGTCAGAAGCGTGGCGCGTTTGGAGAGAAGATCTCTTTGCGCACCGCTCAGAAATACTGGACGGAATTCCGTCTCGAAGTGTTCAGACAGAGTGGCGACAGATACAGCAGAAAGCAGATCATGGACATGGACAATGTAAGCAAGAGTAGGACAGTCCGGCAGCTGTATGCTAATTATCACCAGTACATCCTCGTGACATTGCGAGGTCGAGAAATGTTGACGACGCACGCACGACCCAAGTTGCTTGCAGATGGCCCTGTAGTGAGAGATGTGTTGCACTACTTCTGGGTCTGCGACGAATACACGTACGAACATCCACGGACGCGAGCCCAGATCACTTTCGCGATTGTTGTCATGCACTATTTGGGCCTTCGTCCTGGTGAAATCGTTGAATCAACGGCGCATAGGCGCACTAATGAAGGTATTCATTACAGAGACCTGAAGATCCTCATGTTTGCAGACGAGGTCGGCCACAGGCGATTTGCGATCAAATTGCACGTACGAAACCGCAAAGGACGGCGCGATAGAGATGATCTGGTGTAAGTCTCAAACGAGAGTGATTCAATGTGTATCTGACATGGTTCAGTGAGGCTGAGGTGTTGACCGAGGATCGCGAAAATCGCCAGATGTGTCCGGTAACAATATTCATGGCCTTTGCGATTAGCGATGGTGCTATCGCTGGTGTCAAATGCGCGAGTGATCTTGATCGAATTCCATTTGTTCCCGGGCAAACGACCGTGGAACTTCCCATCAGTAAAGAAAAGGAGAATACACCAATTCTCCGCAGAAACAAGGGAGTTCACGATGACTGGAATATCATGCAATACAATGACTTGCGTCGCTGGCTTGGAGAGCTGGGGAAACGAGCTGGATACGAAGGTCCCTTGACACCGTACGCCCTTCGGCGCGGGTTTGGTAATCAAATTGACAGTGAGTCCTTTCACCCACGACTTACTTGCACAAGCTCACGTATTCCCAGAGGTTGTGTCCTCAGTACAACGTCGACGACAAATGGGCCACAAGAATGACGACACCTTCATGGCCTACATTTCTCAGATATCTGGCATTCATTGCCAGAATATCATGGCCGGGAAAGCGCCAGATCAGAAGGCGGTTGACTTCTTACGCTCAATGCGAACTGGACTCAACACGACAAGGACCGTGGCTGGCAGCTCTTTGACCGATTCACGCTTCTGGCGCACTAAGGACACATGCTCTAGTTCGAATGATGCGAACTCGGATCTGCCACTTTTCGGAGATAATGGTGAGGAATACCTAGTGACGCAACCATTCTCTGAAACTATCAGAAGAGAGCCTCCCTCGCGTCAATTGGTTGCTTATCTGCGGTACGATAAGTGCCGAGCCGAGGTAGCCAAGTTATTTGCGCCCAGCGTCGCCACCACGCCGATAATGAGCTTATCAAAGGCGGTTGAAACGTGGCTTGGCGTTACTGATCCAGACCCTGGAGAAGTCTATTACCCTGGAAGTGAGCCAGATCCAACGACAGGAGACTGTTTGCACTGCCAAAAACAAGCTCCGAAGTCGGGATCCATGTAAGTCACTCGCTGCATTCTACGAGAACTGGGGTTGACACTGAGACAGGAGTCGTGAGTGGAAGTGGCACCTGCTGTGGTGCCATCGTCAAGCACTTGGAGAACAACAGCTTTATGTTTCAGCACCAGAGAGTCGAGAAACAACGACCTGCTGCGAGTGGGACGAATGCAGAGCTTCGATCGATTCTGCCGATGTGGGCGCTCTGGGAACGCACGTGTCCAGGCACTTGAGGGAACTCATGGTAACCTGTCTCTGGGAAGGCTGCGGCGTCGGACTGGCGACCCACAATGGCTTGAGATCGCACCTGGAATGCGAACATGGAATCTGTCTCCCTTCTAGAGCCACCAAAAAAAGTTTACCACCACCAGTCAATTTCTGTTTCGAGTGTGCCGAATATTTTTTCACCAAATCGAGCTGGCAGAATCATTGTGCTTGGCACGTGGAGTCTGCGACGTTATATTGCGGCTCGATCACACGCTATCACCTGACCATGACTCCTTACTGCTGCCCGTTTTGCTTAGGCAGCGGGACATATCGCCCGTTCCATAGAAGAGAGATGTTTCTCCGTCACCTCTGGGCTCACATTACCAAGGAAGAGGCCTGGCCGATCAAGTGCCAACACCCTTTGTGCAACGGCAGCATGGACGACAAGCGCGATTTTTGGGAACACATGGACTTGGTTCATGGCATTGACAGGCCGCGAAAAGACCAAGATTGTGATTCAGGTCCGGCAACTAGTGGCAAATCTCCCGAATCGTCCGAAGAAGAGTTTTTCGATGCCGTGGACAAATCGATCATTGAAGAAATGGAGCATGACGAGCCAGAAGCTGCGCCGAAGGCTACATCATGCGAGGCTCCTAATTGCGATTCGCGTTTCAACAACATGGGAGAGCTACGTGCGCATTGGCAAGTGCACGCTCCTCGATACTGCGCTCACCCGAGCTGCTTCAAGAGCTTTGCAACGCTTAAGGAAGCCATCATCCACCAAACTAATGTTCACAAAACTAGCACTTGGATGTGCGATCTGCCCTCTAAAAAGGACCCAGACACCGTCTGTAACCTCCCATGCCGTGACCGGTGGTCGCTACGAGCTCATAGAAAGACACATCCGGGATATGCAAACTATGCAAAGTGTGCTAACCACGTTAGACCATCAAACCCTGCGTGTTCCAAACGTCGCTCCTTTGCCAGAACAGCGTCGACTTTCGAAGAGTTCTTGGCATTGATAAAAAAAGACGCCGAGAAAACGAAGCCGCGTCCTCAGGCACGAACTGAGCACAGGAACGCCAACAAAGAGGAGCACCTCGGAGATAACGCTAGCAGTCTTTACGAAAGTACAGATCTGCTCCCTGTAAACCCGTAGCAGTCGATATACCCCGATGAATCTGAAGAATCACTGAACAGTTCTGATGTCACAATGTATAACAGCGACTTGAAAGGGTTCAGGGAGTTAACAGGAACACCATCGGAGATCGAAGTCATGGAAAGTATAGGATGGCAACCTCCATACGGGAGTGCAGTGTGAGCACAAGAAATTGAGAAATAGCAGCTTGAAAAGAAATACGATGCGTCTTGTTCTGTCTTCATGTTCTGTCTAAGAGAGTGCCTTCCTCTGTCTTTATGTTGAACAGAGTGTGGAATAACCGTCAAGGAAGGACCAGCTGGCGGGTTTGTCCGCGTGATACTTCGATCGCACTTCATCAGGTAGACACCTTCCACCGAGCGCTACTGCCATGTCCTCGCCGTATCGTGTGGCACGCATCCTGCGCGCTATATCTGCGGCTCTTTCTTTCACGTCATAGGCATGGCAAACTCTATGGCCAAAATTTGGGTCGTATGTTGAGAACATAACATCTAATTGATGATGGGCTGGGTCTCTGCTGATAGTTGGAGCGTTCGGCGGCGAGGGTAGGATGTTGTGATGCAACTCTTCCACGCTTTTGGACTACGATTTTACGACACGGGACTCCACAGGCTGCTGACGCCAGCTGTATTTTGTTCGGGCGATTTCTAGGTAGCCACGTGGTGCTGGTGGGACGGGCGTGGGAAATGGAACGAGCTTGAGACGAGCCGCAAGCGTTTTGACCTCCTGGGCGGTCGATCAGGATTTGGCCTTCCGACTGAAGCATTGAGGCTCGACATCATCAATCAATCGAATACGCTTTCGTTTCACGTTGACATGTGTAGGTAGCGATAGATGGGACGCTCGTGGGAGTTCTGTTGCCTGAAGCAAGGCTTTTGTACCGCTAAGAACCTGGAGAACCTTCCGGGCCGGTTCCCGCTTCTCTATTGTATTTGTAACACCATCAAAGAAACATATATTGAGTCGAGGACCTGGTAATTACGACGTAGCGTCTTAATGGTGTGAACAAATATTCCAAGATGACTAGCGATTGCAGTAATAGTGTGGCTATCATCGATGGGGTTAATGAGGACGTTCTGCATCCATATAGCAAACCGTAGCATTGCGAGCACATGCAAAACACCTGGGACACTGCTAACACCGTCAACATGGCGAACAAAGCCTCAATTTTGGTCTACTACACTTTTGAAATGTAGTACTTTGGCTTCATGCAATGTGAGCATAAGCTTCTTTTGCAGGCAGAGCTGTGGTTGTATTCTCACCAAAGCGGAGTCTCGGAAGAGAAACAAGCGCTAGCGATCATGGGCTGCAAGCGAATGCCGCCTCGAAGCTTTTTTCAAGGCGGTCGAAGCAGCGGACTCCATCATCAAGTGCAGTATAGTTGATGTTTTGTCAAATTGGGGCATGCTGCTAATGAGCATCACATGGTAGGAGAATCGACAATTTCCTCGATTCCTGAATTGGGAGAAGTTGATGGATCCGGGATTCGCGCTTCCAGGTTCGTTACTGTCGCGATAGGGGTTTGGAAATTATGGCAGAGCGGCAGAGAATATATATATATATGCCATTCTTTCCGCCGCAGTCCTGTCTATATCCAAACTATCATCAAGACACCATGGCAACAGCTGCTGTACAAAACCCAATGCCTGCACCGACTGGTCCGGTGCAGACTCCTACTCATGTAGCGCCGCCTCGTGCGGCGAAGGAGAAAGATAGCGAAGGCACAACTAAAAAGCGAAAGAATGCAAAACATCTTCTTACTGCAAACGCCCTGGAGGCTCAACAGGATAATGGGCCTGAAATGACGTATAGCAAGCCTGCCGAGAACGCCAATATCCCATTCGAGAACGGGTTTGCTCCGGGAGCGGAAGACGATGACGATTCGGATACCCAAAGCGAAAGTGACGATGATATGGACGATGAACAAGCAACTCGATTGAAAAGCGGCGCTGATGATGTTTTGAAAATCTTGACAGATACGGCATATATGGCAGCCTTCCCTGCTGAAGTCGCCGCTTTGACAAATGAGATACGTCCGGTGCTCTTCAAAGCATGGACGAAAGATGATAATAAAGGTAAATTTCAGGCCAAGTTCAACGAGATCAATTCACGAATTCGAAAGATTTCACCATTAGAAAAGGTAAAAGTGATGAAAGCCGACGGCAAAGAGGTTGAAGAAGAGCTTCCGGTCTGGAGGATACACGAATTCGATGGACCCACGATCCTTCAGCGGATAAAATTAATACGGAATGAAGCAGCAGGTTACGAGACGGCAAGACTTGCTGGAAATCAGTTGGACATGACCAGACACTGCCAGACTGGAGCAATGAACGCTTTGGGCCTCGCTTCTGTTATCTATAAAAGCGGAGTGAATTTTAGGGACATATTAACCCCAGTGTTTAAAGTTGGCGTTGTTCAATTCATGCTCGAAGCTATGGAAAGCTTTTCTCCCGAGGCAAAAATAGCTGCCCAGGCGTTACTTACTAGGGAATTCGGGCAACAGGTTCAAGCAAGGCAGGCTGAGCATCAAATCGCGCCGGTGGTCCCGACGTTGGCCCGGCCTCACCTAGCGTCACCGCAGCCTGTTGCAGTGCCCACTCCCGTGCCTGTTGCAGTGCCCACTCCCGTGCCTGTTGCAGTGCCCACTCCTGTGCCTGTTAATTCAGAGCCCGTTTCAGTGCATGTTGTCCCTCATGTCGCACCGATTGCGAGGTCAGGCCAACTCAGGACGGGAGGCAGGAGAGGTCCAATTTTTGGCACACTGAGAACATCAGTGGGCATCATTAGCGCAGTTCAGAAAATGGGCGACAGGGCTTCGCGTTTCATTGTCAACATCGCCACGGAGGGCGCGCCCGTGTACCGCATCTTTCCTGGCTCCGATTTTGGCCGTGGAGTTGCTGTCCACTACTTGAAAGACGAAAGCCTTGCAATCCGGCCGATGAAGATGATCGAAAAGAGAAAAGCTCAGCATGTACTAAGCATCAATGGATTTGTGGAAGTAGAGAGATCACCAGACGCACTGTATAAACGAGAGCCAGTCACTCGTTTCTTTGTCCAGTGGGACAATTCGGATCCCCAATTCGAGGGGTGCCCTGAGAAAGAATGGGTCACTCGGACGGAATTGCTCTCCGTCTGCGGAAAGGTTTACGTCGCAGAAGTGCGGCAGGGTCTCAGGTCTGAAATGCTGGACAACTATGAGTACTTGAAGCAAGCAAAGGCGGCCAATATCAATCCTGAGACCAATATACCCCTCACTGAGAGCGAAAAATCTTCCCATCCGTGGCTCTTCTGCAATCTCAGCACTGGTGGCCACACTCAAACTGTAGTAAAAGCGAGAGATGCACCGATAAATGAGGTAGAGCCGGACGTTTCGCACATCAGGGTAGGGGGAACGAAATTGGGCGCGATGAAGCCAAGTTGATAGCTTGCGACCAGCCAAGGCGGCCGAAATTCATCTGGAATCAGGAAATGAGAAAAGCAACCCTCCATCCTGAAACCCGACGGCCGTTAACTCCAGCAGAACGAGAGACTTCTCCGTGGTTGTTCGCTCAGTGTTGGAGGACAGTCTTGGGAAGGAAGAGTTGAGGAAGACCCCCTATTCGTGCGGGGACCGCGGTTTATAAAGGTATATTTGGGTTTTCTGGTCGCGTTGATTGATTATACTGTCATTATCCACTGCAAGTCTAAGTAGCTCAGGTATCAAGAGAGTCTTTCCAATTCTGGCTTCGCTTCTGGGCCGTATGAGGATTCGCATCTTGTGCAACGCGCCATTCAATACGGTCGAAGCTTCGAAGACCTTCGTCAGTCGTGCACCGAATAGCTAGAAGTTCCTGCAACATACTTATCAGCAGCCCACTTGTACTGTCAGGCAGAATGAGACTCCAGAAACTATCTGAAAGAGTGGGATCTGCGAGCCATCGTTGGAGCTTTCCGATGCCGGCGTCAACACGGCACGGCACGTTTCTGAGCAAAGCTCGAGAATGCGCCTTCCCACGCTTTGACGCGTCGACACGTATCGTCTGTTGCGGTGTCTCTCTCTTCCTCCAAAATTGCCAGTTTCCGCGCGATGCTCGAAACGCATCACGATGGCTCTCTCCACACCGGCATGTAGATCTTGAGAGTAAGCGAGGTTGTTCTTCGCGGGTCAAATATGTGGAAACTCGTCATGATTAGGAAGAAAATGCTTGCGTGATTGTGGAGTTAGAGCGGCCGCTTTCGCCATGATCGACGGCGTCAGCGAGGTGATCGACAAAAGGAGATGGATAGCGCTGCGAATTGTCGTCCCTGGTTCGTAGACATTTGAACTTGCGAACGATGACAACGAGAGACTCACTGCTCTACGGCAGAGCTCAAGATCACCTCGGATTCTGCGGGTGGCTCGCCACGGGGGGATGCACGTTAATCTATAGTGTGTAAGTTGCTATTAAAGCTCCCTCAATTACATCACCTGACTAAATATCACCTGACAGCTATAAGCCCGGACGCAACTCACTCTCGCGCCAACATTACATATGCTCTCACAAAATGGCCTGGCATCGTGTGGCCTTGGCTGTTCTCACCACTACTGCTTCAGTAACCAAACTTCTTTGGCCGCTTCGCAGACGCCCAGTGCAGCTCACCTGGGAGAGCTCACCGGCCGATTTTCTTGTTGCCCGCGACGAGGATGTTGTCAATGTTTTTGAAGGCTTGGAATCCAACCAGCGAACGAGACGTGTCTCAGAAACTGTCATGGTGAAAAGATGCGATTACAGAGAGTACTGCAATCTGGAGTTTGCGTGGAAGATGCTCAACGGCTGCGAGCTGCGCGTGCCCAAGCCTTTTAGGCATTTCGAATATTCAGATGGAGCCGGCTTTACCACTGGATACCTCATCATGGAATACCTCAGTGGTCAGCCTTGGGAGCATTTGAATGATCCATGCTATGATGACGCTGTGATCCGAGCCATTCGCCACTTGCATCGAATCGATGTACAAACGATCGCGCGCGGTCTCAATCCCGGCTCTATCGACAACAAGCCTGCTGATGGCTTTCCCTGGGGAGAGAATGGATCGGAAATCGTATTCACCTCAATGGAACAAGTCACGCAAAGCGTTAACAAAAGGCTTCAAACATACGCAAGAGGCCAAAAGGCCCCAGCTTCGCAATACATGATTGACTTTACGAAGAAAAGCCTCGTTTTGTGCCATCTCGACCTGGCTCCCAGAAATATCCTGATTCTTGATGATGGGTCGGTCGCATTGATTGATTGGGAGACCCTGGCCTTTTATCCTATCGAATTCGAGCTTGCTTGCATTTCAAAGCTTCAGTATGATAACCCCACCAGGCAGCAAAAGGTTTTACTGGATGGTCTCGTTTCTCACAGCGCAGCTGCAACAGACGGTGGGAAGGACGACATGGAAGCACTGAAAGAGACGATGAAGAGGCTTCGAATCGTCGATCGCCAAAGTATCAGATATCATTACGGAGAGGAAAGTATAGACGACGAGTATTGAAAAGATCAACGTTATATGATAAAGCACTCCCTCAAGACTCATCCTCGGGTCCCGCCATATCACATACTGCAGTGAGCATGTAAACAAATATGTCCCCAGCATGTGCCTGTTGTGAGCTCGCTAACTGAATGGCAGAAAGAGCTCGCATGTAGCGTCCGCGCAGAAATTGTTCGAGCTCGGTAAATCCCATACGGTGAGCGCCGGCGAGATCCTGAGCAGCCATTGCTTCGAAGTCTTCGAGTGTGGCGGTACGAGCGAGTTCTTGTAGCAACTGAATGCGTCTTTGTGCGTTGTGCGATTGCCACTGCTGCAATCTCCTCTCGAAACCAGCTTCCTCAGATCGGAACTCGAGTACATTCGCCAGTCTTAGCAAAGCAGGGAGAGTGGCAGATTCAAGCATTCTGTAAGCTTCATTTCTGTCCGCAAGCGAAGCTTGTTGTCCTGCCGGTAAGAAAAGCCCCGGTGCAATTGGGACAATTTGAGGTGTGTCAACTCTGGTATCCCACTGCCCAGCTAGAAGCACATGGAGTGGAGTTGCGCCCTCCAAGCCGCGGGAAAAATCGACGTCATCTCTCATACATCCTGCTCGCAGAAATGCAGCCATTATTTTGGTTCTGCACAGGATTAGGACGATTCTGAAGTCATGCATGGGCGGCGACTTACATCCAGTATCGACAACCTAGCGGCTGGCTATCTATGTACATAAATCGATAGCGATGAAGGCCGAAGCGAAGTATGTATTGAAGAAAATCGTTGACGGTATATCCTTGTCCTTGCTGTGGCGGAGGTCTGTCAGGATCAAAGTTATTGGGACAGCCAAGCGCGTTGATGTCAGTCAAACGAATAGTTCTTCGCGATACAGTTTCAGCTCGACCGCGAACAACCAGACGGCCCAATCGTGTTCTCGGATTCGGCGTCATATCGAAGCGGACTGATTGCCCATTTCCAATCAGCAAGGCAAAGGTCACATGATTTTCACTTTTTTCGTCTCTTTCTGTGTTCTCGTCGTGCCGCATATTGTGTACCTCGACTCGGATCCTGTACACGCGTCTGCTGGAGTACCTTGTAAAGCCGGCTTCTACCCGCAAATGCTGGTCATTGGGATGCGTGGAAGACATGACGCAATGGTCAAGGAGACGCTGGTCTTCTCGCTGGACCGAAAGATCGATTGGAAGTTTGAGCGGCTGCTGATTACATGGTTCTGATGCCGTCGTGAGACACCTCAGCAATGTGAGCACATGGAGCAGAGAGAGCCAAAAACGAAACGGACGGCAAAGACCCCGAAGCTCGATGAGGACAAGGACTCAAACGCGGACGCGCGTTTGTTCGAGATTAAAAAACAGTGAGAGCCCATGAGCCCATGAGCCCATGGGCCTATGAGCAGTGAGAGAGTTGGTGAGCCAGCCAGTGAGAGCCAGTGAGAGCCAGTGAGAGCCAGTGAGAGCCAGTGAGAGCCAGTGAGAGCCAGTGAGAGCCAGTGAGAGCCAGTGAGAGCCAGTGAGAGCCAGTGAGAGCCAGTGAGAGCCAGTGAGAGCCAGCGAGAGACAGACGGTGAGCCAAACGAGCCGAAAAAGTAAGTATGCTCAGCCACTTTCATCAGCTTTAGCTATACCTACGGGCTCAATCATCGCGAATCTTCACACGTCCATAGTTTATCGCACGCTCTATCCATACGAGATGTCTTGCGGCTAAGCGGCCTGTTGATATCCCATCCTTCGGCCAATAGATGGAAAAGCAGGTAGCCAACTCCACAAACTTGAACAGCAAGCATCTTCAAACCTATGCGAGAGGAAGGTCATGGAGCACGCCAAACAAACCAATCAACCCGTCCCACGAGAATTTTGTCCGAGGTTGGTCCTCAACGAATGCGACCGGCGCGCTTCGTTTCGAGCCATCCAAGTGATGAGCGTAACTGCAAATATAGATTACACAGATATATTTTGCAGCAGACTTTACGGAAATGAGAAGTTGATCTCTAGACGTGATAAGGCGGATCTGATGTTGAGGTGGAATTGTTTGTTTGCGAATGACTTGGGCGGACCCTTCAACCGATATCTTTGCGCTCCGACTCTGGGCATTACACGTGACACTGCGAATTAGCCGCGGACTCTTCCATAGCATCCTCATGTGGCGCAGTATTCAAGGACGCATACATTCACATGACAAGAACTGTCTCGTTACAGGGTGCGTCTCAGCACAAAAGGAAGGACGTTACTGTATAACTTGGTATGATTGAAGGCGGCTCCATCGGGATGGCCCGGTCCGGCTTATTTGTTGACATGACCTTAAAGCATAGCTCTTACAACATTGAATCTATGCACCTCCATTCCATGGCAGCACCACGTCCTATCGAAATCTGGATTGATGCTCTTCCTACGCCTCCACTCAAGCGGGCAGTCTCAGAACGAAGGCCTCTGTATGAGATAGGCAGTAACATGGATCGGACGCCGATCCGAGGGTCAAAGGCTATCAATCGTGGACAAGAGGCGGACGATCTCGAGCTGAGCACACCACGCGCTCTCACCATACCGCATCCAGCAGATGTCTCGATGTGCGCAAGCCCTTCTCTCTCATCTGAGTCTTCAATGAACTCGAGAACCGGATTCTCCGATGCAGCATCTAGTCGCAGCCAAGGGCTCAAACGTCGGAGGAGCGAGAGCCCAAAAAAACGTCTAGCTAATCTGACACTGGCACGCTACCCGGTGATACAGCGCAGCATAGGGGCTTTGCGCGACCTCCCGTCTGGCGCGCAAACGTTAGCCAAGAATATGCGGAGGTGTCAGTTAAGAGTGGGAATCTTACACCCGGAAAGCAGGGATACAATGCGACCATTTCTCGACATCGACAGTGATGATGAAATGACTGATCGATTATTCTCCGACGGTCGTGGACTTGTCGGAGACGCACCACGTATTGCAGACATGATGAGCATCGTTCGTCAAGCGAATGAGAACGAAGCCGAGCAGGCGTCCGAAGCAGCATGGAACGGCGATGTCCACACAGCATTGCTCAGGGTTTCCTTACGCTGCTCCAAATGGAGAGACGAACTAAGATGTGATAATGTGTATGATAGCCTCTAGTCATTAAGGCAAGAAAATGAGCTGAATATTCATTGCAGTACAACCGCGTCAATAGAAGCAGGTGCCTTCTCTCTTCCGCAATATCGACAAGGCCTCGAGGAACTTGGTTCTAGGATCGATTTCTCCATCGGCATTCGCTTGGCTGACGACATCAAGAGAAGACTCTCCCGCTGCATAAGCTCACTAAATCCTACGCTCTACGAGCCTACGCGATGGTCGCCTACTGCAATTCACATCGAAACAAAGCTTACTGGAGAAGGCTGGCGCGCGGCACAATCGCAATTGTCTCTCTGGGTTACTCAGCACGTCGCGAAGTTGCGCGAATTGCTCGCTCTCGCCGACCAGCCAGAGGGTATACCACTTCCGGTACTGCCGGTTCTTGTAGGACAAGGTCACGACTGGACAGTCTTATTTTTTGAGGATCATGTTGATGGTGCGCGGCTCTACTCTGGCTTTTCTATTGGCTCTTCCAAGAATGAAGTCGACGCTGAAGCTGTATGTGCCGGGTTTCATTTTTTAATGGACTGGGCACAGACGGAGTATCGACTGTGGTTCGAGAAGATGATCTTGCATCCTCTGCTTGAAAGCATCTCAAGCCGCGAATGCCATTGAAATTCAGCGAAACGACGTGATCCAGGACGAGGAAGATTATCGTAAGAAATATGTCGCACGATGTCTTTTCCGACGAATCATTTAGCAGATCCGCGAGAGTTTGAACGATGAAGGCCCCTTCCACCTGTATTGTGACGACCTCCGTCCATCAAACGTCATCGTTTCCGAGTCTGATTTATCGGTCACTGGAGTCATCGACTGGGAGTTCACTTATGTCGCACCGGCCGAATTCACGTATACAGTCCCATGGTGGATACTGTTCGACAGTCCAGAAGAATAGGAGCTCGATACATTTGGGAGGTTTACATACCACGGTTTTCCATCTTCTTATAAGCGCTCCTCTCTTACGAAGACGACGAGATAGAACAGGGAGTTCTTTCGAAATCTTAGCGATTATCCTCATAAATGAAAGATTCCATCCATAACGGACTCTTTTGGATCTGTCTTGCGGCTAGGAAGAGTTTCATGTGTGACGAGATATATTAGTAGTGCCTTGATGAAAAATATTTTGGTCCTCCCATTCTGAAAGAGCCGAGGCCAATTCTTGCTCGACGGCTTGCTTGGTCTGTCCAATCGCTGGCGGATAAGGCTGGAAGCTATAGACGAAATATTCTGTATACGGACCGGAGGACCGAGAGTCGTTTCAGAGAGTCAACAAGAGCTTTCTCCTCCCATGCATAGAGATACTGTTGGCTCTGGGCTTTCTCTTCGAGCGACCGTCGCCCGCGAGCCCGATGCTGCAGGGTCGTTCGGGGTACGCTCGCTCTTCGAAATGTTCAAGTAGCAAGTATGCCGTTTAAGAACATGAATCCATTGCCCGATCTGCCATTTCGTCCTGAGCTACATTATGTCCGTCCAAGCAACACTGGCTGTGAAAACACGTCAGGGCCGGAACATGGACTCCGGGTTTCAGATCGAGCAAAGTCTGGATTCAGCCCACAGATAACTATTTCTAGCTTGGTGCAATTTTGTGTATATAGCTTGCTGGACCGACAGGCAAAGTGCACACGAGCAGACGCGATCCTTTCGCCGAAAATGAAGTTCTTGATCCACATTGTGGCCTTTGCCCAGACGGTGCTAGCCCAAAGTACGACGGCGCCCCCTGGCATTGTTATTCAACCAGTGCCTATAGGCTCTTACTATCCCGATCCCAACTTGCTGACCGCAATTCTGCAATTCTGCGACACTGTGGAGCCAATCGAAATACCTTCGCCGAACCCAGAAATTGGCATCACTGTGGGCGACTGGAGAGCGTATATTACTGGGTCGTGCTCGCCTGCGCAATTCGTGCCTCGGGACGTCTGTCTCGCACAGTTTCTAGAAATGTTGCTCGGCGGGGTTCCAAACTTGAAGTATTACAGCTCTGACGCAAGCTTTTGCCAAACATGGAGGATTGATCAGCTCTCTAACTAGATATGATGGACTAGATGTAGGAATCTATAAGGCGAGATCCGGGATCTAGTGGTGGGGACAAAGATCCGACAAGCGTCTACTTATCTAGCGCTACCCAGCTATATACTGTGTCTACCCAATCCTTTTATTGCAGCTTGTCCATCACAATGTTACCATGTCATTTAGTGAACAGTTGCACTTCCAAGGCTTCCCTCGTTTGTCACTTTCAACGCTAAATTTCGATCACAATTTTCGTAGACGTCTTTTTGAGGTCTTCGTCAAGATCCACGGACTTTCGGCCCTGCCGCTCGTAGCTTCCATGTGGCTGCACGTTCAGAAGGGCAAGAACATCCCGACTATCGTCCTCGGCGCTACATCATTTTTCTGGGCTTCGCAGCTGATTTGGCGGCTTGCCCTCATCAGTTTTCGCAATCTTGGTGGACGACCTCCAGACGGATGCCACTCCATGATCTGCACCAGTCCAGATGGTCAGCCCGTCGAGGTCTTGACGCTCCTTATCGGTCTTCGGTACCCTTGGCGGATTCGCCATGGTCATTACGCATATCTCACAATCCCCTCTGTGCTAACCTCGGCGTTTGCCAGCCTCCAAAGCCATCCTCATCTGTTAGCCCAGGCCAGCGACGACTCCACCGGTCCCCTGAGTCACGAAGTCACTTGTTTAATTGAATGCAGAGACGGCTTCAGTGATCGTTTACGTCTTTGTGGAGATCCAGCAACGGTCATTGTCGATGGACCTTACGGTCAGAACGTGGAACTCGACAATTTTGACAAGATCCTCTTCGTTACTAACGGTAAAGGTTTCACCGCACATTTATTGGCCATTCGACACCTATAGATTGGTCATGACGATAAATCGCTGAGAGTCCGACGCATATCATTACTATGGATACTTCAAAGCCAAGGCATGTACTTCAGTTTAATGGAGCACAGCTCGCCACTCACGAAAGCAGCCCAGGAAATCATGGCAAGAGTATATCTTGAGAAACTAGCAAGTCTGGATACCCAACGGATCTTTACAATCGCCATCTTCTATCCTCATCATCCCATTGAAGAAAACGACGAGACTGACACAAAGCTGTCTCGTTTATGTCGTGTAACGGGCTAGTCGATCTGAAATGGTTCACTGAGAAGGAGTGGTCCGCTGAAGCAGGAAATATGGCATTGTGATGTAAGCTTTCTGCACCGGTTTAAACAGCAAAAACTGATTGAAGCTGCAGTGTGTGGTACCCCAAGGATCGAGAGCGACGTTAGAGTAGCGTTACGGAGAAGTGCCCATGATATATCCCTGTTCACGTCGGCATTCAAAATGGACGAGACCGCTGAAAATCGCGCGAGTATAATTCGTCTACCCAACAGGACGAGTGACATGATTCACCTTTAATTCTTCCTATACGAACGATATATAACGAAGAGGACATACGATCGCCGCCCTATATAGATATAAGTCCCCATGGCCTCCAGAGTCAATCATAACAAATTTAACGAGAAATCCTCGATAGATATGAGGAGTTATCGCTGCCACGAATTATGTCGATCTTGACAAATCCACTTTTGCCGACGCTTCGAGAAATTTTGTAACTGTCGACAATTCTATCGTCATGAGTCGTGAGTCCCTCGTCAATACACATCACAGGACTGTCCTCGTCGTCATCAACTACGATCGGGACTTCATATACGCTCCCAGGAGTTAATCTTTCTGGGGCGTTCATCGCAGTACTTTCCTCGTCGTCATCAACTACGATCGGGACTTCATATACGCTCCCAGGAGTTAATCTTTCTGGGCTGCTCATCGCAGTACTTTCGTCGTTCGAAGGAAGTTCGTTATTCGTAGCAAGCTCGTCGTCCTCGGTCATAACTTCGGTCATGTCGTCGTCGATCGCAGTATTGCTCTCCGTCATGGCAGTTTCATCGTCTTTGTTGTCGTGAGTCGTGGTCCGTTCGTCGTCGCGCATCAAGATAGCCCCTATTTATCGGTCAATAACAGTATCCATACGTCTGCTCAAAACAAAACTCCTCTGCGCAGGGAACTCACGCTGGCTGTTCTCCCAGGCTTGGATGGCGTCTGCGAAGCCGCACTTCACCAAATTTTCGGAAGACTCCCACCATGATTGCCACTCGATGAGCCAAATACCCAAGCCTCGATCGGCGCGAGATATCGGAGTCACCTTCGATGCTAAACTCTCCAGCGAAAATCCGCAGATTGTTCCGTGTTTGATTGCTTCACCAGGGAGAGCAGTAGGCATCCAGCAGAATTCGTACAGGTCCATAGTTTCGTGTTTGGCGACGACCATCCCTTCGAAGCGATGGAATGAGTAGTCGAGTATGAATGGGACGTTCGTCAAGTCGGTGGTCTCGGTTGGCGACATCGTGGCGGATTTAAATGGTGTGTTCGGAGTGGAAGGGGCTAAGTGGAGTGAAGGCAGTGTGAAGAGAAGTGCGCAAGTGCTGAGTTTAGATATTTCGATGTCAGGGAGGGGCCGCAAATATATATTCACACTTTGCCCCCACCTCCCAGTTTTTAGTGACCCTCGCAGTGTCCATCAAATTGGTGCAGCATCGCCTGAACGAAGTGTCGTAGAGATAATCGAGCACCCAGTGGCCAGTCATTTCATGCTGGGGCATGTCCCAACAGCAACGGGGCTATCCCCAGTGGTTCGTGATACAACGGAGGCGGAGTCGTCGTCGTCGCAGCCTCTCCTTTAGAGGCCCCATGGCCAGTCATTTCATGCTGGGGCATGTTCCAACAGCAACGGGGCTATCCCCAGTGGTTCGTGATACAACGGAGGCGGAGTCGTCGTCGTCGCAGCCTCTCCTTTAGAGGCCCCATGGCCAGTCATTTCATGCTGGGGCATGTCCCAACAGCAACGGGGCTATCCCCAGTGGTTCGTGATACAACGGAGGCGGAGTCGTCGTCGTCGCAGCCTCTCCTTTAGAGGCCCCATGGCCAGTCATTTCATGCTGGGGCATGTTCCAACAGCAACGGGGCTATCCCCAGTGGTTCGTGATACAACGGAGGCGGAGTCGTCGTCGTCGCAGCCTCTCCTTTAGAGGCCCCATGGCCAGTCATTTCATGCTGGGGCATGTCCCAACAGCAACGGGGCTATCCCCAGTGGTTCGTGATACAACGGAGGCGGAGTCGTCGTCGTCGCAGCCTCTCCTTTAGAGGCCCCATGGCCAGTCATTTCATGCTGGGGCATGTTCCAACAGCAACGGGGCTATCCCCAGTGGTTCGTGATACAACGGAGGCGGAGTCGTCGTCGTCGCAGCCTCTCCTTTAGAGGCCTCATGGCCAGTCATTTCATGCTGGGGCATGTCCCAACAGCAACGGGGCTATCCCCAGTGGTTCGTGATACAACGGAGGCGGAGTCGTCGTCGTCGCAGCCTCTCCTTTAGAGGTACCATCAGCCTAGTAGTGGCCAGTCGCTCCATGCATGCAGAGCTATTCGCGTCGCTGGCACTGCGGTGTTTCCAACGACACAAGGTCATGCGAGCATTATCCGCGCGCCCAGGTCATTCGTTGGGACATTCGTTGGGATACAAGCAATTGGGGCATTAATCGTGCGAGTTAACCGGGGGAGATAGAGGTTGGACATGTCCAGCTTTGTGATGAGGCGCCTTAGTTGTTCGTTGCTCCTTGCTCGTCACTCCGAGGTCCAGCACCACCCGCGATTACATCTACACAACACACGACGATCCAACGACCATGGGGTGGGTGCGACCATTTCGAAGTACTACACACCCGTTCCTTTAGAACGAGACCTCAGCACCCCCGAGTTCAATTGCGGCGGCCCCACAGAATATCGAAGATCGACAATTACTGGTTACGGGGAGTTCCGGGTCGCTTGTGACGACGCTGCTCAATGGATCGAACATGCGGACGATTATGGAAGGTGCATAATTGATGGCCAGGCAGTTCCGACCATAATCAAGTCCATCGAGGTGCGCGACGGCGTTCAATTTGTGGAGTGGAAATGAAGCTGACTTCCAGCTCATATTGTGCAGAAGGAATTGCGAGTCGCATTCAGGCTTCAAATAGAAGGTATTTCGTTAGTTGGAATTCTCGAATTCCGCGGCATTTCACTGCTAATGCGATTTAGTTAGCACCTAGCTCAGTCAAGTCGTGATGGACAGTACGAACATTGGGAATATGTGAGCGAACCGGTGACTTCGAATTATGTGAATCTCCTTGATGCGTGTGAGTACGACCTGGAGATTTGGGTGAAGGAGAAGTGAGGCAATAACTGGGCCTAGGATGTATTTAACAGGCGTTGAATGCAGCGGTCAGACGTGCTTCAGATCAATGCCCCGATATTCGTGACATCGAGGCAGATCGTCGAGGCGGGACTTCGGCTGTGGTCGATTCAAAGTTGGGCGGCGGCTGGCCTGGCGCACTCGGAGGTTTCTCTGAACCAACCTTAAATCTAAAATAACGATATTTTAAATGTTTCACTTGTTCTCTGCTGCTGGGGTCGTTCTGCCTCTGCTCCTCTGCCTCTTTTCTTTAGCTCCGTCGTGATTCCGTCGAGCTTCGTCAAAGCATGCGCGAGTTGCTCGCGCGGCGGACTTCAAGCGCTTCGAGATGTTTGTGAGGCATAAAAGCCCGCTTGGGTTTTGTCCGCGCGGCCGAATCTCGTCCAAGGACCCCCCCGAAAAAGCCCTCCAATGGCGCCCGTACGGCCAAGTGCCCGCACGGGCAGACACCCGCACGGCAAGATTCCCGCGCGGTAATCTTCACAGGCACTATGGCCGTACGTTGGAAGTCCGCAAGGGACCAATGCCCGGGAGGCATCTATGCCCGCACGGTAATATAGCCCCTGTGGAGGTCACATCCGGGTTCTTAACCGCCGGAAAGTAAGCCCGTACGGGCAGACTTCCGCTGAGGGTATCTTGCCGCGCGGCAAATCCAATACCCGGTTGTGAATAGGCGAGGATCTTCCCGTACGGTCAGCCCCCGTGCTGACCCAATGGTGCGGGAACATGGACTGAGCCGGGCATTCACAGCCCGCACGGGAGCAGTCGCCACAGCCACAGCAATGGTCTGCTAACAACACCACTCGCTTGCCAAGGGTCAAGAATGTTGTGTCACCTGGAGTGGGAGTCGTGGCTGCGAGGAGTCTCTCATGATCGCCACAAAAAAGAGCTGGTTACGGTGACATGGATTCATTGCAGATAGCTCACAGCGAATTTGTTTT
Source organism: Acrodontium crateriforme (assembly GCA_033807595.1). Taxonomy (NCBI): domain Eukaryota; kingdom Fungi; phylum Ascomycota; class Dothideomycetes; order Mycosphaerellales; family Teratosphaeriaceae; genus Acrodontium; species Acrodontium crateriforme. The sequence continues at coordinate 1,561,854 of CP138584.1, read as the reverse complement.
GGATATCGTTCAATATAAAGCAATAGCGATGCGTGAAAAACATAGTCTACCGGAGGCGCATTGTCACGTGACATTCAACGACTTCACTCCTTGCCATCCTCCGTCATTTCATCATCTGCGTCACCCCTTTCTTCTCCGATCGAGCCGTCTGCGATAGTGGTCTCATCATCCGAATCAATATCTTCCATTTCTGGATTGCTTTGCCCCATGAACCAGATAGCACCACCCACAGCCCGATGATACGCCTCATGATCGTGCAAGCCCTTCATGTGTGACTGAGATGCCAAAGTCACTTGGAATTCCCACCACTGGTCGCCTTCCATATGTCCTAAAAGGAGTTGATGTTTAACATCTGGGTTGGGACTGCAGTGATTATTAGCAACCGAGTAGTTTTGCGCAGGGTTGAACCTACTTGAAGGCCTCGTAGCTTCGACGAAATTCCTCTACAGATGACGTCGAGACGGTGCTCACGTCTTGCCAGGACATTTTCCAGTTGATTTTAATGACATCCTCGCTTTTCATTTTGCAACAAACCATGTCACGGAGGGGATGTCCATCAATGTTGCATTGAATTAGGTTGTTATAATCCTCGGTTGCGACCGTTGCAGGTTTCCAATGGATTAGGACTTGTTTCAGCGGAGGCCCACGTTGAGGGGTGTAGCAGCGGTATCCTTCAATGTTATGGAAGGGGAAAGTATAGGCACTGAGGTTGGAAGGAAACTTGCAGATCACGTGGAAACTGTCGATTGCCATGATTTAGAGAGGCGTAAAGTGCAGTGTTGATGGAGAAGAGTGTCGAGTTCTGTGTTGGGGGACGCTGAACTTATATGTCAATCGTTTGGCAAAGCACGTGCTGACCGATCGTTTTTGCGCGTCAGTATCCCCTCAGGGAGGTTGCATAGCCACTGCCAGGCCCTTGGTGAAGTGTGTTGAAGATGTGATGACAGGCAGCAATCAGGTGAATGATTGGTGAATAGGGGCTACTTGAACCAGCCGGCTGATTCAACAGGGTGTTCGCTAACTCAACGTCAGACACTATCGACACCATGAATGAATCGAATGGCCGTTGCAGGGTCCTTGAAATGGCCTGTTGGAGCACTGTGACGAAGGCAGAATAGTGTTGGAAGCCACGGCAAATTTTACTGGCCATTGCAGGTCTGTCGCTCAATGATAAGGCAGTGCACCAACATCAAGGAGAGGTTCAATGGCGACTGCAAGGTTCCTAATGCACGAAGGCTGGCGCAGCATATCAGTGCACCAACGCTGAGTCCGATTGCAAGGAGATCGACTAGCTAATGCAAGGCTCTCACTCGCGACACCCCCTGAACCAACATTCTCGAGGACCCAACAAAGGAATTCATTGGCAGTCGTAGCAGTGTGTAAGTCGCTGAAGTTAGAAACAGGCACGAGTAGCTGTCACATGTTGCAAATGCGACACTCAACGCCATGCTGCGCAACCAATTTTAGAATTGACGAATGAGGCGCCAGGACACTGCCAAAGGTATATATATTCAATGAGAGTCTCCACTAGATGTATGAAGTCCATACGACAAGCTCTCGATTCCACGTTGCACTGCACAGCATCAATCGCTCATCAAGATGGACCGCCAGCCTGTGGACCTTTCAGATATGGACATGTTGCTGAAAATTGACGTACCTCCGCCCTCGCCCGCCTCGAACAACTCACCGACCTATGATTCTAGGGACTTCAGTGGCCGAATGAACTGCAGCTTGAAGACGTCTTACTGTTGTAGACTTCCGAACAACGCGAGCCTCTTTCAATGGATCTTCTGGGCCGGAATGACCGTTTTATTGATCATGGTTCAGACTTCGACTACGAGCTTTACAGCGGTGTCTCAAACTAGCGTCCAATAAAACATCGTACCGCCTTGTCTCCGGGCTCCATAAGGATAGCAAAACTTTCAAACATGCAATAACATGAGGCATAAGTTGTTTTCGGATATGAAGACATGACAAATGAATTTAATAAGACATGTCCTATTTTGATGATGAAAATGAAACACTTGCATTGTCGCACGGTCTATAGACCTGTATTCAAGATTAACCGCTTAATTGCTGAAGCTTCTTGTCTCGGCGGGATACGAATGTAACTCCCGGTGATGAGTGGGAGACTGCTGCACCTCGACATTGTCCCCGACCGGATCCTGTTTCGAGGTAAATGCCTTTGCTGATGCTAGCGGCGAGCGACCACATTAGCAACATTGGACGTCAAGTTCATATCTACAAGTCTCACTGTAATCAGCTCGTCGTTATTATCAAACTCCTACTAACGCTTTCGGCATCTGTGATGGAATGGAACTCGATGTTCCTGATGATCGATGAACTTTTGGTCGCAATCGTAGCAGTATGAGTGCTACACATCTTTCGCAAAATTCTGAGTCTTCGCATACCGGCACTGCTGTAGAAGGCTTTGAAACTTGTAGAATCGTCATGCGTCTCCGTCATGTTGTGCATCGACCGCCATCTTACGCTGAGTGTGAAGAATGCGTAGTCAACAGTAAAATAATAGCTCGTTGAACCAGGTACTGAAAATTTTGCGGGAGTAGAGTGGTGCCTTGTGAGATTATGTACTTGTGGAAGGCTACAGAGCTTGAGAAGAGTACGGGACGTGGATACCCCACTTTGTGCGCGGCTAATGGACACCTTGTCATGCATAACCGGTGAGGAGGCAATCAGACCCTTTCCCTTCTCCGTCCACGAGGCTGTTCGGAGCTAGGCTCGAAGTCGGGGGATCGAGAAAGGCGAACATGTCGCTGAACAAAATCTGCCTCGTCATCAAAACTGCGAGCTTTCGAATCAACTATGCCACAGACCGCAGAGTCCTGGCTGCGACTCAACGAAGATAGCCTCGCCCTTTTAACCCCTCTGTTCTCCTTGCCAAGAGTAGGCAAGCCTGCAACGTTGTTGTCGGATAAAGCACTGTCGGCAGGATCGTCAGGCTGCGTACTCCGCTGCCGCTTCGTTGGACTTGCGCTGCGGCCACGCCCTTGACCCATCGTGAAGACTCTCCGCTCAGCCTTTGTGAGCATAGGAAATTCAAACTTGCTTAGGCTCTGATTGTAAATCGCCAGCCGCCGTGGTGGACCACTATGGAGGAAGCCTTGAATCAAGGGAAATATGTCCCAGACAAATCGGGCGTACAAAAATTCGCTTGCACGACCTACAAGTGGTTGAAGGGGTATTTTGTGCCAGTATTTGAAGACTCCTTCCTGCTCGTTGAGCCTGTGTGTTCGCCAGCCGACAGCTTCGAGTCTATTGTCTTTCTCTTCTTGCTGATTCGGTATGATCGTGAATTTATTACTGTCCCAGAGAGTGTGTGCATCGCACGTCAGACGCATGCGATTGGCCCATGTGTCAGCAACAGAGTCTCCCATGCGGCCATCAATATCTCCGTATTGATCCATTCGATTCGTGCCAAACCATTGCTTTTCTGCAGCGGGTATAATATGCGCTGTTTGCAGAGGAAGGTCCCGATTGGTAATACGGCAAAATTCAGCGAGCATAGAAGGAGGTCCATGGCTTGCCTGAGCAGCCTCTGCTTCGCTCGCTTGTCGCCAGAGTGACGGTGCGCCTTGATTGTGCGGAAATGACCAGCTCTCAAAATTTGGAACAACCGGCCAAGGCTTGTCGGATCCGGGAACGTGATAAAAGTAGTCGCCAGCTTCAAGCCATGGTGTGGTTTCTTCTATCCGTTCGCTGCCGTCCTGCGCCTTGGAGAGCCAACCGTCACGTCGATTATTGGCGATGGCGCTTGCTGCGGCGTGGACTACGAGATATGGCGTCTTGTCGCGCAGCGGCCCGTCATCGGCTGGGAGCATGAATAACATATCCGGCTCGTCGTAGTCTGGGTGAAATAACCTGATGCGCTTGCGTGATGACGCCATAATGGGTGGTGAGGTTTTATTGCAACGAAACCGGGTAGCTTGCAGCGCAAAATGAGATTCGAGAGATGCCCGTTGCGCAAGCAACGCGTGGTCACATGACAGGTTGACTTCGAGATGCACCTGCGCGTCGTGCGTCATCGGCAAGGCGGGTGTAGCAGGCAGTCACGGGTGCAGCATAAAAAGTGGGACCCGCTGTAAAATTGATATCACGTACCCCACAAGCGAGTGATACACAATTTTGCACCTTGGTCAGTATATTAATTATTATTCAACACCATTTGCTAGTATATCACTTCAAATAAGTCGTCGATCGATGTTCACATTTTTCGACTCGATAGGCCACGTCTGGATCGGCGAAAATCATTCTGTTCGAAAGTGGGACCTCACATTATACGACTTGACCTCGGGTCTGCACAAAATAGCAGACAATGTGGCATTCCTCGAAGCACCTCATAACATCACCGTAGTAACTAGTGAGCAATGAGCAACAAGCTACATTGAACGACCGCAAGCGCATTGTTTGCTTAATCGGGACGAGGCACCGCTTGTACCACGAATCTTGCTCGACGAAGTGAACATCCTTGAGCGGCGGATGAATAATCCTCACCCGAACATCGTGTCATATCGTGGTTGTGTAGTCAACCGTAGATACATTACTGGTATTGCTCTCGACCGCCCCCCTCAGATCTTGGATAATCGCTTTTTCTCTATCGCCTCTGGCTTTGACGAACTAGTCTTTGAAAAGGAGCTGAGGTCTGCAATCGAGCATATTCATGGTCTCGGCCTCGCACATAACAATTTAAATCCAATATTGGACTTAAAGAGCAAGATCGTCCGGTAATCATCGACTGGAGTTCTTGCAAGGGATTCGGCGAAGACCTTCTTTCAGCAGGGACATTTGGGTGGATAGACGAGGATTATGATATCTCGAAGAGAGAACATGACTTGTGTGCGATAGAGAAGCTTGTCGAGTGGGTTAGAACACAAAAGGATGAGCAGCCAAACATCGTTTAGGCTCGTTGTGCAGACCTTGTAGGCCTTTGCAGCAGCTGAGATACTCTGAAAATGACCTATGTTGAAAGCTGACATAGCAAGCATAATGCTGCCTTTGACTGATTTGAACGCGATTTGATGATGCCATGACGCGTCGAAGTTGGTAAGCTGTTCAAATCGAAATTCTTATTCCGCGCCTTGGTGCCCCACGTTAATGTTACACTGCCGATTGCGGGGCTCAGCCACCACTCCCGTGTTCTGACTGTTTGGATTTTCTTCAGTCCGTAGCATCTCTCTAATCAAGAACACCATGTCAACATGCGAACCTGCGAATATCAGAGCTTCGATCGACTTAGAGGGAGTTTATTGGACAAGAGACTTGAAAGTCGGCGAAAATGTTGTCCAATTTTTGAAAGCTGGACTTCCATACGTCTCGGCCACAGGCCTCAAGTTAGTAAAAGATAACATCTTGGAACAGCCGGTCTGTTCCCCATGATCGTTCGAAAGCGAAGAATGCCTGCTTACTTAACAATGAAGGCTATCAAAGAGCTCCTTAGGTCTACGTTCGAGAGATCTCTCTTCTCCTACTTCAGAGGGTATGGCCACCTCCAAGGACAGGCGTACACGATATCTCGGAGCTATAAGCATGAGCCCTTCGGAGGGTGTTTGGCAATTCAGCTCTGGATGCGGGATTCTGAAGCGATTTTCCATCACAAGTCTCACAAAGTCCGTTTACCCGCTAAACCATCTGCAAACGGCCTCCTCGAAGTTTCCCAAGAAAATATCAAAGACCCGATTGAGAGCCAGCACGTTATTATGCCAGATGGTGGATGGTACCGTATCTTAACACCGAAGTAAAACCAACGTCTAACACTATTCGTAGGGCTATTGTCGATCCACGGTGTGTTTTCACTATCGAAAAAGGCTTCGTAATCATCGCAGTTTTTGCAATAGAAGCCCTTATCAGTACCTGGAAATCTCATATGGTTTATCCTGACACACCTGATATTAGAAAATTGATGGAAGAAATGGAAGACCAAAGCATTGGATTTAACATCAAATTGAATGCCAGCCAGTGAAGCATCACTATGGCATGATGGGACGTTTATAAAGTGGCAGACTGTAGGTAGGGACTAAGGGCTTGTGGCACAATGCATGGTATTTATTTTATTCGCTGACTTCGTTACACGAGCTGAGCACAAGGCTCCTAACATATAAGGACGATGGATCATGTGTAGTAGATAGAGCCCAAGAGCGGTTTCCTCACCATTGCATTGCTCTCACCGTGCAGTCGGCGGGGCAAAGTGCCATTCTTGTTTCAATTCATCTTCAGAAGGCCGCTTTCTGTCATCAAAGGCCAGAAGGCATGTTGAAGTTTGGATAACATACGGGTGCCGTGAACAAAGACGGCATCCACTCAAAATTTTCAGCGATCATGCTATTTTTATCTTGTGAAGTGGTGAGCGGCAATAATCCTATCAGAATTTGCAGTATGACTTACTCAAGTCCGGAGCGGAGTCGCCGGGCCAGCTCAAAGGGTCTACTAAGTCTTGTATTGCGTTCATGGGAAAGAGACCGTCTCTGTAGGACAATTGTGGTGTGTTGTAGTCGGCAAGGGACGATACGTCATGCGCCTCGTTGACTATCAAACTGCCCGCAGAATTTGCAGTATGAGACCAGTCCAGACCCATTTGGGTGGCAGAATTTGATGCGGCGGCGGCATCCCGTGCGTTGTTACACTTGTGGCCAGCATAATCCGACTGGACATTTTTATCGTCGCCAAAGTCATGTTGCGGTTCAGGCGCTTTCGCGATTGGCGATGGTTCGGGGGGCCAGCGTCGGTCAAAGTCCATGTCAGCCTGTCCCTTATATTGTAAGTATTCAGCCTTCAAGCGTTGGCATTTCTTCTCAGTAATATGTTTGGATAAATTATTGAGCCGTTTAAACGTGATCGAGCAATCCGGGCACTCGATTTGCGTTTGGAAATCTGCGAAGCTGTCAATCATTGCACAATGAACGGAAGTGGCGTTCAGCGATACGTGAGGAATAGTGTCTTTTGATGTTCTTGTGAAGATATACTTTGTCGTTGCCACGACAGTCGGGATGAGGGCACCGACTCCGTGTTTTTTGCCGAAACGACGATCTTGCTGAACCTGAGCCAGGCGGAGAAGAGGCAGCTTGGCGCAAATGGGCGATATCATGAAGACCAGCGGGTCGAGGGGTACGCGTTACAACTTTCGGTACCTCCGTTGCCGTGTGTCGCCATGCAATGTTCAACTGCTGCAAAGCTTGCTTAAATATCATCTGAAAGGACTTAGTGGCGATGTTGAGACCTGAGGCCAAGATAAAAGGTGGTTCGTACTTGATAATCTTGCGTTTGATGTTCTTTGAGTGAGGCTTCGTCTTCGAAATTCATTCCACATACATTGCAACCAAAAGCGATTTGTGTAGACATCATCAAGGCAATGCGAAAGGTGGCAGTGGAGGATAACATCGCATCGCGCCGCGAGAACAACATGGGCTCCAAGGCGATCTCGGTCTGTGCACGCCAAGACTGAGGGGTTGACGGGTTCGGCTTTTCGGCTAATGTAATGGTCATGACTGTAACCGACAAGGACAACGACAACAACAACGACAACAACAATGACATGCCCTAGCTGCGGCGGTTCTGGCAAAAAGGATGGTGTATGTGGTGCCTGTCAAGGGCGAGGCTCTATTGATATCCCTGGTGAGGCTCCTCATGGTATCCTGGGCCTTGGGTAGGCTAATCTTTAGATGCGAAGAGATGAAGCCGGCGCTTTGAAGGAAATATCGAGGAAGATGTAGAGGAAGACAAGGAGACTTTTCAAGAACAGAGACAATTTGAACCCTAGAACAAACAACGAGGAGCCGAGCAGATCCAATTCAGACGGAGGCAAGAGACTGAACGCCAACCCAGGGACGTTCAAGCTTGGTACACACCGTGGGTACGAGCACCGTAGGTTGAAAAGAGAAGAGAAGAGTGAACAGAATGGATGGCGGTATTGAACATCAGCGATTAGGAACGACAAGTGCTCGAAACAGGGGATTCAATACGTTGGGTACATATGCACGAAACTCAATTTGATTTATCTAAATGTACAATGCTGCATCAGTGACCTGGTCCTGCCTCACAATCTCTCTTATCAGCTCACTGCTATACTTGTTTAATCAGCGGCCTTTCACAGACGGCGCAACCCCCCACAGACTGTCAAGGATTGGACGCAACATTTGGGAGAACTGACCACATAAACGAAAAGACGTTGCCTCCAGTTCCGCATAAACGTGGATTTATCTGATTACGAAGACTATTCAGTGATAAAAATTACTGCTTTAAAGACCTATGCCGGACGAAGACAATCAGATGATGACGAACCAATCTCAATTAGCAGGATAGAATTTAGTGCAATGGACAATGATTTCCGATTCGAGTCATTCTGTACAAAGTGTATTTTGGTTTCAGTCAAGCACCTCGCCTTGTTCCACGTGAATTATGCAATGCCTGAAATCGAATATCCTATATTCAAACATGACACAACGCTATAATTTAGATATGTCTTACATCCAAACTTCCATGAAGACTTGACGATCGTGCCCACATACCTGCGAGAAGAGAAGATCATAACGTCAGTGGTTGCGCGAAATAGCTGACATGGACCACCCTCTGCTCTTCGATCATCTTTGTTATTAGATATTTGGATCCTGTGGAGTGAGGTTGCTTAGACCTATTGCTTCAGACGCTCTGGACAATGCGTTTGCATGCGACCGACCATATATGAGCGTTTCGGTCGATGCAGTTGAGATTATAAGTCGAGAGCGCCGAAATTGTCGTGCCGCTGAAAAGAATCCAAGGCCCCGACTGGTGAGTACGCTAACTAGCAGATTGATCTGCTGATAGAGCACAACCTGAGAAGACCAGATCGGCCAGAATGTTGGTATATAGTACCCTCCAAGAGCTGCTGTGATTACGGTAGACCTGTTAAATAATCAGCATCCATTGTTTGCGCCGGGTCCTCGTTTGAACAAACAAAATCCGCATTGTCCATCCTGCAATGTGAATGATTACTGCACCATTTCACGGGAGCATCAACCTTTGTAAGATGAATAAGCATAAATGTGCTTGAAACTTCACTTCCGACCATAGTCACCGAGATCAAAATGCCTCGGTAAAGCTTCATCTAGAATGAGTGCGTTAGCAACCACGTAACACTCTATTGCACATAGACTAACCTGGCTGAACATGGCGTAGCTCGCCATAACGAGAGACAGAATGCACATGGAGATGTTTGCGACTAGGCAGATGTACATACAAAACGTCCGTCGTCCGGCCGAAAGTCGAAAGCATAAGCACACTTGGGAGATCTGCGTAGCTACTCAAGCATATTGGAGTGGTACTCGGCTTGCATAGAATAACTAAAATGCTATTAGCTGCTAGAAGTGAATAGGAAAGCTTGACCATACTTTAGAACGATCATGCCCTCCAAACACCACGAAGTATAAAATGATCACGTAGGCAATGAAAGGAAGCTAAAAATTGTTAGCTTTTAACATAATAGAAAGAGGGAGGAAACCCACAATCGACAGGATGGCAAAGCCGTCATCGAAGCTGAGTTTCACCGCATCTCCGTGGATCATATTTGACGTATGAACGTTCTATCGAATGGCATATCGTGCGCAGATGTCGAGGATTGTCAGGAATAAAACAAATACAGCGAACCAATATAAAGATGTGGGAACCGGGTTTGTCTCTTTCATGTATTCCATTGCCGGATAGGCGACCTGGAAGTCATGAGAAGTGAGATGCACCTTATGTGTTTTCTAGACTGTCAGGTGATTTCGGGTAGCAATTCTACTCTGTTTTTCTTACGTCTATAGGAGAAACCGTTGCAGTTAATCGATGCTTCAGCCTCGACAAATCAAACGATGGATTAGACTGAACTTCGGACGCGCCGGATAAGGTTCGCTCGTGCTGAAAACTTCGGGCTCTCGCTAGCTCTCGCTGGCTTTCGCTGGCTCTCGCTGGCTCTCAGATGGCTCCCAGTGGCTCTCAGATGGCTCTCGTTGGCTCTCAGTGGCTCTCAGATGGCTCCCAGTGGCTCTCAGTGGCTCTCGCTGGCTCTCAGATGGCTCTCAGATGGCTCTCGCTGGCTCTCAGTGGCTCTCGCTGGCTCCACCGTCTAGACTGTGGTTAAGACAAATCCATAAGGACCATGCAGCGACTCCTAAAGATCGCTCCTTCAATTGAATCCATCTCATCAAACAGAGCACACCATGGAATTTTCCCAAATGCAATCATCTCTGGTCGACGTGATGGTATTTGAGCCATTCCCTATGTCAAATATCGCTGTTGCAGGCATTCATCCACGATCTTCGGTTATCGATCAATGGGCGTTTAAGAGAGAACCCGCTCCGGAAAGCTTTGAATTATTGAATGCATTCCTTTGTGGAAACTCATCACAAGGAGATTGGGAACGCCCAATCACGGACACCGCGTGGATGTATTGGATGCTGGAGGTCTCAAACAAACTTCAGGTTACGGACACCCTGGATGAGATCATTGCACACCGAGCAAGCCATGAGGACGCGCCCGACGTAGACCCTAAATCCTACAGCCAAGAGACCAGGAAGGAGAGAACAACAATTCGGACGATGAATATTCGCGCTATGCTACGGATACTTCAATGGAGACACCCACGATCCCCGGAAGATCTTCACATGTTTGTGGGAGCCGAGGGCCAGTTAATTCGGATATTATTGAGCACTGGACACCACGAAACCCGCCTGGCGGTCGCGAGGTTGTTGATAATCCTTTACTACCAGATTTGTCCATCCCGTGTGCAAGCCCTATTGCAATTTCTGACGCTCCTTGCGCGGCCAGTCCGAAGGGCTTGCACTAAAGTGCATTCGCCTTTAGCAACATCCATCTTTCGAGCTATTGAAGCAAAGGGAGCTGTAGTGAAATCAAGGGAATATTTATGGCAAGAATTTTTCGTGCGCTTGGAATTGCTCAGGAATCTTAAACTAGACGGGGTTTTTTGGGACTCATACGTGTGCGTGATACACACAACAACCTTCGAGTGCGACGTTCATTTTGCACATGCGCGTGCCAATCCCTATATCGGATAGTAATAATCAATCAACAGTTTGCGCTTACTGAAACCAAATCTTATGTGCGCGAATACGCCCGTCGTCGTATGAGTTGTCCAGTGGTTCTGATGGCAAGAATGCTGTCGCCAAAAAAGCGGCAAGACCCCCGTGTTCAAGCAGAATGCACACGGTTTCAGGCGCCGCCCACTCGGGCGGGAATATTTAAAGACACTGCAGCCCCCAGCTTTCCATCGGACTTTTGACAACATTGGATTACCTTGCAAGCTTTCGGCCGGGGAATCTCGCCGCAATTCGCGTGTTTCACAATGTGTGCGAAGCAATCGAGAAATACCCTGATCAACACGGCTGTCACTCTCGTTTTGTCCAACGCAGAGAGGTCAAAATCTCCACACAAGATGGGCTCAACCAAGCCTCTAGCAGCCTCGCGACAGCTAGCGAGTTGTCGTTTTCGAATGCCACAACACTGGAAGACGAGGGAATCGGTCGGATGCAATCACTTATGTACACGGGATCCTTCATATTCGAATCCACGTCCTGCGATTAATGCAGTTCCTGGTGCCTAGAGATGAGGTTCGTGGCGACATATTTGCGCTGTATTCGCCTCTCACTTGTGGCTATTTTCAAAAGACCCTTCTTCAGCTGGAATGGGACATACCTCTCAGTACAATTCAGAAGCTTTTTGCTCAGGTGATCCAAGGTTTACAGGCAATACACCAGGCTGGATATGTCCACCGCGATATCAAGCTGATGAATCTCGCAGTTGTGCGATTGAATCCTCCGTACGCGCTCGTGATCGATCTTGGTCAGACCAAGAAGAAAGATTGGAGCATCGAAAGGACTTAACCATGCTTGATTTGAAGAATCTCAACCAATACTGCGCCCTGTACGAGCCCTCACTTCTCGAGAAAATTCAATATCTCTATGGTCAAGCTGCCTTTCTATTTCGAGCGGAAATTGAGCAGCATCGGGGGGACATCGAAGAATTTCGAAGGGGCGGCAGCATTCTACTCTCTTGTTTTGAATACCTTTTGTCCCCATTGGCACGCGGCAGCATCCACTCCAAGTCCGGCGGAGCCACAAGCGGAATGTGAATGGCTAGAGCACACCGAGATATGGAATTCATTTTGGGGCCAGGAGGGGTCCCCTCTCGCCGATCTTTGAGCTTGCTCTTGGTGCAAAAGTGAACGTCACGAAGAGACCATCGTCCCAAATCCAATCCGGTGGCGTGGGAAGAGGATTCCAAAACCGCGCGCGGCCAACAGGAATGGCGGTGTTGGAACATGGAGCAAGCATTCCGTTCAGAGATGGCTTCGTGCTCTGCTCTGCTGTCCGAGGTATTTTTGGGTTTTCCGGAGGCACCAGGGAACACAAAAGCTAATTTCCAGCTGAGCGGCGTGTCTCGATTCTGCTCGTCGAAAGTCTACAGCGGCATATTAGCACCCCTCTGATCTTCAGATCATGAGACTCGAGCACCGTTTTGAACATCTGTATCGCTTGCACAACTTCGGCTGGTGTTTTCTCCAGGCGGAGGAGGGGCTGACGCTCTGTTAACGGCTTGCTTTGTTCGATGCGGATCAGCTCTTCCACGGTGCTATATGCTTTTTCTACGGTGGCTTGGGCAGCGGCAGTGCATTCTAACGAGATCGAAACCTCGGTAACGCCATGTCCGTTGGTGGCCATTGGCAACGTCATTGAAACCAGTGCTCTAGGAACTGGGCTACTGTCAAAACGGGCTGTTTTCAGCCGACGCCAAGATGAAACGGGCAGCAGGCAGGCATAAAGAATCTCATTGAAGCGACAGTACATGTATCTAACACACCAACCATCAGAACCTAGCACCCTAGTACAGCCTACATTCAAATCCAGCAAATTTACTCATTTGGCTTGTAAAGTGGAGCTGGTGGTGGGCTCGGCGGCAGCACATCCCACACGTGGCCGAATCGTCGCTCTTGGTCCTCTCGAATCGGGCCTACATTTGGCAACGTGTTCTCGTGCACCCATGACTCGTGCCAACTGACTTTGTACATCTTGCCGTGCTTGGTCTGTTTCTCGGCAATGATTCTCGTGAAGCATCGCGCGGGAGACACTGGCGTCGGCACGACATCCCCCCACTGCTGGTCCGTGGACACTGGAGTGACCAATAGTCCCATGTTCTGGCCCGCAGAAATGGGGGTAACCAAGACACCCAATCGTTGACCAACAGCCGCCGGAGACGCCAAAACTCTTGCCACTTGCGTATTCTCTGGCACTGTGTTCAATGGCTGAAGCTGGCGACATTGCACTTGGATTCGAGAAGCTACGGCAGTCAGCAGCTGAATGACGGTACGATGGGAGCCAAATACCTTTTCCAACAGTGCAACTCATCTCAGAAGCAACTCGCATACGTTTAGCGCTGGGCTGCATCGCATCCGGTGAGGCACTGATATTCGCCGCCATCACGGGCTTCAGAAAGTCCCATTGAGTGTCTTCCTGCGTGAAGGGGAAGACCCATTCATTGCGACTGTGCGCCGTGGGACTGACAGCTATGGCCCTGTCTCCTCGCTGTGGACTTTCTTTCTTTACCTGGTCCTTGTAGTCTATAGGAGAAAGTGCCAGCTCTTCCGGTCCCGCTTCTTCGTCAGACTCGATCGAATCGACGACCACGGGATTTTCTGGATGGCCATGGGGTGGCATCTCGTGGAAATCACCCTCGCCGGAACTGGAAGTGGACAAGCTTTGATATCGAGGAAATGGTGTTCGGGGAGGACAAGCCCAACTGCCTTTCGAAGACTCGGGGCTTTCTTCGATCGTGGGAAGTGTGTTGTACTCGAACTTCGGCATATTTAGCTCGAGACTGATGAATGATGTGATGTAAAGGCTTTGATCGGTTGAGGAGAAGATAGACTTGTCTCACCTCACAACAATATTAATTATATATGATTTCCTGGCTGCATTCGTGCGGGGAGTCGGATGTTTCCAAGTACTTGGGGTTCGAAAGCGGGATCGGGACAAAACCAGAACCTGGAATCAAGGATCCTGCCAAATCCCGGAATACGGAATCTTGCACCACGGTCACCATTCGTTCGACTATACATTTACATCAGGAGGGAGACCAAACAAACGGTATTCAACTACATTATAACGAAAATGACCAACTTTCTATCTTTGCCTCGCGAGTTGCGCGATATGATATACCAATATGCACTTACCTCCAACAACTCGATTGCCTTATCTAATCTCAGAACGGATGATTCTCTGCGGGTTCCTCGCCAAAGCTTGAACATATCAGCCCGGCTTCTCCAAACGTGTCGCCAGATATACGACGAAGCGGATTCAGTGCTTTATGGGTGCAACATGTTTCATGTCGATCTCACCTCTTTGTGGAGATTTGAACGAAGTCGACTCTGGCGCGAGTGCTTCGATGCTGGTGGCCGAGAGCTTTTCGCCTGTTTGACTTGTCAAAAGGAGAATCTCTCAAAGCAGGAAGAAAAAATCAGCAGAGGAGTCGATCAGCCACCAGAACCATGGAGCGAGAGTGTTCACAAGGTTCGACGACTACAGATCGCAATCCGACCATACACCTACCTCGAATGGCACTACAAACAACGCTCTGATTTTGTACCTACCTATCGCACTTGCCAGCATCAATTTTGGAGCGCACTTCCAAGACGGATGGATCTTGATCTTATTGTGATACGGAAAGTCAGCAGAAGTCTCATGATGCGATGCGATTCAGGTCGCCTTGAACAGTGGAATTGCATATCAATGCGTTATGAGACTTCTGATGCTGATCAGTGGCGAAACCACTCTGCGAGGGACTCGACCCGAGAAACCTTCATGTTGCTGAACTATGCCTGCATCAACGCACAGATGACTATCTTGTGTGGCGTCGAACATGGGCCCGTCCTGGAAAATCGAATGACAGGGCCTTTTCCCCGATGGCTTCAATCGTATTTTCAAGGGGACAAACTATGCTTGGGCGACTTTAAAGATAAGTATAGGCCTCTGGATCTTCGACATCTTGGACCCTTTGCACGCGAGTACTATCTCGAGATTGTACCGACCAGGGGCGATCTGTTCGTTAGTCCGACAGCTACAGAGCTTTCTCACAGAAGTATTTTCGAGACTGACGATGATCTTTTGAAAAAGCAATGCAAGGATGGTGAAAGCAGCCAGGAAGGACCTGAATATGAAGACGTTGAGATTTGGGCCACTCTATAGTAGTGTACTTAGCCACATGTTGACTTCCTGATTTCGTTCTTGACTCCTCCTCCGCGCATTGTTTGGTTGCGCGGCTCATGTCGTTTCAAGTGAGTGAATCCGTCAAACGAGATTGTGTTACTTCGTGATGCTCATCCCTGCGTGCTGAGCAACTGCTTTGCTAGTACCGTTTAGCAAAGGGTTGTGCCAACAGCGGCAGATTCACAACCATCAAACTCGCCTTTCACCGAGTTCCATCGCTCTGTGTCTTCGTGGCGGGCAATGTAACATAGCTGTGGCTTAGGATACCGACGTTACGCTTCGACTAAACAAGTACCCATCTTGATGGCGGTCGCGATATTCGCCCGCTTCGAGTCTTGACAGGATCAGGGATGTATGTTCCTGCTCTGTTTCGGTCTCAAGTCAGCCAATACACGAGCGATGAGCTGTCCACGAAATAGATCATACATATCAGTATCAAGTAACGCATGTTGATGTTAAAGCAAGAGGAACCACTTGAGGAACGCCATGCTGGAAACGCGCTTGTTTTAGATGACCGACAGGCGACGCCACCGATACCGGATCGAATTGCGCGTCGCCGCAAGAACGCCTTATTTTCTTAGACGCTGTCGGTCAATCATTCGCAACTATGAAACAGAGGATTTGATACAATGGCTACATAATGCGCAAAACTCTAATTTATTCCATCTAAATGTCCAATGGTACACTGCTGATTTGGTCCTGCCTGACAATCTTTCTCGTCAGCTCACGGCTGTACATGTTCTCATCCATTTTGAATGCTGAGGTGTATAGTGTAATGTCGCAGAAGGCTCTCTGAAGCGCTCGTCGAACATGCTGCTCGAGCTGAGGAGTACCGCACACTGGCTGTTTGTTAATGGACATCGACAGAAGCTATATCGGTGTACTCACATGAAAGCGCCATGTTACCAGCCTCTGCCGAACACTCGGTCTTGAAGTACCATTTCAAATCAAGCGGCGTGTCAGTCCGGAAGAGTCTTGGTATTTCATGATCCGTGGCATCCCCTTCACTAATCACGCTCTTTGGGTAGCAAATCAATATCGTGAAGATTCGGCGGGTATCTTTTCCCATGAGCCTCTCCAAATATTGTCGGGCTATATTTTCCTGCTCTACAACAAATCAGCAATGGATATCGGAAATGAAGAAGCACCTTACCTCTTTCTTTCAGCATCCAAAGTAAGGAGATTCGACGCGCTCGAACAGTTTTGTCGTCATGACCATGGAGAAGATGTCGGATAGCCAGAAGGTGTGCAACAATTCCTACGTCGTTGGCAACAAAGAGAACCTTATCAAAGTTGTCGAGTTCGATGTTCTGATCGTACGGACCGTCGACGATCACGGATCGTGGCTCGGTACACTGGCGCAAACGGTCGCTGAAACCGTTGCGACCTTCAACAATGAAAGTGACCTCTTTGCTAAGGTGAGAGGGCTCTTCACTGGCCCAAGCTAGAAGATATGGGTGACTCTGCAGGGTTGCAAAAGCTGCTCGGGGAATTGAAGGTATGGTGATGTACGCATACTGACCATGCCGCACTCGCCACGGCCGCCGCAGGCTGACTTGAAGAGACATCAACTCCGCCGACTTTCCATCCCGACAAATAGGAACAAGAGAATTAACACCATTTCTATAGCCTCCGACATTGCGAAAGAATAAATTTCCGGCCCAATAGATAAACTGCGTGACCCAAAGAGTGGTGGTCGTGCTCAGACAGACGGTCGCAAAGTTCATTCCTTTTTTAATGTGAAACCAAACCAGCGCGAGCAGGCTAAATGCCAGCAGACTATGACTTTTCAGGAAGAGCTCGAAGAACCTTCTGCGAATGAAGAGAACGGATGTCATTACAATCGTGCATAAGACGACTAAATTCTGGGTTCTAATATTAGTAAATTGTATTGATTACGATGCGATGTATTTGGGTATTTTACCGTCACTTCCATTGCTGTAAAACGCCACGAGCTGTTTGCCGCTCGTAGAAGCCCATGCGTAACCGATTGAACGACGAAAATTCGCCCCAGCCAGCGATGGAGAACGCCATAGTTGGCGAGCGACAACCCGCAGATTGAGTTTGCCCATAGATTCGTTCGACCGCCGAGGAAAAGTGGAACTGCATTGACTAGTGCAAGCTTGCTTAAGCGCGCGCTCAGCAGCGTCGAGTCGTGGACTCCAATGCTCGACACCACGATGTTAGAACCAACAAGGGCTGAAATCGCAAGCGCCATGCCCACGCTAATATCTGACGTGCCATTCCAACGTGGGAATAGAACGTTGTCCACTATGAACTTGCGATAGAGAGCAAGGATGTATCGACGCCACCGCCATAGCCTCGCACCCATGTGCCAGACGAAGCACATGGCGAAAAACGAAGCTGTTGTATAGAGATAAATTTCAACAACGCTGGCCATTTTGGAAGATACGTCTGGCCGTATGCCGAAGAGGGGAACGGTGTGAGCGCTCGGGTTGACTATATGTTGTTACGGCAGAGCGAATTCCAGAATGGGTTGAATCCGGTCTTGTTGGGTCTATTTTCGGGTCGACGAAGACCGGGGTTGAGCCCCGGCGCTTGTGCTTCATGACTTGTCATTCCTGGCCTTCTATTGCTTCACGAGGCGCCGTCTCTATCTACTTGCAAAGCTGCATTCAATAAAGACGATCCTCACGAAAGATAAATTCCTGCGAATCGCCAGCCAAAATTCCAGGTTTTATTCTCTTCACTGGTCATCGTCTGCTCCTTTGATTTCCCACTTGAAACCGCATCCTGTTTCAACGACGTCACACCGTTGAGTTCCGACCGCCATGATAAATCGCAAACCGATCGAGACGCCTATCGATCGTGCTTGGGCCAAGAACGAGAAGAAGAACAACAATCGCCGGACCGATACAGTGTTCAGAAAGGCCCATGCTCTATACGGAAGGTTTCAGAGCGATTGCCGAATATTTGTCTATGTTGAGACTATGGGAACGAAGCGCGCATACCTCTCACATGATGACGATGATTTTCCTTTCGACATGGGTGAATTCCGGGTTTGTATCAAGGCAAAAGTTCCCTTCATGAAGATCGCTAATGTAGAAGTAGCGAACGTCCAAGAACATCGAGGGCCCTGAGCACCATTTCACTCTGCATGAAGCCCGACGGGAAGAAGGCTACGTGGACTCTGATGCTGAAGATATGGAAAGCCGTACGTTTTCCAGGCCGATATCACGATCACCTCCCATGGGTTCTCTTCATGGAAAGCAAAGATATGCAACGCCTCCGACCTCGGTCGAACCCGACTCACCACGCAAAAGAAGCGTTTTGCCGGTGAAATTTGGCAATGACGACCCCGTGGAGTTTAACTGGCGACCAAACGATGGCACCATTCACATTCCTTTTCCCGCAAAGACCCGAAGTGCTGCGTGCTCAGAAGGCAGCCCATCGACCCAGTTAGAGAAAAGGAAGAGGAATTTCATTCAAGTAGATTAGTTACACGGCGTTACACTGTACGTTGGCACTGTTAATGCCGCTCGTGGGGCTATGATTGTTTATTGTCCGTCGTTTTAGCTTTAAAGTTCATTGTCCATAAGCACGTCAATGCCAATAACTGTTTGCGCTGGCTCTGACCCCAGCTCTTCATCGTCTTCTTCAACTTCTTCAAACATGTCCACGCTCGCGTTTATGATGCTGTCGTTCTGATTTTGGGTCGCAGTCAATTGTTGACCCGCAGCCTCCTTTTGCCCTGAGCTTTGATCGCCCATGTATATTGTTCCATGTCTTCGTGTCATGGCTAGCACCTGTGTATCTGATTCGATCATCTCATCCTCTCTGAGCTGATCGTTCATCACGACTATCCCCTGTCTTCGGGTCACGGCCAACTGCTGTGTTTCGAGAGTCATATCTTCTTGTTTGGCTCTTTTGACGTCAGAGTCCATCAAAAGCAAGTCCTGTTTCCGAGCTGAAGCCAGGAGTGGCGTCGCTGTGTTTCGTTTTCGACCGACTCCAGCAGATCCACCATTCGCAGGACGCTTACGGACTTTAGGGAGTGCCACTATTTCTTGGCTTCCGAATCTATAGGATGAATCCGGCTTCAACGCGAGGCCGAACTTGATCTCAAGCCCGTGGCTCTTAGTCGGCCCTATGCTCCACCCTGGATGGGGCTTAAGACGCCGATCAATTTCACTCGCCAACTCTAAGGGCACAACCCACAGCAGCTTTTGGTGACACCATGCTTTTATGATGTAATCCACGTTGCCTTCATGAACTACCACTTGGCGGTTTCTTCCCGTCCAAAGCCGCACAAGATGTAACTTGACTCGAAAATTTGTTAACATGTCTTCCGCCCCTTTTCTCGAGAATATCCTTTCAATAAAGTCGAGTGTGTTTACGCTATTGACCGAAACAAAGCGGAGAGTTAGGCTTTGATCTTCCGCTTCTGAGCTCCTGGATTCATTGGATGTATTTTCGCCTCCCAGTTGCTGTAGTGTATGAATAAACGCTTCTTGTTCTTCTAGTTTCTTGCTGAATGTACGTTGCAGGTCTTTCATGTCACCTTCATGCTGCCTCTTCGCATTACCCAGAGCAACCTCTTGATCGTATCTCGCGTCGTCGAGCCTGTCAGTTGACTCTTGTTGCTGCTGAGTGACATTCTGCAACTGCACTTTCAGTGTCTCATTCTCAGCGACGACTTGTGCGAAGCGAAGTTCCGCTTGCTGTTCCAGGGCCCTGGTCTGTTCTTGGACTTGCTGTAGTCGTGCTTCAGCTCTAAGTCTATCCTCTACAGCTGTGGCTGATTCTTCTTGAATGCGCGCGACAAATGACCCTCTGGGAGCCCTCAAAAGTTCCGATTTGGCCTCCCGAAACTGCTCTTGGGCGTGTGATAGGGCGTGTCCGAGACGTTCAATCTCTGAATTTGCTAAAGAGAGCTCTTCTGACGATGGTGCTTTTTGGAGCTGTTCCTGCGCCTCTGAGACTGCTTTTTCGAGGCGTATGATCTTTACGCTGGCCAACGAGAGCTCCCCTGACGCTGGTGCTTTTCTAATCTGTTCTTGTGCGGCCATATACGCGGTTTCAAGGCTTTTGATCTTTGCAAGAGCCGTTGAGAGCTTGTTGTTTAGTTCCTGTGACGGCGCTTTAGCTCTTTCTGCAAGCAACATGGCCTCTGCATTAGCCAGTCGAGATCTCAAATTCTGCTCGGACGCCGATACTTCTTTGCTGCTTGCTTGCATCGATATCAGGTCGTTTCTCAACGTCTGTATGGTTCGTGCGTCCCTGTGAGACTGGTTGGTCAACCCGTGACTATGGTCTGGGGCATTATGAGGGATCCGATCGCATGGTGGTGGAACATCCAGGTTAAGTCCGTGGGCATGAGACTCGATAAATCTTAAGATGCCCAAGAAGTGTATTATGACGTCCCATTTACAATAAAACGTGCTGACCTCAGCCCTTGTGGCCGTCGGTAGTTGGTAAATATAAGGTATGAAGAGAGCATTCTGATCTCGCTCATGATCATCTTCGAACGGTCGTCCAACACGTCTTTCGAGGGCAAGGAAATTGTGGGAACAGGGCACTGGAGGCTTTGGATCCTCGCCCTTTCTCTGCATTTGTTTCAGAATTTGACCAATTGCGCTCACGGCTTCAACGTTGTCAACGTCATGGCCAGCTTTTTCGACGATTTGCTCAGCAAGGCGCATCTCACTATCTTCTGACATCCAAGTCTCAGCTGCCTGGGTTTTGAATCCTAACCGATACGCGAGTTGGCTGAATTCTTTCCACTTTGCTGGGCTCGGTGTTGAAACTCTGGGCTTTTCTTTGCAAGCCTCTTTGCGTGGTGTCGCATCCGTCATACTCGTGAAGTTCCGAAGTGCATATAACCACAGTTGGTGATATCCTGCTTCTTGGTCGTAATCAGAAGCGACGGACGGTACGCTACGGACATCGTGACTTCTATACTCGACGGCAAACGTCTCCTGGTAGAAATAACACGAGACCAGACCTTGTCGTATTGTTTTCCGCTGTCGCGGAGGTAATAGACCGCGCAAGATCTTGGTGCAGGGCTCCAGATACTTGAGACTCTCGAAAAACGTCATCAGACTCGGTATCATGTATTTGTACGCAAGTATGTTTGTGAGGAGTCGATCTCTCTGCTCAGAGATCATCAGTTTCGAGAAAATGGTCCGTCCACGCATCAATCGTTTTATCGATGCCGCATCTGTAGACGACCTTTGTGGTACTAGGGCTTCTATTGAGCTCACAGTGACATTATCAACAGCTTCAGGGGAGAGGCCTTGGACACCGTCGAGTAATTTCGACCAGCTTTCGTTGATGTGATGAAGGTAATTCAGAAGTTCCTATCTTGTATGAGTTTAGACGGGAGCAGATCAGGTCATAGCAAACTTTACCTCGTCGCACTTCATGGTGAGCAAACGATGAAACGAGCCTAATCGAATCGGAGACCAGAGACCCGGCCAATGTAATAGGTTGTCAAAAGCTTCCTTAAAGTTATCGTTTTTAAGCAATTGCCGCAGGTCCTTCCGCTTTGATTCGGACAGACGAGCCCACCACTTTTTTTCCGCCTCCTCATCTCCCGCGATATTGTAAACGCGAATCTTTCTAAAAATCTCTCCGTCGCAATTGGCCTGTTCGTTCTCGAAGTCTTCTACAATTTTAGTACGACATGACGTTGGTAATGCTATGCTCTCGTCAGTAAGACACCACCCCTGCGATAGAAAAAAGATATACTATCAGCATATAAAATGACCGTCCACCACTGATCATTTTTATCGAGATATTGCTTCGCGGCTTCAATGCGATGAAGGCCGTTCAGACAAACCACTGAGCCGATGGAAAGGGTCGGCCATGTTTTCCATGACGAAGGTACGCCCTGGGTAAGGCTTGGTAGCACTCGTGCGGCTTGGTTGGAGGTGTGAATCTCGTTCTTCTGGTCTGGAGTGATGAGGACCTTTAGGAAGTGGGACGGCTGTTCTCGATGACAACCTTCAGTGCGGAACACTCGCAGCAAACGAAGTACGTTTTGTTCAGAGATTGGTCTGCGCACATGCGATTCACCATGTTCAAAATCGAGTGAAGATATGTTCAACCTCGCGTAGCCCAGACACTCTTTGGCCTCTTGGCAGTCAAGAGATATTTGCATCATTGTATTTTTAATGCATATCAACCAAAAAAACTACATGATCAACACCACTGATAATCGTTTCTCTACCGACCTGTGTATCTAACTGCTGTCGAAGTACTAGTGACGTTGCGATAGGCGACTTTGAAGCACGATTGGGTTAGATGTGGGAACGCCGTTTCCCGGATCCGGGTTCCCAGCGCTGGGACACCGCCCATACTTAAATTATTACTTGCTTGCCCCCTCTCAAGGTCTTCAGAAATATGCCGAATCATACAATGGAATTTACAAATCCTCCTCCTTGGCTTGCACTGACACATGCAAAAGGAACAACCATCATCAAAGAGTACAAGTCCGCGTGGTCTCAGTTGAATGCGAGCTCGGGAGATCATGCATCATTCGTCCTCCTCATTGGACGCAAGACAAAATCAGAAGTCCTTCGGCAATGGATGGGTGTTCAAGGCTCCCAAACACTCGCCGCTCCTCACGGCGAAGTAATCTTATGGGGCGACAGAACAGTGAGCAACAATGTTTACATCGATTTCGAGCTGCAGTCATATGACAAGGCTCGCTCCTCCGCGCCAAAGAGCTCAGACGAGACCCTCACCCGTGTGGCTCATTGGCTAGGCGGTATAAAAGGCCCAATCACTCGTCGTAGAGTTGGCAACCTCCTCAGCGCAAGAGCCATTGCGCCACTGTGCAACACCGTGTGCTATTTTGCTTCAGATTTCGGCGGGCCAAAAGGTGTAGCATCTCTGCTCGCAGCTCAACTCTTTGAGGATCCAAGCACCGACCTCCCGATGCAATGTCTACCCAGTGTTCTGGTCGTGGTAGACACAACAAAAAACGAGTTTGATTCGCAAGCGGTGGAGGCTTCCATTGTGGAGATGATAGCCGAGATCATGGTTGGTCACGATGGAGCTATCGACGTTCGAGCGCGCCTTGGTTTACACTATAGCCAGCTTCGCCTTTTGGGTATACGTCGTGCTGCCGGGCTGGCGGACCGCGCTCGTCAAGTGCGAAAAGAACTGCTCGTCATGCAAAAGGAATCACTTGCCCGAAAGACGGCCCTTGGGTGGAACTTCAAGCTTGAACACATCATATGCTTCAGTAGAGGGCTTTTGGATAACTTCTGCCTGGACGAGCCCCAACAGTTTTCGTTCATTTCGGCTTCAAGGCCAGATGGATTCTCGCAAAAAGACCTTGCCTACCATCTCAAAGAGACGATTGCCATTTTGCCGTCGCAGGTATGGATAAATATTTTGATTTGTCCGTTGTTGGCATCTTCCATCATTCTTGCAACATATCCTTCTGGCTCGCATTGTAAGACTTAGTTCCCATCGTGATGCTCAGGCTGACACCAGTAGTATTTCCTATCTCCGATGTGTACAACTCTATGTGGCAATCGACGTGCAAACAAGTGCTTTGTGAGTCGGTAGTGTGTCCAACCACTCGTGATGGCTTTCAACGCTCTCTTCGGAACCAATTGAATGATCTTGCGCTGGACATCGCTGCGCGGAAGTTCACTGCCCCTTTATTACATGAAAGACAGCTATTAGGACTTCGAGAGCACCTCATACAAATTCGATCCCACAAAACGTGCTTGTGTTGCCTCCTGCGGACACCAGAGAAAGTGCTATCCTGCGGACATGCTTTATGCAATACCTGTGTTCAGATTTTCGGCGAGCAAACGCAAAACCAGAAGTACTCCTTCTCTATCAACTCCTGTCCCCTCTGTGGCTCCGATCACAGTGGAAATGCGTTCGGGATAGTACCACCGACAGCTGGAATACGCGTTCTTTCTCTTGATGGAGGCGGCGCTCGAGGCATCGTGCCCCTTGTATTTCTCAAAGCCATCGAAACTGCTATGGGGTCGTACAAAATTGCCATTCACGAACTATTTGACTTGGTGTGTGGAACTTCAGCAGGTAAGAGTATCACATGTAAGTTCTCTTCCTTTCTAATTACTCGCAGGCGGTCTAGTGATCATTGGCCTATTCTTAATGCAATGGTCGACTTGCTATTCTATGGAGAAGTTTGAAGCCCTGGCGGAAAGAACATTCAGCCACGGCCAACGATCATCACGCATGTTGGGACGAATTCAAAGTCTTGCAATGTCCTACTTCCGGGACTACCAATACAGCTCTTCCGCTATTGAGGAGGCCTTTGAAACCGCTTTGGGCCCAAACATGAAAATGTTCAACCCGTTGGCAACCGATACGAAAGTAGCAGTGACGACCACTACTGCCAAAGAGACACGTCCGTGTCTACTGACCAACTATAATGGCGGCGTGCGGCCGGCCAACGTCGGTAAGAATGAACCCTTCTGTCGCGGAGATTACATCGTTTTGACACCAACTAGGTTATCATATTGTTCGAGCTCGGTGCCCACAGGATGATGTAGACATTGGCCAAGCGTAAGGTGATCCCCATCCATTTTAGCGAGTATTCGCTAACTTCAAAACAGAGCAAGCTGCACATCAGCAGCACCGTGGTAAGCCGTACAAATCATATGAACGAACAAAATTAACACTTGTTAAAGGTTTTTTCGGCCGAAAGCCATAGATCGGCTGGGGACGTTCCAAGATGGCGGCCTCCAGCACAACAATCCCTTGAGCATCGCTCTCTGGGAGTTGGGCTTTATCTGGCCTGAAAGACCTATGGCCGATTTTGCCCTTTCGATAGGGACTGGGTCCTCGGAGAGCGATGTAGCTGGCCTCCTGAGCCCCCATTCGCCCGTGAAAGACCGGTTCATCTCTCGCATCTTTAAAACATTCATGAAAAGCCTTGATGGTGAGAAGATCTGGAGAGAATTCTACAACGGTCTGGCGGAGAACAACAGGCCACGCTTTCATCGTATGAACATCAAAATCAAGGGTGTAGAGCCAGCGATCGACGATTTGAATGGGATGTACGCTTTGAAGGATCAAGCCACTGCCCACCTCAAGAACCCCAGTGTGCTGAGGCCCGTGATCGATTCCCTTTATGCATCCATGTTCTACTTTGAATTTGATAGTCGGCCTGTTTTCTTGAACGGTGTCTATAGTTGCACAGGTCATATCTTCTGTCGTTTACGGCTCCTTCCCGAGGGACGAAGACGGCTCTGCGACGACTTAGTTCGCAGCAAGTCTTACTTCATAGTTCTCGGTACGCCTTTTGCATGTCTTGAGCGGGGCACGAGAATTCAAGCAACTTTCAGAAGACGGATTGAATTCAAACTTGATAGTCTTGATGATACTGTTAGCATCACACTTCGAGGGTTGACATCGACGCCGATCGTGATCAGTGGACTTCCAAAGACTGCGCAAACACTTATAGACAGTCAGGGATTGGATGCCCCATTTGGAAGAATGGACCACAGAAACGAAAAGGCCTTGCCTCGGGTTCCGCATAAACGCGGCTTCATCTGATTAGAAAGGGCAGATAGTGATACCAATTTTCAACGCCTTGCCGCCGTAAAGTATATGCTAGCTAAGTTGGATCATCGAGAAATTGTTGCCAGTGCTGCTTCGTTTGAGCTGTAATGCTTTATGCTAGATTTGTTGGACTATCTAGTAGCGCCGTAGGGTTCTTCGAGGTCACCCCCTTGTCGTCTGACCCGACTAACGGCGTTTCGGAGGCTTTTCATAGAATGGTGAGTAACTTAGGTATACAGGTGAGATACCAAGATATGCCTCGGTGATGAAGGATAAATTCTGTAAAGGCAAGCGCGTCTCGGGACACCGTGCGTCTCTCGACACAGGGATGGACTTTAGAGGATCTGCTCTCGATTGCTGTAGTCCTCCAATGTCAATCACTTGAGATTTAGAGCTTACAGTGGCATTGCAATTGATGATATTCATAGTCTATGGAACTAGAAAGGTCGTAATCTCATGAATCAAAGAAAAGTACACCCCAAACCCTCACTCATGGCGACGGGAAATCGTCCTCCTGACGTAGCTCGTGAATCAAGTTTTCTAACGGCAGTTGTCTCGTCTCAGATTCAAGACATTCGTTTTTGTGCTCCTCGACTTGGATAATTGCAGGGTTTTCGTCCTTCGAAAAGTTGTCATTCGTGTATTGAACGGCACCAGTACTATTCATGCTGTCGAACTTCTTCCAGTCGAGCGGTTTGACGATTTCGATCTGCTGAGATGTAAAGCGAGACGTCCTTCGTCTCGCAACTTCCGCTTTTCGACTTTTCGCCGTGCTCATGTCAAGTTGGAGTCGCGGCATTTGCTATTCACTGTTAGAAATATGGATGTGTCGTTTCGTAAGATTCATTTACCTTCTCCAAAGCGAACTGAGCTGTTGATCGCCAGTCTTCAACCTCTTTCAGGAGCAAAAGTATCTCTCTCTTGCACTGGATAAGATCGTTATTACATGCCGTCCACCCATCAGATAACTGTTTGTGTCGCTGGCGCAGCCAAACGATTGAAATCTCTCCTTGTTTAACTTTGTTCTCGAGCTCCTGGCACCGTTGGATCTCGTTTTGGTGCATGACACGGGTGCGGGAATGCTTCCAGCGTTCGCTGTCCAATAAACGATATAGGCGTATCTTTTCGCTCTCACTGAGTGCACCTCGCCCAGCACTTCTTGGAAGCAGGTGGAGCTCTGGATGCGAAGGCAAGACATCATCGCTGGGAAACGCGCGGAATGTGTGGAAAGCCATGATTTGGCGTTTAGAGTCTGCAAGAAAGAGAGAAGAAGGTGGTGTCATGGAATAAAATAACACCTGAGGAGAATTGAGATCCCGGATTTCGATTTCTAGAACGGGAATGAAGTCAATTTCCAGGAATCGGGAAACCACCCTCCGCCCTACCACCCAGTAATGACTTATATGTGCCTTGTGAGCGCCTCAGTAACGCTGTGCCAAACAGTCCATTCGCTATGCACTTGAATATTTCGTCTGTCCTTCACTTGATATCTGGAAATAGTCACGCGATTGCCACTCGGTGAGTGCCGTGCGACGACTCAGGGACATTATTAACGACGGGCAGTCCGGGGTCGTGGAACATTACAGCGCCCAATAGGCCGTATCTTCAAAGTGAGACGCAACAACTGTATATTTATTAATCTCGAGTGCTCACTGTAACAGACTCAACCGTTCATTTCTCATTTTGCAATATCAGTCCTTCTACGTTGCCAGGAAGTCCAACTGGGAGTTCAACTCGGCTTATGTGCGGCTGCCGCAATGCATCTCAGACGTTCGCCACTGCGAGCATCCAATCAAGCACGACAAAAGTGCTCACCAACACGGCGTCTAGAATGACATTGCCCATAAGCACGAGTCGTGCTAGCGTGCTGGTACCCGTGGCCAACAGGACGGCCACGCCGACCATTTTGCCACCGATAAGCAATCAAGCGGCTACGCGGAGCAGGGATTTGCAGCTGTTGTGGCTTTATCTATCAATGATGTATTATAATTGGTAGTCGTAGATAGTACCCGAAATTGAGAGTACATTCGTTGGAGACAGCGCCAACTAAAGCGAACGTACGTTAGCGGCATGTAACTTGACATTGAGGCGTCCAAAGTTACCGAGCCGCGTTGGTCGAAGCCTGTAGCCGCTGCGGGGGCCTGCAGCGGCCGGGTTGCTGCATGTGTTGGGAGTCACGGTATGCGCCATGCAGAGCTACCCTGCCATCAGCTGCAGAGCCCTCGGCAGGTGCTCGCGTGAAGACATAAATTCGACTTTCAGAGCCGGCGATGGTTCAACTGATCGTTTCTTAACCATCTGACGCAAAATGCGCTGTCTTACCGAACATGATGACTTCGAAGCTTTTGTGGAGTACACAGGGCTTGATCGCCTGGGTGTTGGCAAATGGCGAATGATGTCAGATATGATGGTGTGCTACCCGTTGCTTCAACATCGTGCCTTGCTAACGCCTATCAGACCGAGATTGAGCATGGCCTGGCTAAAACATTCGAGGACCGCCCAGTTGTGACCCGAACGAGTATTGCCGCCGAGGTTGTGCAGCTCTATAGCAATGCCAGTCCGGCCACGAAGCCATTCTACGACAAAGGTGAACATTCCAAGAACCTCGCGGAGGATAACGACCACATCAATTGTGTCGTTCTTTGGATGATCCGGGAGCAAGCTTTGTGCGAGAAATCACGGTGCGAGAAAATCGCTCAGTGGGCGAATGAATTGCACGCTACGAGCTCAGCGCACCACCTTTCCTCGCTGGCTCACTTTGGAACGCTTCAAGAGGTCTGGGATCACGCTGAACAACGACGAGCGACTCCAAGACCACTGAGACGCACCGAAGACCGTCGACCAACCCCGAAACCTTTGATATTGGCAGCCAGACATAGAATCGAAACATAGCACAAAGATGGGTTTGAATGAATTGAATAGCTGACTGAATTTCTACCATAAACTACCAACCAAGAAGTACGCAACTACTATGGTCATACAAACAACTGGTGACTTTGCGACGCAACGGTTCGAAGCTGATTTGAGACTTGTTGCTGTAAAAACATGATCAAAGTGGATGTCGGTGCTGTTATAGCAGTTGAACTTCGTCACCGTTTCTACCTCTGAGGGATCTGCGAGTGTTAAATCAACGCACTGAAGCCATGATATGATTGGTAAAAGCGAATAGGTTTCTGGGGATGAAAACACATACGCTATAGAGCGCTACACCGTGTTGTGCAACTTCGATCATCTGGAGTGTGATATTGGTCCCGATTTCTAAACTCAGATTGGCCGGCATGCTTACTTGCCTGAGGGCTCTATGCACCGAGAGTCGAGCGGTTCGCATGCCAGCTCGGCATCCCCAAAAATGCCCCCAACTTCATGGCAACAGATTGTAGACTGGGTTCTGCATAGGGGTGCACCCTGTGGGCCGGTGAGCTTGCAGCTGCTTCCCTGGCGTGCTCAGTGAGCCCATTCTTTTCCATGGCCTCTTGGAACGGTCTGGAGTCCAGCGAAGACGAACCCTCGCTTTCTAGTCGAGCCCATTAGTTCACTTCATCATGGCTAGTGCTTTTCGACTCACTGTTCATTGTCGGCTGGAAGAAACCCGTGTGGTAACTGCTCGCGCTCATTTCACTTTTGGTATAGAGGCCGATAAATGAAGTATGGGAGCCAAAAGGGAACTGCGCGAGTTGATGTTCCCATTTAAAAGTGCGACGGAGGACGAGCGAATGCTTAACGATCGTGAGCAGCTCAGGGCGCTCACAGTGTATCGATTATACGCATGTATGAGGCAAGTCTTGCTTGCCAAATATGAATTAAAACGTATAAACTGACGAGTTCAGTTTATATAGACGTTCACATTCATCGATGCTGCAAGCTGATTTGCTCGTTCACGAACTACACTCTTTTATTTATTGCACCTCATCTTCGAGCCACGCCTTCCATCCGTCAATCCATGTAGCAATGAATCAATGACTACCAACGACCCTCCCAGTGTCAAAGCGTTTATTAACTATCGAGTTATCCAACTCTTGAATTTGATGCTCCAAATCGCACAAAATATCTTGGATGAAGTCTCGGCTTTGCTGTCGACGGTCAATCCAGATTTTGTGAGGCTGCTTCCGAGTCCAATCGTAAATGTTCTGTTCGTTCGATACCAAGCATTGGAGTGATTTGATGTCCTGGATGAAATCGCTCAGGCGAATACCGGATTCGAAAGCAACCTTCGACTGCCAATCATTCGCAATGGTGGAAGTCTGTACCGGCTGCATATAGAGAGGTAATGGAGAGTAGGAGAGATTCTCAGCACACGCCCAACAGAACATTCATCAAGAAAAACAGCTCGATCACACTATTTAAATATGACTTTCAAAATGAGGGTTGTATACTGAACCTGATAGTTAGAGCTGAAGATAGATTCCAGTACAAGAAGAGAGAAATCTTTCACTGTTACACAAGACTACATGAGAAGAACTTAAATTTAAGTGACCACTGAAGCCTGCTTTTGCACTGCGAGTGTTGTCAGGTCGGCTGGACACAATGAGCAAAGGCTCTCCGGCGCCTGAACTACAACCCAACACAACGGAATTCCC
The DNA here is from genome assembly GCA_033807595.1 of Acrodontium crateriforme. Classification (NCBI taxonomy): domain Eukaryota; kingdom Fungi; phylum Ascomycota; class Dothideomycetes; order Mycosphaerellales; family Teratosphaeriaceae; genus Acrodontium; species Acrodontium crateriforme. The sequence continues at coordinate 1,531,514 of CP138584.1, read as the reverse complement.
GCGCTTCCTCAGTGCATTATCTTTTTCGTGCAAGGCAACTCGGGAACCATGATGTCATCGCCGCTGTGGCTTTACCGAGATCGAACGCCAGTAAAAATGTCGACAATGTCCATCGCTGTTTACTGTTTGCGTCGGAATCAAGAGAGAGCAGCTGGCCTGCAGCATCCAAAAAGACCAGGTCCACGTTTGTCCCCAACCTCGCGGAAGTTTCGACATATGTCCAACCCAATCCTTGTGCCAAAGCCTGGCCCTCGGATTCAGAAACCGCTCTGATCAGGTCGCACTTGTTCCCGACTAGCGTAACCGTACGATGTACTCTATTTCCCCGGTGTGAGTTGCGCATGTCGGTGTGCATCGGCGTGGTTGAAGCCATCGCATGTGACTCCGGGGTGGCTTGCATACGATATATCCAATCCTGAATCTTGTCGAACGAGTCTCGTCGAGACAAGTCATAGACAAGAATAACGCCATCAGATTGCTCGATCCATTCCTGCCGTTTCACCGCGAGCTCGTCTATGCCTGAAGTGTCCAAAATTTCGAGCATACATTGCTTGTCGTCGACATCTATTTGCAGCTGGTGTGAATCCTCGATAGTGGGGTTATACATAGATATCCTTCCACTTGGACGAATTAGCTAAGTCATGTTAGCGACATCTTTCGAGTTGCCAGTGCGTAAATCAGTACCTTCTGCACCAAAGATGACTTGCCGGTGCCAGCCTCGCCTAACATTGCCAGCCGCAGGCGACGTACATGGCCAGACATGGTGGAGTATGATGTGGTCCTGGGTGCAGAGACGCAACCTCTTTAAATGATATAGAGCAGAGCCATCCTGAGAAAACTACCCATTATCAGTGGCGCTTCCATATTCGAGTAGCAATTGATTAAAGATGCTCACGTTTCGATGTGACGAGTTCCTGCTACGTCCGTAATTTGCTCGCACACACTCTGCCATAGTCAATTTGACCAAAAGCGATTGCGTTGACGTTGATCGCAGTACAAAAAGGGAATGTCGGCGCTTCTAGTGAGACACAGAGCGGCCCAGCCTCGGTACAGCAGCGAATTACTCGCAAAAGCACGGACACTTCGTCAGGAGGGGCCTTGTGGCTCACCAACCCTGCGCTGACGCCTTCGTAGTCCACCTCGCCGCTTCTCTTCTTCATGACGAACGAGTTTCCGTTTCCACTTACAAGAGATTGAGAAGCTGGTGGACAACCCCCTCAGAATGATTTCACGAGCCGTACAACTTGCGGCTGAACTCAATGCGTCGTCGCCTGAAGAATTAGAGAAATCCGAAGTATAATCCATTTCCAAAGCCACTCGTAATAAATGCTAAGTCGAATTAGATCCTCCAAGAAGCATTCCGAAAGTACCTGGAACGCGGAAATGATACACTGCACAAACTGTTCTCTAATTGGGTAAGAAGACCGCCGACGAAACCAACTAAGACGGGAAGCGGTGAAGATGCAGACATTCGAGAGTACTTCATGCGCAAGCGGGAGGAGAGCAACGGAAATGGCAGAAAGAGAAAGCGGACAGACGATGTTAACGACTTGGTGAAGGCGGTGCGATGGCTACAAGATGGTGCAAAGATTAAACCTCATTTGTTCAACGACCTCTGGTCTCGAAAAAGGCAATTGGCGCAAGAAAGCAATCATACCACCCGCTACCGCCGTCTCGCAGCCATTACGACCAACGTGGAAGAACATTTTATTGTCAGTGAAGGTGCAAGACGCTTTCTATTGATGTATACACACCATGAGATCGATTCCCTTATGCCAGACGCGGATCGCATGCTGACGGACAATGCCGGCACGGAGTCATCCCTTGCAGCGGCCATTCGAGAATTTGCTTCTCTTAGTCAACTTCCCAAGAAAGACGTCGCGAAATCCCGAGCCGAAGCCCGGCCATACATGGAAATTGCGAAGCAGTTCGGCTTAGGTGCCATCTTGATGGCCGGAGACCAAACCAGAGATTTGTGTGTCAAACATGCGCTTACCCCCAATTGCATTTGAAGCTGACGCAAATAGAAGATGGCGCAAAGCTAGTAACGAAGAGATCGATTGGGTGAGGCAGTACTGTGAAACACACTCGGTCGAAGTCATCGAGGCCGCGAAGATTTTACACAGCACCATTGTCGACATCTTTCCGAAAGGCCTATCTGCATATGGAGCCGACGCAGCAGAGTTTGAAAGTAGCAATACCATGCTATCAAGATACTTCAAGCGGGACTGCGAGAGGAACAATGGCAAAAATTACGCACACAAGGCGATGGATACATTGGCAGAGGCAGCAAGGGAGATTGAAACAGGATGCTACTCGAATTCCGATGTGAACTCCTCTTGGAACCATCGTGCAGATGCAGCGGCGCCAGCAGCTTGGCAAAACAACATGTACGGTATTTGCTCGAACGGTCATGCCGCCGGCCCAACGCCGGCCGTTGGCAGCGCGGTTTCTCAGCCCGAATTAGGCTGGCGAGGAAGAGAAACAAATATTCCAGGACAAACCACTGGACCGGTGGAGGAATTAGACTCGATTTCTGATTGTCATACGTTGTTTCCCGGAACAGAAGACTTCGACAGGGACTGGTACAACCTGATGCGAGGCTACTTCCCTTGTCAAAGCTCCGAACCTCCTGTCGCTCCCAGCCTTTCTATAACCTGAATCATTCCATCTTTTAGACTCCCTCCTGGGCCCATGTCACCGCTTTTGCCTCACTGAGAAGCGAGTAAACATAGTGCCTTCATCTAGCGCGATTTCCGGCGGTACACTTGGTTTCCATATTACGGCCTGGCCGGGACGCAAACAGGAGTCTTCGTTGAGAACAATCTCGCTAAATGCAAGGAAACCGATGTACATGGCTTCTAAGGGTGCACGAGGTAATTTGCCGGCAGGTTTGCGCTTGCAGAGCACTGGCTGATGCACCTCCAAGATGGTGTCTGGGTAAAGGTTCGTAAATTCCTGTGGCACAGTTAGCTTCCAGCTGACCACAGAACGTTACCACCCGCATATCACCTTTTCAAACTCCCTCAACGCAATTCCGTATTCGTCGCCATCGTCGCGCACACGCAGGTCAAAGAAGGCCTCGGAAGCAGAAGTGTTGGGTTGGGCTATAAGGTCTTTGTTCCAGGCCGTCAGCCTTGCGTGGCCTGCCACCGCAGTATCACGGTCGATCGAAGCATCGCAGATGGACATTTCTGTGCTGCGGTTTGTTATGCTGCTTATGGCAACCGGGGTTGCGGAGTCAGATAATGCTAGGAGGGGTAGAAGTCTTTTGCGCGCTGGTACACGATGACGTTCAGGCCAAGCCCCGCACTAAAATAGCATTACATGCCAGCATCCTTGCGAAATGAAATGTCGTCCGATCAATATTACGACAAACTTCGTCTGCCATCTCGCCCGTACGCTCAATGATTCACCCATGCTGCGTCAAGGAAATTTCCTGCTACCTGCTCATCGTGCGTATGGATACATTGGTTGGTATGGCGATACGAGATAGGTCACCCTGTCTGTTCGCGCATTAACAAGGAGTTTGCAGTGGAAACCCGTGGAAAATGAGGTAGGTAAAACGCGTCGAGGTATATGGATTTTTAAATGCTAGTACGTAATTTTGTCCATCAATATGACTTTGTTATCCTGAATGAATCATTTCTATACGCCATTAACATAACGTTCAGTGATGATGCCTTTGGCAAACCCCGGCGAGGGGAGAGCAAGAGGGCCGTGGAAGTCGACTCTTCGACGCTTTCTCGACTCGCCAGGAAATTCCTTGTGTCGTCGTGAAACGCCTTTGTCGTTGCGGTCAACTCCAAGCCGAGTAATGCGGTGTGCATGGCCGTCGCCGTCATTCGACGCCACCGTAGTAAAATGACCGTCTTGAGACTTTGCAGAGACACCTCGAGGTTTGACCCTGACAATAGATGATCGGGGCATTGTTTTATCAATTGCACAGGGTTCCTCTATGGCCTACATGCATAGAACGCGGTTTGACATCAGTGTATAAAGACCCTGCACCCAAAAGCAAAAATCGTGTCTTGGTTGTCTCACCAGCACGCCCACCATGAGTACCGACACCCGTCGACCGCAAGCCGATGTTGGCCAAATCATATGCGATCACTTCAAGCTGTCAAGCCTTTCTTATCCACGCGGAGAACCTGCGGAAACACAAACCTCTATTATCGGCCACATACAATTCAAAAAACAAAACGTCCATCCCAGCAGCTACGAAATCTTAAGTGCTTTCATGTACACTCATGGGACCTCACAAAAGGAATTGGATCATCCACTCTCGGATCTTACGTGGGAGTATTGGATATTGTCACTCTCCAAAGTTTATGACTTTCAGGAAACTGTGGCCGAAATGAAGGTTAACCTAGCATGGAAGAGAAAGAATTCAACCCACACGGAACCTCATCCATCCTTCCAAAAACACATAAAAAGTGACAGATGGACAGCTCGGGCGATGAGCATCAAAAACATGATTCGAATATTTGCCTGGCGTTCACCAATCGCTCAAAAAGATGTTTACATGCTTATTGGGGCTGAGGGCCAGTTGATTCGGATCCTGTTCACTACTTTCCACCACGAAACTCGCTTGGCAGTAGCTATGATGCTATTAATCGTCTACTTTCACATTTGTTCTTCCATGGTGGACTCCCTAGGCGATTCAGTTGACGCGCTCTCGAAGCTTGACCCAGTCAATATGGCCTGCGTGCGGTCGAACGAGGCGCAAACAGCTCCATCCATGTTTCAAGCTCGTCGAAGCAAGCGACAGGCACTTGATTCACTGGAGACACACTGGGATACTTTTTTCGACTCCTTGGAGTCGCTCAGAAACGACAAATCGCTGCTGGGCGAGGTTTGTTGGGATGCGCGCGTGTGCGGTATACACTTACATTGCGAAGCCGACAGTGAGCCAAACATTCCAACCAACTACATTGTTCAAGATAAAAATGGTTTTGTGACTCGTCCGAAAAGGTGGCTCCCTGTTTTTCTTTATATGTAGTCAATCAAAAGTTTGCTGCTACTTGATCAAACACTATATGCGTACTGTTTCGGTTGAAAGGCGAAGCGCCGCCCCCACTCTCGCAAGCAGGGATGGGTAAGCGTATTTATCTAACTATTTGGCGCCCGTCCGGGTCGATGCATATTATATGATAGCCTGTTCCGCCACTCGTTTCCGATCAGATTACCCTCGACAAACATGGTTTATTTTGCAAGCCTCCAGCCTTATAATCTCGCTGCGATTCGCGCCTTCCACAACGTTTGTGAGGCCATCGTGAAGTACCCCGACGAATACAGTTATCACTCTCGTTTCATCCGACGCCAAGAGGCCAAGGTCTCGACACAAGAGGCGCTCGACCAGAATTCCAGCAGCCTCGCGACAGATTCGTTCTCTAGTGGTACAACGCTAGAGGATGAAGAAGGCGATCGAATGCTAGAACCTGTGCACACTGGATCTTTCGTATTCGATTTCGAACGCCTTCCAGCGATATCAGAACTCGGATGGCGAGCTGGGTACGGACGGTGGGAGAGCGACAAGAATGCCGGTGTCGAGTTCCTTCTTGCTTTGCCCGAAGATGGAAAGGCCTCTCGTCTTCGCGGCAAGCATGTCCTCTTCAATTTTATAAAAGATTCTGGCTGCTTTGGAATGCATACGCTGACCAACAGCAATCAGACGAGTATCGGCACCCGCCGGTTGACCATCAACGACAAGTTCAGACCGTTCACTGAGACCGAGCATTTATTGACCCTCGGCGAGCTGGTATACTTGTTTAGATATGGAGTCCCAACGGAAGAGGAATGGGTATTTCAGAGCCTCAAAAAGGAATACATGACGAAACACATGCGACTCGAAGCACCAATAATCCATGCATCAGTAACTCCGACGCAAAATGATATCAGAATTAGCGGATGGAGCATTCTGGGAACCGCCGGAGCTGGAACCGAAGGCATTGTGAGGGCAGCCATTGCAGAGGATGGTCAGTTGGCCGTTGTCAAGAGCTTTAAAAGGGTTGGCCCAAAGGACAATAAGATCAAAGAAGCGATGGAGTGTTTGCAGAAGCAGCTAGATAAGACTGAAGGCCAGATCCACGTCCTCCGTTTATTGAAATTTCTGGTGCCTCGAAATGAGGTTCGCGGTGAAACACTTGCTCTGTATTCGCCTCTCGCCCGTGGAGACTTTCAAAACATCCTTCTGAAGCTGGAACGAGACATACCTCTCAGTACAATTCAAAAGCTTTTTGCTCAGGTCATCCATGGTATACAGGCAATACACCAGGCTGGATATGCGCATCGTGACATCAAACCAATGAATCTAGCAATTTTGCGACTGAATCCTCCACACGCCCTCGTGATTGATCTTGGTCAGACGAAGAAGGTAAACTCTGGATATGAGTCTAAACAACCGGCTTTTCGCGACAAACCCGGCACAATTGGCACAATTGGGTATCATGCGCCAGAGGTCGAGGGTATTTCTAATTATGGACAATTAGCAGACATTTGGGCGCTGGGATGCGTTGGCGTTCAGATCTTTTTCCTCGAAGTCTTTGAAGGCAGGGTTCCATGGATTGCTCGAGTGAACCCCTTCAACCCCTGGAGGAATCCAGACTCGTTCGGCAAAGATAAGTATGCTCCAACGGAGGATGATCTCGAAGAGGGGAAACGACAGTTCCGTTCTTTTCGCAACGGTCTGTTAGTGAAGTCTGATGATATTCCGCGCTCTCTTCTTCAAGACATGTTAGATGAGTCTCCCGAGGGTCGTCCTTCGACGTCGCATGCTCTTCGTTCTTTTGACCACATTGAATGGCGTCCCATTGTCGAAAAGACTACAGGGATGAAGCGGGGATGGCAGGAATGAATCAGGTGAAGTAACTAGGATAAACATAAAGTAGCTGAGATGTCAGAGCCTAGCGATAAGTAGCTCGAGTACGTCGTTCAAGCAATTGTTCTTCCCCGATCAGTAACATGAATCAAGTAATGCCTAAGATATTGGAAGACTGTCCCCTTCGGTCTCGTATAAGCGCACAAAAGATGACTGGAGGCTAAGAGAACCAAAGCACAGGGTCGAGTTCTCTGAAACCGACATCGTGGAAATGGCAAAATGGAAGCTGGAATGCATTGTTCATGCAGTACAAGAAGACTAAGGCCAGCAATTTTGCATAGCAAGCTACATTCGTGTTTTTCCAACGCTACTGTCACTTACGTCTGTTGCATTGAAAAGAGTTAGTCGTTCACTGATGTGATCCCTGAATAGCCATTGATACCATCACAGGGCCCTGCGTTGGAACTCACCTTGTGGCAAGATACGGGCACCCATCGAGCCTTCAGGGTATTTTACATGGCAGCTGGGGAATTATTTTTAACATCCAACAAGGATCCAAGATGATGTGGGCTGACGCCGAGATTATCCACGAGGGACCGAGAGTACGACTGATTCATGAGGCGCTGTCAAAGAAAGACAAGAAGTTTTGTTCATCATGTCAATTAGATTCAATCCATTGCGATAAAGAAGAGAAATAAGGCCCCAAATGTCGATTGCTATGTTCTGGCACGCTTGAGTCATCTTCACTTGTTGGCCGGCTTGTCGTCCCTCTTCATAACTCGCAGCTGCATCTCGTATTGTTTTGATGCGGCTGAGGATCGTGCGTCCATCGATTTCATGTATTTTCCCGACTGGAAGCATCTTCTCAACCTTTTTGCCGTTTTCCATCACCTTTACGTTCTCCAATGGCGATACATCTCTGATGTATTTATTAATATTGTCGAGTTTGGCCTGATATTTAACTTTGGTGTCATCTTTAGTCCAGGCTTTCAGGAGCAATGGCTTTGCATCCGCTGTCAAGCCGACGACTTGCAGCGGGAAGTTTTGTCTCCATGAAACACCTGTCAGAGTACTCAAAACATCATCAGCGCCGGCCTTCATAAGAGCCTTTTGTCCATCGTCTAAACCCGCTATAGCCTCGTCATCTGTGAGATCCAGAATGTCGGTGTGCGAATCATCGCCGTCATCGTCTTCCGCCCCAAAAAGCGAACACATTCTCGAATGGGATGTCGACATCCTTGGGGGGCTGGCAAATTGTGTCTGCATATTCCGGATTATTCTTCTTGGCCTCCAACGCCTCCACGCATATCATTCCTTTGACATTCTTTCGCTTGGTGCTGACATCGCTGGCTTTCTCCTTCGCTGTGCGTTTTGGGTTCACGCGAGTGGAAGCCTGTAGCAGCTGTTGCCATTGTGTACTGGTAAGGATTTGGATTAATGGAAGCATCACAGCCGACAGACAGGCTTATATTCGGCTATCATGTAACGTTTTCCAACCCTCTACGGGGACGTGGGCGAACCCGCAAAGGTGATTCCCAGATCCAAAACTTCGCCCAATCCGGGAATTGAGAACGTCGACACTTGTTCTCCCACGTGATACTTATTGGCAGCGTGCCCCAGCAAAGACAATACAATCAGCAACACTGCGTCTAATAATGGAACCCGCTGCCTCGAGCACGCTGGAAAAGGCTTTGAAGCGGCATTCGCGGCCGCAATTCCCCACCGTCCCACCGCGTGCACTGCAGCTTCCCCGCTCTTCGCTCATTCAGTCCAGTCCGTCATGGATCCCGCCAGTGCCTCGACCTCCGGCGAAAGCGAGACTGGCATCAGCTGTTCGCTCAAGGCGGATTGCGCGGCATGTTGACTGGGAGGATTTCACCCGATTAGGTGCCCTGACGCAAGCGCAATGCTCCCAATTGATCTGCCAGCCCAAGCACGGGAGCCCATCGCTGTTCATGTTCAAGAAGCTTCACACTGATACTGCTTTTAAACACATATTTGATATGCAGCACCCATGCATTGTTATGGCACACCATCTGATCCGTAGCCCCGACGTTCAGTATGTCGGGTTCGAGTACTATCGATTCACGCTGGAGGAAGTCATTAGCATCCATTTGTCGATGCAAGAAGCTCACCTGTACCCCATCGCGAAAGCAGTCAGTGCTCCGTTCTTGATCTTTTAATATTCTCTAACAACAGAAATAGATATTTTCAGCTTTACAGTTCCTTCATGAACACGGGCTTGTTCATGGACACGTTTCCACCCATTCAATACGGCTATGCGGTCGCACTGGAAAGGTTCTGCTAGGTAATGCTCTTCTTTTTGACTGTCTGATTGCACTAAGAACGACTAGGCGATTGTGAGAAGAGTCAATCAGAGAGCAGCGATGACCATAACATTGATCTTGATCAGCTCGGTCTCTCAATCTTGAAATGCATGGAAGCGCAGCCTCAATCGAGCCGTACCGCGGATGAAGTGCGTTCAGAGCGCGCAACTAACAAAGTGTTTGGACTTTCAGACGCAGAGCGTTGGAGCGATGCAAAGCAATTAATTGACTTCTTAGAGGATTTGTTTAGTCTCCAAAGATCGCGGACATTGAAACTCGAGCGACCGGTAAGAGGTATTACCTTGTGTTGATCGACCATCATACTGAACCGTACAAAGCATGACTATATCAACGCAAATATTGCGAACGACGAGATTCTACTTCCTTTGATTGAACTCGCTTCATTAGAATGTTTTACGATGTGGCAAACTGAGTGACAAGAAGCTGTACGTCATGTAGATTACGTATGCATAAGATACACTTTTGCCCCCAAGTGGGCGAGATTCTGGAACTGTCATTTCCGAATGTGTATCCATGTAACGTTACGCTAAAAGATAAGCGTCATGCGGCGCTCAACATGCTTCCAACCAAGACAGGGTCCACCTGATGGCGTACATGGGTTCGTCCGAGCTACTCATAGTCGCCGAACCGCCCCATGCTCTTCACCTCCGCTCTCTGCACTATATCGTCTTCCTTCGTTATGGTTGAACCACAGATGCACACTTCTTTCGGGCCATCTGGTGTTCTGTTTTCTCCCACGGTTCGTACTGATGGCACGAACTACAATTTAGATATGTCATTCGGCGGTGAAATTCCTTTCACTCATGTAAATATGGAAGGCCCCTGCTGGTGGAACCCTTCTATGGACCCCGGTTTCGACGCTGAGAACGGTGGAACCCACAACGTCGTTGAATTGCGAAGGTCGAGTAACTCAGATTCATTCGAAGTTTCTGAGAATGCCAACAAGCAGAACCACGACTCTGCAATGACAGGAATCCCAGACCACGATGGAAAGCATGAGCATTCATCACCTCCTCCAACGGATCTCGTTGCTCGGTTGGAGGCGTACGTGCCACGGACTCGATTACCTTTCTCGTTGCTGATCTTGTACACAGATTGGAACAACAGTGTGGCATGCTTCAGACACAGAGCACGACGGAAGCCAAAATCAATGAAGGCCGCGTTGAGAGCGTTCGAACGAGACAACAACACTTGGAACATCTCGCGAAACAGCAAAGTGATGACATATCCCGCGTAAAGATTCTGGTTAAACAAGAAAATAGGCGATCGGAGGCAACGCTATCCACAGCATTGCGGGCAGAATCAAAAGTTGACCAGTTGGTCGCGTCACAGACGGAAGTATTTCAAAAGCTACTGAACAGTGTCAACCATGACTCGCGTCAGACAGATCGACAGGTCGATGAGGTGGAAAAAACGCTGGAAAATTCATGCAATCGCATTGAGTCGCTGGAGTTTCGTTTAGAGGCTAATGAGACAAAGTTTCAGGCCTATCAGGAGGACATTTCACGATATCGACAGCAGACGCAGACTCAGCTAGCCAGCCTCGAAGCCCAGATCGAAGACATCGTCAGCCGACACAGGAGAACAATGGAACAAGCCAATGAAGGGCTAATGAAGCATGATGACCTTTTGCAAGCCTTTGCTATGCTTGTGGAGCGAGCGATGTCGAAGGACTTAACGCAATCTGAGCGAGATTCAATCAGAAAATTTATGAACTAATTAGGGTCCAGAGTCTGTTTTCGGGAGTCGGGATTTCAATTTGGAGGCGGTTTACTTCCAGTCATTTCCGAGCGTTTAGAGATTTTATAGGTCATCGTACATCTTTTATTTGCTTGTGTATTTCGCTCTCAGACATTCACTCACTCACTGTCAACATGAGAGTCGAACGAGCCGTTCATTTCCCTCATGATCCTGTGACTTCGATCTCCCGCCCGTTAACACAGATCGAACATGAAACCGCGGAAGCCTTTGAAGAGCATATCTTCAACTGTCGGCTCTGTCGTGCACCATACGAACTTCACAGTCTATGCAACTATGGGGCGTATTTCGCCGACGAGGTAACCCAATTTCTAGTAGGGGGATCAGACGGGCGAGCCTATAGTGCTGTCATACCCGGAGTCCACTTCTTTCGTATCGAAATTCCCGAGCTATACACTGCTACAATCGATCTACTGAGACTCCGCCAAAGACGGCGGACGAAGCGAACTCTAAGAAGCAGCATTATTCCAGGGTCTTGCCCGGAAATCCGAACGACCGCGACACAAACACCTGGATGGTGGCCGACCAACCCACTTCCTTATCGACCTAGATATGTGCGGAAGTTCCACACCATCATACGTGAGCCGCGATATTAGCGTAACACAGATGTACAGAAGTCCCGGTTGACCGACGTGTCATGGATCCCAGTTTCTGTCGTCTGTAAATCCGGGAACTTGCCCGTCGACTTAAATTGACCACCCAGTTGTTACTTAGCTCTATATATATCTCAACATCGACGCTCATCTCCATTGCATAACAATATCAACACTTTTACTTTCTGCCTTGCGCCCTACTCATACTCAAGATGAAATTCGCATTATTGGTCGCTGCCAGCGTTTCTTTGTCCCAAGCGGCAGCGCCATTTGACCGCTCGCTGCCATGTATGACCCAACCAATTAATACTATCCTCGCAGGACAGAGCATCCAATTTGAGTGAGTCTAAATACCTTCTTAAATGCACTCATTCTAACTTCCAGACTCTTCAATGGCTATAACACAACTTGCGAGGCGTTTGTCTCCTTCGATAATCCTGATTTTGTCCCTCTGACCTTCCTAGCTGTTCCACGGAACTGCTCAGGGAACCAATTAGTGTCGCTGCAGATTCCACAGAGCGTTAGCAACGGTCTTGCATCCATCCAATGGTATGACTATCACATCTTCATAGCGTTCAATCTATACTAAATATAAATAGGAAATGTCAAGGAGGCGCGGCGAGCTCCTGCGAGTTGATCAACGTCGAAGGCGGTTGCAACGACCTAGTGTCCTACGAATCAGATATAGAACAGGCCTCGCTTGGTGTGCAGTGCGTTAATCGTGCAACGGGGTTAGGAAAGCGATTCAGTAGCCGCAGATTCAAATAGCCAAGTTGAGTTATTGATTGGGCTGTGTCGTTTCTGGGCGCAGTTCCTCGAATTGGGGAAGGGAGCGGAGTCCTGGATTTGGGTTGGAGTATGTAAACCAGGAATTGAGTTCTTGTGAATTTACCCTATATAAGACGTCTTCGCCTTCGTTTATCCTCAATCTCTCATTAAAATTGTGTATCAGATACTACCGGAAATATGCTCATCCCTCGTCCATTGAACCCTGATCAAGCCGATAAAGTGGCTGCAACTCGGATCGTTGAGCTGCTTGAAAGCCAGCACCAGGAGACCCTGGCCGTTCTTGAGTCTTTGAAGAACATCTTTGAAACTTTCAAAGAGCAGCATAATCACCACCCTCCTCAGAAGCTGAACAGCCTCAAGAGACTTTGGTACCGTCATGGCCGCAAGAACTCGTCTTCGCAGGACACCGCCGCCCTCAGTGTTCCGGCACAGGCTTTACTCCAGACTCTGGCCAAGGAAGCACTGTCTCCCAAGAGTAAGTAATGAATCGAAGTGAAAATTAATTATACGCTAACTCAGTGCCGGCAGCTTTGAAACTTGTTCTTGGAGTAGCCAAAGCGCTTGAAATGGACAAATGGGCCGCTAAGATGAAGTAACTCCAGTCCGTAGCCTGAGTATTATGTCTTCTGCTGTCATAGTTGATATATGACCTGTAAACATGATTTTATGTTCACGTGTATACCCTGAGGCGGTAAAGGCCGCGCCTTCTTGTAACTTTATTACAATAGATCCCGTCCACATGATACAACGAGAAGGACATGGCGACGTTGAGACTAATGTAGCTCTAGGTGGCATATTGCAAAGAGAATTCATTTGATTAAGACTAACGACTTGGCTTAGATACCGACGACTTCAGTCTACGTATCATCCCATTTGATCCCAAGCACTGTTGTCTATCACATCCTACTCAATATCTAAATCAATGCACGTAGTGTAGTATTGTGGTTGATAACGCAGACGATCATCTGCGTACGAGGGAAAGTCCCACACCCAGTACAGGGTATAGAGGTCAGTGTTGATATCGTTGGGAAGCGTAACATCCGCACGGCACCACAGGTTCATGCCTTGTGCTGGATCAGCACTCCCTGGAGGAGGCCATTGGCTCTCACGTGCTTCTTCGATGGAACTGAATTCACCTGGATCGTGGGAGCTATATTGATAGCAATGGCCGTCATCGAAAGGTCCGCTGTACAGAAGGCGGCCTCTTCCATCCCCGCCGCTTCCATCTTCGGTCCACTGTTTATGAATCTTAAGAAAAGAGTCTGAAGGCTGGCTTTGAGTAGTGCCATAGACGTATACTTTCCCTGGGGTTTCCTTACCAGGGGCGTTGTTTTGAGGCTTCGTGATATGGCCATTCTCGTTATATTGAAGAGCTACAGTTGACCCTTTGGCGACTTTCAAACGTGGGCTCCCTGCCGTTTGATTCGTAGTCGTATCCTGAGAAGGCGAACAGATTGTATCAGACACAGGCAAAATCGCGTCAGGATACTGCCAATTTTTTGGAAGCAGATAAGTCATCATGTCATCTAGATCGGGAGTTGGATTTGTACGAAGCACTTTTTACTGTAAGCGGCTTTCGTGGATGCAGAGCGGACATGGCATACCATTGCCTCTCGCGTATCCCGATGGGTTCAATAGGAGGTTTTTAGACAAAACCAAGTTCACGCGCTCTACCCAACTATGGGCAACCGTCATACATAGCAAATGAAATAAAACACCGATTGTCAATTTGTAGCTCATCTTTGTAGGCTATGCAGCGAGTGTCTGAAATATGGTAGGCGGAGACGACGACTTTGAAGAGGCAAGTTGTATTTATATTGTAGATGTATTTATGTGTACCTCCGGAGGGAATATCTTCAAGGGAAGCGGGAACCGGCCCCGGAGGATCCAGGTTCTTGGCATTACAAGAGCCTGGCTTCAAGCGACATCATCCCTACACCTGTTCCGACTATCGCTTCCTCTCCGCTATACGTTCGACATGAAACGGAAGCGCTCCCAATCGATCGATGAGTTTGCTTCGGTCGACCAGCCAAATCCTGATCGACTGCTCAGGCGGTCAAAACGCTTGCAGCTCGTCGCAAGCCATACCCATCGCCCACCTCCATGCCGCCAGCACCAAGTCACTCGCCAGAAATCGGCCAAACAAAACATAATTCACCCTGACGCTGGCGGCCTGAGAACGCCGGTGTCACAAAATTACAGCCCCATAGCCTGGAAGCACCCCGCCCAGCCCAGCGAAGACTTCCATCACGACAATTTACTCTCGCCGCGGAACGCTCCAACCATCAGCAGAGACCCAGCCCATGACCCTTTAAAAGATTTTACGTTCTCAACATACGACCCCAACTTTGGCCATAACGTCTGCTGTGCCTTTGACGTAAAAGAAAAGGTCAACAGTACATTACGCAAAATGCGTGCTGCACGACATGGAGAGGAAATGGCAGCAGCACTGAGTGGAAAGAGTACACCTGATGAACTGAGATCGAAGTATTACGCGGAACAAGACGAACAGAGCAGAGCATTATGGCTTGAGATTGGCGAAAACTCGCAAGAAGAGATGTTGGAAACATGAAGTTATGAGGCGGAATGGACCATTATATACCCACGACTAAGTACTTCATTCATGCAAACCGGCGCAGGCGCCTTAATCTTATCCCTGAAGCTCGCTCAATTCTGCGCTCATAGTCAGTCCGTGATCATTATGGGGCGCGACAAGTAGCGTACCCGTGCTGTTTGCGGGACCAGGCATCACCTCTGGTCGTTTCTCGTCCGAGAAGTGAATTGGTATGTTGGCTGTACGCCCCTCATACGCGTTTACGGTGTCGTTAGCTCCTCGGACTGATGGCGTTGGATGATATTGCGGTGGGCCAACGTCATCCATGGCGGGTGGTGTCACAAGCACGATTGGAACTCTCAGCTGTCGATCTGAATCGTTGCATAGCCTCGCAACCCGTCTGGATAAGCGACGAAATAACTTCCCACGGCGACCCCATTCGATATAGACGAATACTCTGATTGTCATGGTTGCTATGGATGTCTCTCCGTAACTGCCTCTCGTTTCATGTGAGCGCCCAGAGGATATTATTTAAAGACTCGTCTCCCCATACCCAGGCACAACCTCAGGCTCAGAAACGTGGAAGCAGTAAACCTGGTTTAGAACGACCATTCCTGCATTACCCGCATCGCACTATTGGAAACAGATCGAGCTTACACCAGGGTCGGATCTGGGTATCAGGCTTTCACGATCTGGAAACAGGGTGTTGCACAGCGTAACCGAAGTGTGGTGGCGAGTGGACGAGATTGAATGATTTCGGGCCCCTGGTCTACGGCGCGGCAGACATATCACAAACGAGAGCGAGAACCAACCAAGCAGCGAGCGTCACCGGGGCCTTGGACATGTGTGGTGACGAGTGGACGAGGACGCACGATCAAGCTTGCCGCCGGTATCTGCACCTCAGCCACCGCCACCAACATCCCATCCCGCTTTTATGCACATTGCTCGGAGGCAACAAAGGCCGATTCCCGCTTCCTCGCTGGTCCGAATGTCGGATTGCTGCCTGTGTGGTCACCCACTTTCTCATTGTCGACGTGATGGATCCCGTCCGCTCTCCTGTACTTAAGCAGTCGACCGGCAGATTAGTAGTACGGTGGGTGACCACGTGCGAATCCCTGCTGTTGTATGTTTTTGTCTTTTTTTTGGCTATTTCTTTTGGAGTGAAGTTTTGGAGAGAGGGGATAACAGGGGATAACTTGGGAGGGGGCGGATTTCGGTTTCTTCAAATTGTAAAGGGGAGTTTTTTTTGATGATGCACTGAAGATCTGCATTATGAAGTCTGTATGAAGCATACTCGTTCTTCCTCCGCTTCTTTCGCCTGCTGCTCAAGCAGGGCCATCCATGCGCAACATCTGTCCATCGTTTCCAAATCCATCTTTTCCAGATCTACGGGCTCCAATGACGACAAGAAAAAACTTTATTTCCAGTACCGAGGTCTCCCTTTTCTCCCATCTCTCATCTATCCATCTCCCGTCTCTTCCGGCCATGTCTAGTAGACTGCTTATATTAAATTCTCACAACGTCGTTGGATGACTTGATAAACAACTAGAAGTGGTTTTGGCTTGAAACAAGTGAAGGGAATTTGAGAGATTAAAACAATTTTTGAATTTAAATTTTCATTTTTTTATCTTGTCCATTCATTTCGTAAACATCTCAGGAAAACAAGTCGACATGAGGCATTACGAGATCGGGCGTGGGGAAAAAACATTAAGAGTGTCAAAGGCGATGAAGGGAAATTTAGTTGTTGCTGCGAAATGGGCATCCAAAACACAAGCGAACATGGCCCAAACAATCTTTTACGCCTTTGCTGTACACAAGTCAATTATTTCATAAGATTAGGTGCGAGCATCAGCGGGAGATGCGGACACAGAGCATACGTCTACACATCAAAATGTGGATGTCATGTTTGTGCCAGATTCTCTCCACTGATGATGACTCCCAGGTTCGGCCGTCTGCTGGATAGGTGGTCGTGCAGTCTATTATCATTCAACACTCCGTACGAGCGGAGAGCGAGATTGGTGGTCGAGGAGAGTTGAACATTTACTCGTACTCCTCCTTGACGCGACGCTGGCTCTCATTATCGATGAAGCTGCCTCGGCTACGGGTGCTGGACTTGCGACCAAAGTAGGACTTTTTGCGCGAGTCGTTGTTGCTCATGCCACCGCTGACGCAGTAGAGAACGGTGCTGAGAAAGAAGCAGGCGAAAGCACCCCAGGTGAAGCCGTAAGCCTTGATACCGAGAGAGGCGCCCATGTTGTTTGCCTTGAAGACATTGCGGGCCTTGACGGTCCAAGCACTATTATTGATTTAGTCGTTATTCACAATTGAAACGTTTGAGAGAATACATACGTCATGAGAGCAGCAGTGATGGCCTGGAAGAAGGTGGCGAGGAGGGTGGTGAAGCCAGTGATGTATGCGCCGAGACGAGCACAGAGGGCGAAGGCGCTGAGGAGGAAGGAAATGACGGCGAAAAACAGGGCAACCAAGTAGAAACCCCATGCAAGTCGGCTCAGATAGTAGTACATGTGAGTGCCGACAAAGTCCATTGGAACACCATCAGTAGTGCCAAAGTTCTGAACGGGGTTGAAAGGCGAGGCAGCCTTGATGGGACTGCAGTTGGCATTCTTGCCGTTGGCACCAACACCGCAAACGGAAAAGTATGTCCAGCGCGAAGTGCTCATGGCGCCATTGATGGCACTGGTGTCTGCTTGGAGGAAGTAGATTTGGTCCTCTGGAGTACCAATCTTGGTGCCCGACAGGATGACGAAGAATTGCAAGACAATGCCACCGGCCAGGATGATGAGGGAAATCAATGCCAAGAGGGGGCCTGGAATGGATGGTTAGCGACGACGATGCGCTGGTCGTGTGAATGGAGGTACTTACGTGCGACCGTCATTTTGCAGTGGACTGTGGAGAGATGAGAGATGTAGGAGGAGGTGGTGGTGGTGGTGAGAAGAGCTGGAGGAGTGAGTGTCAGTTAGGCAACAATGGAAAGTCGGCCGGTTGCGGGAGGGAGGGAAGAGAGATGACATACGGTATGTGCACAAGCAGATGTGTCGATGCAATAATCAACTTAGCAGCGAGGAGACTGTCGCAATGGATGGAGCGCAACGGGATGGACGGGCAGGGCAGAGGCTTTATTGACGGGGCCGTGGTGCGTGCCAAAGTATAAGTTGGGTCGGGCCTCCGGGTGACGTTGGCTTCAAAACCTGTTGTGGATGACGTCGAGGCCCGACGACGAGCAGAAGCCAGCCAAAGCCAGCCAAGCCACAGACGTACGGCTAGTTTAGTAGAAGAGCAGAAAACATGACAATAGAGTTACAGTAGAGTTACAGTAGTCACATCCACATGCGTCGTAGCAGACGGTTAGACACACACATCGCCGTCACTGGCCTTGTTGGCGGGCGGACCTCCGCGGAAGGCCTCGTCGTGTCTAGACCAGCAGCCAGAAGAAGCCTCCAAGCCTGGTGGAAGCACTCTACACACGACAGTAGTAGATAGTTACTACAGTGTGTACTCACGTCATGGACCACCTGGGCGGAGGAGACACAGAAGAAAATGCATGTGGGCAACTACTCCTATCCACGTGTACAACCCGTCCAGCCACACTTCTGTCGTAACCTGCTGCGTGTCTATGTCTGTCTGTCTATTGCTACGCACTGCCGCCACGCATTGCCTTGCCCCGGCTGAAGACATGTTATTATTCCATAGACATGTGCAAAGTCAGCAAGGTGGATGTTCGTGTTCGGCAGGCCGGGGCTGTGTTTGCACCTGCGTCATCGCCTGGCTTGGGTCGTTGTCTGGGCGCCGCGGGCCGTGAAAAGCCAAACCAAAGCCAGAAACATATCACGAAATAGTCGGAGTTCATGGTACAGAACAGTATATAGGTAGCGCAGATCACACATCACCCGCCCGTTGAGCCGTCAATGCCGTGAACGGGACCGAGCACAGTCGTTCCTGGTTCGGTGTGATTAATTCATTCATCGGTGCGTGAACCATCGAAGAGTAGAGAACACGGCGCTGGTCCCGATCGTCGTCCTGGTTCTGTACCCCACACGTCTGCTGGTTAGTCGGCCTCTGATCGTGTCTTGCCCCTGCCATGTACGCGTTGCCCATCACAGCATTGTCGTCTCCTAGATTCTCATAGCCAGAACCTTGGGCGTCGGCCCAGAACATTGCTCACGTGACCTGACCGACACGACAGAACCACAAGTATATAAAAACCAATGTCCACTCACCGAGCGATTGTGTTCAACTCATGTCCGAGCCTCACTAATTAGAATTTACGATACTATTCAAACATATTGCTACACTTCGTCCAACTTCATTCTCAACCTACCCGACAAGTACCAGCCCTGGGAACACTGGCCTTGACACTTTGGAGAGGAGTATTGCGTTGCCAAGACGTACACTGGATACGGTCATGGGCAAAGCAAACGACGATGATTGAAGAGATACATTCATAATAATCAGACACAAACAAGCATAGCATTTATCTATCAATGTTATCACTTGTGAAATGCATAAAGCACAACCAACCAATCATGATAGACACTGCAAGCAAATGCAAGCGATATCGGGGTAAGGAGCTTCTCCGATCTAAGGTTTCACTAGCGCCTTATCGATTGCCCAGACGTCCCTCGCCGCGATTGCGCCATCGCCATCAATTGGAAATGCACTTTTCTTTCACTTCTGTCATTTCTCAGCCTGTGTATGCTCTTTTCAACAGCGTATGGTAAATTGTCTATTGAATTGACTTCTGCTTGAGTTTCTTCCGCTAGAGTGACGTTGCGGTCTACTTACTACCGCCCCAATCAACCCCGCTGGCGAGCCGCAAACATGTCTCCGGCCCTACTCACAGCCGTTGACTCAACATTACACATCCACCTCATTATAGGTTCCAACCCTCTAGCCGGCGCACGATGCAGCAAATCCATCGAAGTCGGTGCCAAACCCATCCTCATCACACCCGAACAAGCAAACCTTCATTACGGACTGGCGAAACGAATTGAAGAGCACAGCATTGAATGGTTGAAGCGTGAGTTTCGAGATGACGACTTGACGAATTTGGGACGAGACGATGTCGACCATGTCGTTGATGCAGTCTATGTCACTTCAGGTGGAAAGACTCCTCTTGCTGTGCACATATCAACTCTATGCAAACGCCTGCGCATTCCGGTCAACGTCGCCGATGCTCCCAGTCTATGCACCTTCACCTTGTTGTCCACGCATACTTCTGGACCTTTACAGATAGGCGTTACGACATCCAACAAAGGCTGTAAGCTCGCTTCACGTATACGTCGTGAAATCGCATGCTCATTGCCCTCCGATCTCGGCGCTGCTGTTGATCGTCTAGGCACAGTCAGAAGACGTATCTGGGAACAGGATCATGCAACAGAGGCGGCGTTGGCAGACCTGGAAGCGGAAGATGACGATGCAGGACAAAATGCGGCGTTTAACAAACTCATCACTCCGTCTGATTTAGAGGCTGCCAAAGCTAGGCGTATGAGATGGCTTGGTCAGATTTGCGAATACTGGCCTTTGCGCCGATTAGCCGCCATTACAGACGAGGACGTGGATCGCATATTGGAGGCATACAAGCACGACTCTTTGATCGCGCCGTCTGTGAAAGAAACGCCTTTACTTGACCCGGCTACGTTGGACGCTCGAAAAAATAGAGGCCGCATCGTCCTTGCTGGCTCCGGGCCAGGTCATCCCGATTTACTCACGACAGCGACTTTGAAAGCCATTCGAAGCGCAGACATCATTCTCGCGGATAAACTCGTGCCAGCACCCGTCCTCGAACTGGTACCACGTCGTACACCAATTGAGATAGCCCGTAAATTCCCCGGCAACGCTGACGCCGCCCAAGATGAACTACATCGTCTGGGTCTTGAAGCCCTCCAGCAAGGCAAAACAGTCCTGCGCTTGAAACAAGGCGACCCTTATCTTTATGGTCGCGGCGCCGAAGAAGTTCATTTCTTCCGCAAACACGGCTATGAAGCCACTGTCCTCCCAGGCGTAACATCCTCCCTCTCCGCACCACTCTTCGCCCGAATCCCCGTCACACACCGCGGCGTCAGCGACCAAGTCCTAGTTTGCACAGGCACAGGCCGCAAAGGCGCAGCCCCCGACCCACCCGCCTACCGCGCCACCCAAACCGTCATCTTCCTCATGGCCCTCCACCGCCTCACAGACCTAATCCCAACTCTCACCACCCACACAACAAATCCGTACCCGTCCTCCACCCCCTGCGCCGTCATCGAACGCGCCTCCTGCCCAGATCAACGCGTCATCCGCACTACCCTCCAACACGTCAACGCCGCCGTCGACGAGGAAGGAAGTCGTCCCCCGGGTTTACTCGTTGTAGGCGCTGCGTGTGAAGTTTTACAGTCGCTAAACTCGCAGAAATGGATTGTCGAAGACGGATTTCAGGGTCTGGATGTTTTGAATGACTTTGCTGATCCGAACAAGGGTTTGGATGGCTTGCGTGAAAGTTTGGTTACTCCTGATGAGGAATCACGAGATGGGTATTTGCGTTCGACTTGTTCGGGTTTGGAGATGTCGAATGGCGGGGCTGTAGTTGTTTGAGAAATTATTGGGTTTGAGGGAATCATTGAGTTTGAGATTCCCTTGGATTTGAGAAGCTCTTAGGTTTGGAGTTGGGAATGTTTTACGAGATGCTTATAGATGGTATAGATATGGCTAGACGTGATGATGATAATGATTGATGGTGAGGGGTATATCATGGACGGTATATCATGAACGAAGAAATAGAAATTTTCATATTAATATCAATTTTCGGAATAGAGTTGTTAGATTCGGTCGTGGCAAAATCAGTCCTCACCATATCAATCATCCCAAAATCAGGTATTTTCCAAGTCAGTATTGCAAACGTCGACTTTTTGTGTACTTTTCTCTTTTCAGATGACCGAGTGTTCTTGGCGTTGTACTTGTCATTCATTCACTCGGGAATGGCAACAGAGTGACTTGGGAGATTTACGTTGGTGTGAATATTGTGCATCTTTCTTATCAGAATACAATCACACTATCAAACATCTTACCTGAACATAATATCTGTACGTATTTAAAATGAAATATACACATGAATACCCCTTGTCTGTCCATTGAAGTAAAAGTTCCATACAAAAAAGACCAATCGCTGAGTGACCCTGAACTACAGTAGACTATCTTTTCTCTGCCGTTCGTTTGCCGCTTTTCAAGCCGAAAAGTCTTGCCTATTCTGACCCCATGGGCGCTATAATTTCTGGCCTATCTACGCCCTAGAACGTCCCTCGCTTGATCATTCACCCGTGAGAAATTCGACTTCGGCTGATCATCATTCACTTTCTAATCGCGACAAATTTCTGATCGCTACTTTTGAAACGAGAATTCAAAGCCGCTTCAGAGTTGTATTAGCACGTAATGCCTTGACGAGATTTTCAACACGCCATAGGCGATATCAATCCATTTTACTCCTCGACATGGCTTTGGAGAGTTCACCACACGGCTTGCGATCCACGGCGGATTTGAATCATGACGAGATGACCCCTTCTGGAACACCGACGCAGGAACCTATTGAAACCCCTTTACCACAAGACGTCGAGAAGCAAATCGACGGCGGCGCCATCCAGCTCACAGCCAGTCACGCCTCACAAGTAATCCCTCGCTCACGCGCCATCGCACTGGTCATCACCGTCACAGGCGCCGCGTTTCTCAACACCCTCTCCGTGCAAGCAGCCGTCATCGTGCTGCCCGTCATCGGCCGCGACCTGTCCATCCCCGCCGCACGCCAACAATGGATCGTGTCGTCCTATTCCCTCGCTTTCGGGTGTTTTCTCCTTCTCTGGGGCCGATTGGCGGATGTCTATGGCAAACGCACCATTTTCATTCTCGGCTCGTTGTGGGTTTGTATCATGACGCTCATATGTCCGTTTGTGTCTAGTGAGATTGGTTTCAATGTCTTGCGCGGCTTGCAAGGTCTCGGCGCTGCGGCGAATGTGCCCACGGCGATTGGGATTCTGGGCGTGACGTTTCGCGAAGGCAAGGCGAAGAATTATGCCTTTGCTACGTATTCCGCCGGCGCACCGCTGGGATCCGTGTTTGGGAATATCCTCGGCGGCGTGGTCGCGCAGTATGCGAGCTGGAAATGGATTTTTTGGATTTTGGCTTTGGTCGCTGCGTTGTTGACCGTAGCCGGCCACATGGTGATTCCGGTTCCTGCTGTACAACCTACAAACGCACAGCTCAAACACGCCGTAGACTGGCTCGGCGGCGCCATGATCACCATGGGCGTATGCGCGCTTCTCTTCGCGCTCGCCCAAGGCAACGTCGTAGGTTGGAACAAGCCATACATCGGCACCATCATCGGACTCGCACTACTCACCATCCTCGCCTTTGTGCTCTGGCAACACCATCTCGAAACCCGCACGTCGCGACCCCCGCTACTCAAAATCAGCATGTTTCGCAACCTCCGCATCGCCGCTGCCATGCTCTGCATGGCGCTCTTCTTCGCCTCGTTCAACAACTTCCTCATCTTCGCCACCTTCCAATACCAAGACTACCTCGCCCTGTCCCCGATCCACACGACCCTCCGCTTCCTCCCCACCGGCCTAATGGGTCTCCTAACCATCGCCATAACCTCCCAACTCCTCGCGCGGGTCCCAGTAAACTACATCCTCGCCTTTGGCACCCTAAGCGTCACCACCGCCTGTCTCCTCTTCGCAGCCCCCATCCCGCCTACAATCAGCTACTTCGCCGCCGGCTTCCCGGCCATGTGTCTCTGCGTTCTCGGCGCGGATACGCTGTTCCCGGCCCTCGTGCTTTTCAACTCTCATCATCTCCCGCGCGCAGATCAGGCGCTTGGTGGTGCGGCGATTAATGCCGTGGGACAAATTGGTCGTGCGGTCGGTTTGGCGCTTGCTACGGCGATTCAAGTTGCTGTGCAAGAAAGCCGTAGTGGGAGGGGGGTGGGCAACGGAGGGAGCCAGAGTACGAATGGAGGGGGAAATAAAGGCAATGAAGCTTTTTTGCAAGGCTTACGTGCGGCCGAGTGGTTTAATGTCGGGTTGGCTTTGTTGGCGTTTATCGTTTCGGTCGTGGCGTTTAGAGGGGCGGGGATTATTGGGAAGAGTAAGACTTGATTTCAAGATTTCAAGTCGACATGAAAAGTCGAGATGATCAAGTCAAGACGTGAATTCAAGACGATGGATGAGTAATGAGATATACTTGAACAGATACTTGTAGATACACTTGGAGATACACCTGGAGATACACCTGGACGTACACCTGGACGTACACCTGGACGTACACCTGGACTTACTCCTGGATGCACACATGGACGCACACATGGATATACACCTGGAGATACAACTTGACATACGCTTAGAAATACCCCTGAACATATACTTGGAAATACACATAGAAAATAAAATTAACAAATGTTTGATATATGCATTCGTTGATCCTCGCAGTTGATTGCTCGGCATCTATATTCTAGTTGATAAGATTTGCTTATTTGACATCAGTCATACTTGAACAGTCGGGCAACTTCCTAAACGAAGCCCAACTCAAGTAGACAGATAGACATGTATCCATCACAAACGGATAGACAGAGATGTATGCATCGCAAACAAATCGTCGACTCAAAAACAACTCCAGAAGCGCCTTGCTTATAATTTTTCCGTCCTTTATTCCTCACGTTGAGTGGGATCCCCCATTACACCCAGCCCGAATAATGTGTATTGTTTCTTCAAAACGCCGTTGAAAGCATCATAAAGCTACCGTGATGAACGGTGAGCCAGGTATATATCGTCTCAAAACATTAAATGCGCACCATCACCCCCTTTCCAATTGACTTTGCGACCGTCTAAAAGAGACCGTCAATTTCACCCGTCTCAGTATCAACCTCGACATTGAGGTAACCGGGAGCGGTTGGAAGACCTGGGATGGTTTGAATATCTGCCGCGAGGGCATAGAGATATCCAGCTCCAGCGGCCATGCGCACGTCACGAATAGGAACAGTGAAGCCAGATGGTGCACCCTTGAGAGCTGGATCGTGGGAGAGAGAGTATTGTGTCTTGGCAATGCAGATGGGCAAGTTGCCGAGTCCCTGTCTTTGATAGGTGTCGACCTTCTTTTGGGCAATCTCGGAGAACTCGACCTTGTCGGCGCCGTACATCTTCTTGGCAATAGTCTCGATACGGTCCTGGACGGTACCATCGAGCTCGTAAAGGAGCTTAAAGTCTTCTGGCTTGTTCTTGGCAGAAGCCTCAATGACACCCTTGGCGAGATCAATAGCACCCTTTCCACCTTCAGCCCAGTGGTTGGCAGCAATAGCGTCCTCGGCGCCGGCCTTGAGAGACTCTTCGCGAATGACTTGAATTTCGGCGTCGGTATCAGTGGTGAACTTGTTGATGGCAACAACAACCTTGGTGCCGTATTGCTTGGCATTCTCAATATGCTTGGCCAAGTTGACGCAACCAGCACGAAGGACATCAACATTCTCAGTGCGGTAAACCTCAGGAAGTTGAGCGCCAGCCTTGATCTCTGGTCCGCCACCGTGAACCTTCAAGGCACGAACGGTAGCGACAATGACGACCACGTCTGGAACAAGTCCCGAGTTACGACACTTGATGTTCATGAAACGCTCACCACCCATGGTAAAGTCGAAACCAGCCTCGGTGACAACAAAGCCAGTGCGCTCGTTGTGGTCCTCGTCTGGCTCGGTACCAGCAAGCTTGAGAGCAACACGGTCAGCAATGATACTGCTGTTACCGATGGAGATGTTGGCGAAAGGACCAGCGTGGACGAAAACTGGGGTGCCTTCGAGTGTTTGCATCAAGTTTGGTTTGCAGGCATCCTTCATGAGGGCAGTCAGAGCACCGCCAATACCAATATCATCAGCAGTTACAGGATCACCAGCCCTGGAAGATGCAACGACCATGCGTCCGAGACGCTCGCGCATGTCATGCAGAGAAGTAGAGAGGGCAAGAACGGCCATGCACTCGGAAGCGACCGAAATGTCAAAGCCAGTCTCACGTGGAGTACCCTTGCTCTCGGTAGGGGCCTGTCCAATGGTGATACCACGGAGGTGACGATCGTTCACGTCGAGAACTCTGCGCCAGGTGATGGTTTCAGGATCAATGTCAAGACGAGCGAATTTTCTGATTTCCTCTTCAGTAAGCTCATTGGGGTCAGTCTTGGTGATACCAAGCTTCTTCAGTCTCCTGTACATGATTGGTACGAATTCACGCTTGCCCTTCTTGGCTGGGACTAAACGGCTGAACAAGGCCTTGTCGCTTTGTGTGGCTTCGTGGAACATGCGGGTATCAATGGCAGCAGCGAGCAAGTTGTTCGCAGCAGTAATGGCGTGAATGTCACCAGTCAAATGCAAGTTGAACTCGTCCATAGGAATGACCTGGCTGTATCCACCACCGGCCGCACCACCCTTGATACCAAAGGTAGGGCCCTGAGATGGTTGACGAACGTTGGCAAAGGCGACACGGCCGAGGTGACCGGAAAGGGCTTGTACCAAACCAATGGTAGTGGTGCTCTTACCCTCACCAAGTGGAGTTGGAGTAATACCAGCGACAAGAACGTATCTGCCGTTGCGACGGTGTTCCAGACGCTTGATAACGTCGAGAGACACCTTGGCCTTGTATGCACCAAATGGCTCAAGCTCGTTGGTGGCGATGCCAATTTCAGCAGCGACCTTGGTGATCAGCTTGGGGCGCTGGGCACGGGAGACGGCGATATCGGATGGAACTGGGTCTAGGAGCTTGAGGGGAAGGGGAACAACGTGGCGAGCCTTGAGGCGTTGGAATGAAGCCGTAGCCGCATCGGTGACGTTGCGAAGCAACATGGCGACAGTCATAGGACCAACACCGCCGGGAACGGGGGTGATCTGGCTGGCCTTTTCGACGGCAGTCTCGTATTCGACGTCGCCAACTAGACGGTAGCCTGACTTCTTGGTCTCGTCTGGGATCGAGTTGGTGCCAACATCAATCACGACGGCACCCTCCTTGATCCAAGAGCCCTTGACAAAGGCTGGCTTGCCGATGGCGGCTACGACAATGTCGGCCTGCTTGACAATGTCCTCGAGGTTCTTGGTCTTGGAGTGGCAGACGGTGACGGTGGCATCAGCGTTGCGAAGGAGATAGCTCAATGGAGCACCCACAATGTCGGAGCGGCCAATGACGACAGCATTCTTGCCGGCAATCTCGACGCCAGACTCTTGCAAAAGAACCATGACACCCTTGGGAGTGCATGGAGTGAAGACGGGGCGACCACCCTTCTTGGCCAACTCGCCAATGTTGTTGGTGCCAAAGCCGTCGACGTCCTTTTCTTCGGCGACAGCAGAAGTGACCTCGTATTCGGTGATGTGTTTGGGGAGAGGTAGCTGAACGAGGAGACCGTGGACAGTGGGGTCATTGTTGAGGGTCTCAATGTGGTCGAGCAGCTCGGTCTCGGAGATGGACTCTGGGTATTGGTCGAGTCTGCACGAGATCTTGGCCTCTTGGGCAGCCTTGAGCTTCATCTTGACATAGGTGGTGCTGTCGCCGCGGTCGCCGACCTGGATGATGACTAGGGATGGCTTGTAGCGGGGGTTGGAGGCCTGCTTCTGAACAATCTCGTCCGCAATGCCGGAGCGGATCTTCTGGGCAATGGCATTGCCGTCGATCTTGGTGGCCGTCATGGCGGCGGGTGAGGAGGAGAAGAATCGAGCGGCGGTGCGGGATGACTGGGGTTGATGGGCGCGACAGTCGGTGGAAGCAGCAGGGCGGGCGAGGGACAAGGAGTGAATGGCCTTGATGGAGGAGGGAGAAAGGCGGGCAGGAGTGGGAAAAGACGGACGGAGTCTGCCCCGCGGTAGGAGATTTGCACGAAAAAGGCCGAGGCGGGCGGAGGCAGACATTGGCAGGCAGCAATGCAGACGGGGGGAGGAAGCAAGTCCTGGCCCTCCACGCGCGCAAGGGCAGTTTTGAATGAGAAATGCTGGAGAGAGGGACCCGCTAATACGTGGACGGGGTGGGGACAGCCATCGCGTCTTTATCTACCAAAGAAAAAAAAATTCTGGAGACGAGACATGTTTTGTGCGTGCTTCAGGTTCAGGTTCAGCAACAGCTCACGGGCGTTTTGGCTACCCGCCGCAACCGCAACCGTTCCTCCGTCGGCGATCCGCCCGTGGGATCCCATGCCGTCTCGCCACGGCGCAGTGGGAACGACGATGGGACAGTATTCCGCGGCGACGATAAGGGTGGGGGGCGAGGATTAGTTCAGGAGAGTAGTGTAGTGTCGTGAGTCGTGCGGAAGTCAGTGGATGTGCGTTTGTAGGTGTGGGCATAGGCATATAGGCATGGGCATGTGAGCGGAGGCATCGGCCATCGGCCTTGCTCGGATAATGGCACGAGGCAGAGGCACGTTTATTTCACACTCAGTCTCAGGCACCCAGGCATCAGGCATTCAGGCATTCAGGCACTCAGCAGCCTCTTCATTCAGATTCAGTGACGGGACCACCCGCTCTACACCACCGCGAACCCCTCGAGTCATCGACCACCACCAACAATGCCGCTCACAAGGCGATATTAATTTCGCCTGCCCGTGTACCAATTACACACGGTCCTGTCCATGTCCCATGTTGCTCCATACTGGCCTGTTACAATCAAGTAGTTGTGTGTGCATCGCGAGTCCTGTACTGGTTGATTGCTCGACCAGTGCCGTGCAGGGTGGATAATTCGCCGTTGCAAACTAAAAGTGCCCGCCCAAAAGTTCAAACGCCAAGCATCCATCCATACTCCAACATTCGACTTCATCGCCGTCGCAGCACGTGGACCACCCTCCTTCCTCCTCCTCTCCACCCCACATATACATCGCTGCCACCATGAGGCCCATCCTGTTGTCAGGCCACGAGCGTGCGCTCACACAGGTCAAGTGCGTCCCCGCCATTTCGCCATCATCGTGTCCGATGCAAACCCCCACCATGACCAACCATGACTGACTGTTTGTGCCCCGCAGATTCTCCAAGGAAGGCGATTTCATCTTCTCCGTTTCCAAGGATCACGTCGTCTGCGCCTGGTACAGCGCCAACGGCGAGCGATTCGGCACCTATCATGGCCACCAGGGTGCTCTCTGGACCGTCGATGTCAACCCTACCACCACCCTGCTCGCCACGGGCGGCGCCGACAGCACCATGCGACTGTGGGATGTCAAGACTGGCAAACTGTTGAAGACTTGGGATTACCTCACCTCGATCAAGCGCGTCGAGTTTTCGGAAGATGGCAAGCAACTGTTGGGTGTGACGGAGAAGAGAACGGGACAATTGAGCAACATCTACGTCTACGACATCATCAACGACGTCGACGCAGAACAGACCAGTGAGCCCAGCCTGCACATTGTCGTCGACGAGCTGCCAAGAGTCACAGTTGCTGGTTTCTCCTACCTCAACAAGTACATCATCACCGGACACGAAGACGGCAGCATTGCCCAGTGGGATGCCAAGACGGGCGAGATGCTCAACAACGTCTACTCACACGAAGACGGCATGTTGGTATCAGATCTACAGTGGAGCGCCGACCGTACCTACTTCATCACCTCCTCCAAAGACAAGACGGCCAAGCTTCATGACACAAACACCTTGGAAGTTCTCAAGACCTATGTCGCCGATACACCTTTGAACAGCGCCGCAATTACCCCCGATCCACAACAATATGTCATTCTTGGTGGTGGTCAAGCCGCCATGGATGTCACAACCACCTCAGCCCGACAGGGTAAATTCGAAGCCCGTTTCTACCACAAGATTTTCGAGGAGGAGGTTGGCAGAGTTCGTGGTCATTTCGGTCCTTTGAATTACGTCGCCGTAGACCCAACTGGCAAATGTTACTGCTCAGGTGGTGAGGATGGTTATGTTCGTGTCCACCACTTTGACCCGCCATATTTTGATTTCAAATATGAAGTCGAACGTGAGCGGGAACGAGGCAAGTTTTGAGGAATGAAAGAAAAGAAAATCGCATCACTCGATTAGGTGGTAAAATGGGGCTGGGGCATCAGCAGGGCGTTTTGGGCGCTGGGAGAGCTTAACTACATTAGTAGATCAGTACTCATGAATCAATGAGAGTCTTAAGCAATTACTCCTATATTGTGCTCAACTTTTGCATTCGTCATTAATCAAGTATATGCATTTTTTGGCAGTCAGCTATGATTTTTAATTCTGGAGTAGTGTCATTATCATCCTATATTATATTTTGCGTATTCATCTCGTCGCTGCCTGTCGAGAAGTAGAACCGTAAACAAGTGTTTCCAGAAAGTCGGACATGACGTTTTCTTCGCATGTAAGTGAAACTCGTCTCACTTTAACAGTACAATAACGAAATTCATGTCAGGAAGGAAAGAAAGAAGAAACTCTGACCCTGATTCTGCCTCGAATGTTTTTTTGAAATGTCTCGTTAAAATGTGTAATTGAAATGTCTCGTCGTCTCATCACATGTATATTTTCGTTCGGACGAATCGCAAAATGGATTTCTAAAATCCCACTGCCTCGGTACTCGTTTCCCGAGGATGACTTCAACTTCCGCCCGCGATGAGACGACACGACTACTCTTCTGGACTGGAGTCTGTCATATTCCACACTTATTACTTATTTGTTGTTGAAGGTTTGGACTTGAACAGATTTAATTTTGAATCCTTCTCGTCTCGTCTCTCTCATCTCTAGGCCCTGATTCCGTGGACTTTCTATCTCGATCACAGACAGATCGGATCAGATCAATCAAACCGCATACACCAGATCAGACCGACCAGACCAAACCAATCAACATCCACATCCACATCAACCACAACTCCCACCTCAAACCGCAACAATGTCTCCATCCTCTCAACCCGATTACACACAATTCCCCCACTACAACATCACCTTCCCCGCCCCCTACGTCGCCCATGTCGAAATCAACCGTCCCAAAAAGCTCAACGCCTTCTACGAACCAATGTGGCTCGAACTCGGCGCCATCTTCCGCCTCCTAAGCCACGACCCTTCAGTCCGGAGCATCGTCCTCTCAGGCGCGGGCGACAGGGCCTTCACAGCCGGTCTGGACGTGCAAGCAGCCTCATCCAACGGGGCTCTTACACCCGCAGCAGCAGGCATCGACGCCGCACGCAAAGCAACCGAAATCAGACGACACATCGAAACCTTCCAGCACGAAATCAGCGCGGTGGAAAAATGCGAGAAACCCGTCATCTGCGTGCTGCACGGCTTCGCCTTCGGCCTCGCCATCGATTTGAGCTGTGCATGCGATATCCGGCTCTGTGCGCGGGACACGCGGTTCGCGGTGCGCGAAGTTGAAATCGGTCTTGCCGCTGATATCGGCACTTTATCCCGCCTGCCGCATGCGAATGTCGCTATGAGCTGGGTCAAGGATGTGTGTCTCACTGCACGCGATTTCGATGCCGATGAGGCGTTGCGTGTGGGTTTTGTCAGTGGGGTTTTTGACGATAAGCAGACTGCGCTTGGTAAGGCGGTGGATATGGCCCGATTGATTGCGAGTAAGAGTCCGGTTGCTGTGCAGGGAACGAAGGAGGTGTTGAATTATTCGCGCGATCATACTGTTGTTGAAGGTGAGTTGATGCATTGAGATCTATTCTTCTTTGATTGGGAAACGGGGAGTTTAGTTGGAAATATGATGCTGACGTGAATTACTAGGTCTGAATTATGTCAAGGTTTGGAACGCGGCTATGTTGCAATCACAAGATGTCGTTGATGCCATGACGGCCGGTCTTCAAAAACGCAAGCCAACGTTTTCCAAGTTATAAAACGCTCTCTTGAACAAAAGTATTACGTACTGAAATCACTTGTAGAGGAAATGAAAGCACATGGTTGATCAATAATCAAGCATCGTACAGCAACAACTTAAAGCTATGTATTATATATTCTCAATCGTGCCAAATTCGTCATATTTCATACCTTCGTCCTACGCCGCGCTAGTAGCAAAGTTCATAAAGTTGCCCAGATATTATATCGTGGTTGTGTGTCATAATCATGTTCAGCTGGTTGACTCGACGTGTCAAGTCGAACTGACGGGGATCCGTCGACCATAGTCCACGTCTCAGCCAAATCGGACCGGTGTTGTTTCATGATCGCCAACAGCTCGATTCTCAATTCTAGAAGTCGTTCCAGCACTGTCGTTCACAGCTGGCTGCGCGGCATATCTCGCCTCATAATCCGGCGGTTTCAAACCAACACCATCCCTCGAAAGCGTCTGTAAAGGAACAGCAGGTTCACCAATTCCAGTCGTACCGTCTGCATTCTTCGGCACATAAGGCGGCGGCGCTTCACCCTCCTCATTCAACCCCTCTTCCCGACTCGCCTCAGCAGATCGCATACGTCCATGCCAATATCGTCTCCTGCCTCTTGGATCCCACGCGTTCAAATCCTCCGCAAGCGCGTGTTGTCTGCCGCCTTGCATACTGGCCAAAGCGATTCGACGGCGACGCCAGTAGAGGAAGAACCCACAGCCCACGACACAAATGGCAAACGCGAGGATGACGAAGAAGTAGTTGTATAAAGGGAGGATATTGGCCGGGTTGGCACTGCTTGTCGCGCTGTCTGAGGTGGGAGGCATGCTTGTCGTGTCCGGGCTGGAACTCGTCGTGCTCGTCGAGGATGTGGAGGCGTCTGCGGCTTGTGCTAAAGAGGCAAGAGTGCACGCGAGCAAGGCAGCTCGGAACGTGTGCGTCCTCACCATGATGGTCGTATTGTGGTTTTGGCGATGAAGGAAAACACAAAGCTGTAGTATCCTACAGGAAGATGCAGTGGTCGTGTGCTCTGGTCGGAGGCTTCGGAGCAAGCGGAAGGTTGGACTCGGCCGTATGATAGATAATGCCGACCAGGCCGCGTGGAGACTCTTTAGTCACAATTAATGGATATCTTTTCGGGGTTTATGGTCTTGTATTGACGCCCATGGTAAGATCAGAGCGATTTGGCGCCGACTGAACGATATCAAAGACAGCGCGGTCTGTTATAGTAAGGGAAGACGAGAGGCGGTGGATGTGAAGTTGGATCGACAAGAGTCGAGGCGGGGCTGATTGATAATGCACCAGAGAGCAACTTTGGTCTCGTCATTGGTTTTTCGACGTTATTGCAAAAGATCGAACTTTACCCGGATACCGCTTGTAGTTATTTGATTTTCTGCTTCTACTGCCTTCATTTTCCTCGTTGCCACCAAGTACAATCCAACTAAATGAATCCCTCGTAAAGATCGCTATCGAGGAGTAGTTTAATGCAACATCTGGGGACGTGCATAAGTGCGTCCAACTTGCCGAGTTCATCTGTGCAATTCATCACCTTATTCGCCCTCGCCCCACCAGTTCCAACCATCATCTTCTGCATCAGCCGTCATCATGCCTCGAGCAATGCCAGGTATGCTATTCATCCGTCACGTATCACAGGGTTGTAAATGCTGACATGCGCTGGCATGAAGGTGTGCTCGTCCAATGTGACCCTTCCATCAAGGCCATCATTGTGAAAATCAACGCCGAACACAATCATGACATTATCGTTGAAGAAATCGACGAGGAGCATGTCTTGGTCAAGACGAGTAAGCATGAGCTACTCAAGAACCTACTGAAGGACGTGAGTGGTCCATATACAGACTTGACATGTCGAGCTGTTTTTAACAAGTGCGGTAGGCTCTCAAAGATACTGTCAAGGAAGCCGCCGAAAGCTCCGAGTCGGAATAGACACGACCATTTGTCTCGATTATAGACTTGAGAGTCTGGCTTACTGGCTGCTCTCGTTTGTCTGTGATCAGATCATATCTTGGGAATGCCGCCGAGCATACCCACGAGACTTGTATCGATACATTGTGAGTTGATGATTGATGCCATAGATTTCCTATCATCTGCATACGTAAAACAGCTTTTCAGCAAAGTTGCTTTCCTCTTATTTTCATCTCGTCCTCATCTTGAAGTCTTTATGCAGACACATCGTGGCTGCCGGGCATGGTTTCGAGCTGAGTAGCACCGCTGACACTAGACACCCAAGGGGTGCGCTCAGGGACGAAAAGCTCAAGCGCTGGCTGAGCATCCTTCAAGGCATTGTGGTCATCCAAAACGCCAACCTTGATGACCTTGTTTGGGCCAAACGAGGCTCCGTCACGGAACAATGTGGTACCGCAATCGGCACAGAAGTGGCTAACAATCTCATTGCCACTGTCGGCCGTCTTGGCGTATTTCTTGTGGCTGCTGCCGGAGACCTCAAAGCCCTCGCCAGGGACGATGATGTTGGTGCTGTAGGTCGAGCCGGTGATTTTCTTGCAATCGGCACAATGGCATAGGGCCTGATGAATACCTGTCAGCATGCCTTCACAGTCTTCAATCATGTATATAGCGTGACATTGGGAGTTGTTTCACCATATGAATGAGACAACTCCATGGAACACATACCTTGGCCTGAATCTCTCCAGTGTAGGAGATCTTCAGGTTTCCACAGAAGCAGCTTCCAGAAGGCATGATGACGTGCTCGGCGAATAGGCGTGATTGGCCAAAAGGTCTTGCGTGATGACTTGATTAGGTAGCACCTTGGTGGAACAAACAGTAGCAACGAGTTCAAAAGACCTTGATGGATATCAAACACAATCTTTCAAAAAAAAAAAAGAAACTCACCGCGCGACTCTCCCTCATCTATATAAACCCCTCCACCCCACCAATGCCAACTCTCAACGCAAGACCCGCCGCCCCCGCGGAGCCCTCCCTCCTACCTGCACCATCTAACACCCATTCGGATGCCACATCGCAGCAGACAGAGATAGAGCGGGGTAGCCATTGACAAATACATCCCCAGCACCAGCAGTCTGGAGCGCTCTTACCGCGGCCTATCAAACCCGAACGCGGACTATGATCGACGCTACGGGGAGCTTTTGTCTCGGAAGGGGAAAAGCGATGCGAGGAAAGATTTTACCCAAACGACATGGGGGGGTTTTGTTCCTTTTGAGCGAGGCGGTGATGGGACAGGCCGCTTTGCTCGCTGGAGGGGTAAATAATAGATGAAATAATTCCCGGGCTTGCATGACGGTGTGATTTCAGAAGGGTGCTGTGGATGCGGGTATACGTCATTGAGATGGGCTTTCGTCACGGCGCGGAGATAAGAGGTGGGTGAGTAGATGGGTGCCGAGAGAATATCAGGTCTAATTCAATCATGGCTTTATCGTCTGGACAGTAGTCTCCATTAACGAGATGGAGTTGAGTTAACTAACTAACATTGCTACCTTGCCAACTCTTTGAGCTGCCGGGTCATATAAATGAGATTGAAGGATTCCCTTATAAGAGGTGTTGTGGACACAAAGATATTCCAAGTCCAATGCTTAGCATTCGCGGACATTATCCAAAAAAAAAAACTGTAAAGAAACTAAAAAGAGCGTCGGTTACATTTCATCATCAAAGGTTTTATTCTCAAGCCAAAGCCCAAACTTGCTTGGGCTTCATAGTTGGCATTCTCGCACCGGAAAACTGCTCTGCAGGCCAACCTTGGCTCGTCGAGCCTTCATCGACAACATCACCAGCCATGACAAGAGTGTGCTCTAGCAAACAACTGTCGGCTTCCATTCGGGCTCCAGAAAGGAGTCTCGAGCCGCTGCGGAGAACACTTCGATCACCGACATAAAGTGGGTTGAGGTCGAAACGACCGCGGGTATTGATGTGTGCGACCAAGCTCGCGTCATCAACACTAACTCTATCACCGAGAGTGACGAGATCAGGTTCGGTGAACATAAGGCTCGGCAGACCGCCTGCGAACAGAGCACAATCTTTGCCCAAGGTAGCGCCGAGGGATTCAAAGTACATTGAAATCCAGCGAGTACCAGTGAGAAGACCAAGAATTCCATGGCCACCGTAACAGTGACGTCTGAAAGTCTCCAGCTTCAAATATAGCTGCCATCGTTGACAATACGATGACTTGTCCCAGTCGTAGTTGCCTTGGATGCGCTCGCCCATCAGCCACCACTTGGCAACGATCATAAAGGTAATGGTTAGTATAGCCTGGATCGCCATGATGATGGCAATCAGACTGGTGAAAAGTGTGTAAAGTGCAATTGGACGATACCAGTGGTCAACAAGGAAGGTTTCGTAGATGCTAGTGCGATGTTTGAAGTGGTAGCCAATGACCTGCATGGCGCTGATGCTGCTTGCGTCCCACCAAATGGCATTAGTGATGATGATAGTAGTACTGTAGCAGAAGATGAAAAATTGGCCCCAGACGCGGTAAGGCGCTTTGCCTTCGTAGAAAGCACGACCAAAAGGCGATGAAGATTCACCACGCGCAGGGGGCGTCTTCGAGGACTTCTCAGGAGTGCAAGCCGGTCCGAATTCCGAGTGGTGAAAATCATTCAAACCCTTTTCAATGTCAATGACTTTGTAATTTGGTGGGCTCCAGTCGTCGGTGAGTATACTTGATGCCTCTGAATCCAGTCCGTGAGCGAGTGTAGTACTACTGGAGTTGGCAGTGTCAACTGGTGCTTGCATGATCAATCGACGGTATAGAGTCGCACGATTGCCCAGTGTCAACGCAGATGATCTAGCGGTATCGTTCGAAGTCAAGCATACTGCTTCGTTCTTTTTAGCACCAACCCATGTTGTGCCAGAAGGATAAAGGGTATCTCGCTTGGTCAAGGCACCACTGCCCATGACTGTGTTTGCTCCGAGCTCGACGCCTGGTAATAGAACGACCCTATCAGCCACCATTGAACCACTATTGATGCGAATGAAGTTGCTGCCGGTTCCATCCGAGGTGACAAGGTGTGCTCTTGATCCGAATACAACATCGTCACCAATGTCTAAGAGAGGAAAATCTTGAATGGACGGACCAGTTCCAGGCCAGTATACTCGCTTTCCGATCCGAGCGCCCATTGCTCGTGCAAGAATGGACGTCATCTCATAATGACCGCCAAACATTTCGGTGAGCTTGTGGAATTGTGGAGCTGGCATCAAGGTTTGCATTATCTGCATGCGGAACTTGGTTATGTGTGAACGATTGTGAGCCATTGTCGGCGTGAGTGTACCACAAAACGCATCGAAAAGTTTTTTAACCACATAAACCGAAATGAAAACAAAAGTAGAAGCGAGAGCAGAGTTGGCTCCTAGAGCAGCATAATGGAAAACGACTCGTTTCGGACTAGAGAACCAGATCATGATTTGACGCAACAGGTCTGGGCCACGAGCCGGCTCATGAAGTACCAGAGCGGACAATGCTGCCAGCCATGGGAGTGCACCCATAAACTTGGTCAAGAACTGAATCGGGATCCCGCAAAACAATTCAAGTGTCCAGTGAGCATCTGGAATCTTACTAGATGAAAGATCGCGGTTAACTTCGTCAGCATCAGCGGTTTCCCAGCTTGATGAATTGGCCCCGATGCAAGCGTTTGCAGAGACATTAGTTCCAGGTGCCACGATTGACTTCAGGCCAATCGAGGCGTCCGCTCCGATAGAGATGCGTCCCAAATACATTGATGTGTTACGCTCAGCAGCAAATGCGCGAACTGTGCATCGGTCAAGGGTGACGCCATCAGCAATAGTGATAAGATCGTATTCGCCAAGTTCAGCACCTGCTGACATCGAGACATTGGTTCCAATCTTAGTACCGAGACAGCGATAATACAAAATCCGACTCCAGTTGAATAAGCCAAAGTGACCTTTTCCACACACCTGGATAACTTTTTGGCACATCCACCATCTGGTATGATACAACCCCCACATAGGATAGAGTCCTTCCTTATATCTTCCCATGACAAGCCACTTAAATAGGATAGCAAAGAGTGGGGCTGCTGCTCGTGTGAAAACTCTGGCTATGCCAATGCATAATACCAAATCGAAGAGTCTGCCAAGTAGAGTTTCGTTGGTCGGCCAATTTTGAGTGACACTGAGGGCACACATAAATACAGTCCAGGTAAAAGCTCGTTTCATCGGGTAGATAATGCCAACTGGGATTAATTGTATGGTCATAAGGAACGGATTGCTCGAGCTGCGGGTCTCCCAACATCCAGGAACCAATTCCTCTTGATAGACTGCTGTTTTCGTGGGGCCTTGGTCTTTTCCAAGCTTTTCGTCAATCAGGGCTGATAGGCCAGCCACTTGACTGTTCGTGAATAAAACATTAATAGGTAATCGTAGTTTGAATTCTTTTCTCAGTTTGGAAAGAAGCTGTCCAGCAGCCATGCTATTTCCGCCGAGCTCGAAAAAGTCAGAAGATCGCGAGATATGGCTTTTTGGGAGAGCAAGGATCTCGGCAAATACAGTGGAAACGATGCTTTCTGTGCTGCCAGTGTTGGATGTGGAATCTTTGCTTGTGCTCCGCGACTGCAGCAAAGCGTTGACTGCATCTTCATTCATGCTGCCATCGCGGTTGCGTGGGAAAGGTTTTTCAAGTTGGATGATATTGTCTGGAAGATGATAACTGTGCAGAGCATTGGAAACCTTGCGAATGAAAGCCTCTGGTGACAAATGAATTGGATCTTCTTCATCAAGATGTGATTTCGGAGCCAGCAACACCTCGGGATAAAACTGAGAGGAGTCTTTACGAATGTGAAGATCGAATGACTCTGGAATTTTGTCTTGGCAAACCATAGCCAAACAATCGTGAGTAATCTGCAACAGCTGACATTCGATCTTCTGAGTGATCGGACTATTGATCGGAGGCGAGGCGGCTTCGTAATGACGAAGAGCTTGAGGCGTGATATCGCTGATCTCAGGTATATCTAGACGATTCGCGAGGTTGATACGGAGCACCTTGTTGTTATTGGTAGGAACGCCGTCATCCATATAAACAACCAGTAAAGGGATTTTCACACTGCTCAAAGCTGATTTGACCGAATCTTGGATAGAGCGCAAACAAGCACGCTTGGCTCCACTCGGAGTGACGACAGCAATACCGACCACTTCTTGAAGAATGTCATGTGTGACAGAAAAAGCCAATGCCTTTCCAATTCGTCCATAGGTGCGCGATTGGGGGTTTGATGCAGCAGCGACAACGGCCTCTTCGACCTCAAAAGGGCTGATGAGTTCTCCACCGCGATTGATGACTTCTTTACTGCGGCCTGTGATGTAGAGGAATCCCTGTTCATCCATATAGCCCATATCACCAGTGTCAAACCAGCCGTTTCTCGTGAAACAGGAAGTATCCACAGCATTGTTCGCTCTCAAGTAGCCTCCAAAGACTGGCGCTCCTCGAACTGCGATCCTACCGACAATGCCAGTCTTTTCTACTTGGTCTCTACCATCAAGAATGCAAAGCTCTGGACCAACACTGACTCCGGAAGTTCCAGCCTTCTCGAGCTTGTAGTCGAGTGGTGGTGTTGAGATGGGCATACACTCCGTCATGCCATAACTCGGCAATACAGTACATCCAGCTCCGTTGACAGAGAACGTGTCGCGCAGTTGGCATGCAAGGCTGGGAAGAAGACCCCCAGCAGCATTGCAAATTAGCCTGATTTTGCTCTTTGACAGAGATTCTGGTCGATCCTTGCCAGCTTCCAGAATGCATTGATGCATCGAAGGGCTTGCGTAGTACCATGTAGGATTATAATCTTCAATGCAATCCCAGAACAAGTTGGCATCGAAAGCGCTACAGCAGATGACGGAACCACCAGAAAAGATCGGAGCGAAGAGATTTCGGATCAAACCGCCAACATGATTAAGTGGCATTTGGTTGAGGCATCTCATTGATGGTGAAAGTCCCCAAGATTCAATGACCATTGCTACGCCACAAACCATTGAGTGGATTGACAGAGGGACCAGTTTCTTCGTACCACTAGTACCAGAGGTGAATAGCATGATTCCAGTATCGTACGCCGTGTTCAGAATTGGAGGCTCAACAGGTGGTAACACAGATGCGCCGTCGAGATCACGCACAACGAGACGCATGTCTTCGGAGAGGGAAACAAGCAGCACTATGATTTTAGCATCCCTCAACCAATCGTCGTTCAGTCCAAGACGCTCGACATCAGCGAGTGATGCAATCACGATATTTGATTTGGACTGAAGCACGTCAGAGCGGAATTGATCTGCACCAACACCAGATCCATGAGCTATGGGCGCTGCCGTGTAGTATGTAGCCGTTGCGAGTACAGTGAGTGCCAAGAGAGGTCCGTTCGGAAGAGATATAGCAATGATAGGCTTTGGCGCATTCTCCGCAGTTTGGAGCGGTAGAGCAAAGCTGTGGATAGATCTTGCGAGTCTGTGATGGCTGATTGAGCGACCAGTATCCGGATCAATAAGTGCTGTGGAACTTGAATGCAGGTCTAGGAAATCGAGGAGCGAAGAGTACGAGTCCTTGCAAAAGTGAAGAACGTGCCGTTGAAGTCTCTGTGCTTGCTCCGGACCATAGCCCGCTTTGGCTTCCTCTGGCATCAACTTCCAGAGCTCGGTAGTAGTCTGCTGGAGTTTGAGAATGGGCCATTTGCCAGATCGCGCTACTAATAGGCAAGACAGTGTGGCAATCGGGGCATATGATGATTGGGAACTGCGTGGAATGGAATCGAGAAGCTGAGAATGCGTAGCTTGAGGATCACAAAGAGCGCGTCGTAAAAAGTCATGATAAATATTGATCTCATTTTCATGCAGAATGGAGGCGTACAAGTCCAGTGGGCTTCTTGACTTGTTGATCTCTGCCATGTTGTTGATTAAAGAGGATTACGTTCAGTCCTCCGGGTCCATTCACAGAGTCGAAGAGGCAAACCGCAAACCAAGACGATCTAAAGAGCCATTTTTAGTAGATATGTACCCATTTGTAGGGCGATAGAATAGCTGGTGGAAGTTTGGAAACGCGAGTGGTCTTGCGTGCGGTTCATGTAAAAAGAGACGGACTAATCGAAACACTCAGCGCGTGGAATGAGGTGCGTCAGAAAATAAAGCAAGGAGTCTAAATGAGGGAAGATGTCATAATCGACGTATTTTTCTTGAAATGCTATGCCATGAGTGGTTTGTGTGACACAACGTCAGTGACCGTCGTCGCATCGAAACAGGAAGGCTCGGAGGTGTAGGTTCTGACGGCATGCCATCGGGCGGTTGGAATCGTGGGACACAAACCCGTCGAAGGCGTAGTGTTCCGGAAATTAGAAGACGCATAGCTTCAGCAACGATATTTCTATCCAGGGGTGTTGCCTCGAACCGTAATAATGAACTGCTGCCGATCGCGAATCTCTTGACGTAGAATTTGAACACTTACAAGCTCTGCCCCCCGAATTTGGTAATCTCATTGTCACGAAGGCGTCTCAAAGACTCACACGTCTATCAAAATGTGGGATCGTGTCGAGAAGGTCTCGTATTTGACTTATCCATTGGGGGTTTGGCGAAATCACGTTGACATCAAACGGCACGACTTACCGGCTTTCGATTATCATCCAGCAGTCGGAGGCAAAGGGTAGTCATATAGGTCATAGCGAGACGGCTCTCTAACGGATCCACGAGGACCAGCTCCACGGGTAACTTCGAGAACAAGTATCCTCAAAATCGACAATGTATAGCCGTCATTCAGCCTTCTGCACTCACGAGCTCGACCCCATACAAGAAATGTTCTTTACTGGTACTTTGGTCGCGGATATCAGCTGCTGCAGAGGCTGCATGGTAAATCTCGTGTGGAAACGAGACTACGCAAGGGCGCGGACTCCCTCCAACAACTACGGGCGCACAATGGAGTCAGCCATCCATCGCGAGAGCCGCGATTAGTATTTCCAGTCTCCATGGTAATTTCGGAGATGCATCCAAACCATCTGGCGGGAGTCTGCCGATCATATCGGTGTATTAATATTGCATTTATTGCCCGTCGAGCGTTCAAGATGAACTGATGTCAAGGGGACGTTACAAAGATCGGTACGGCTATGATAGGAGGGCCCGCCTCTTGGCTGCACCCCTGGCTCTATCTACATGGCCGAAACCCAACCCTACTCATTGATTTCAGTAGATCTGTTGGTTCTTCCCGTAGATGACACCTCAAATTCCCTTGTTGATGTTCTGAAAAGACTCGTCCCGGAGGTGTGGAGTGGGCCAGAACGCTCTAAAGAGCCGAAAGGTTTTCAACTGTGATGTGATGGCTGGGTTGACCTATGGGTGTAGAGTTTTGTTATGTACTGTAAGTAAACCGTGCACGATTTATTCGATAAACCCTAACAACCCCATAACCCTTCAAAAATCATATACTTAAATAAGAAGAGGAGCTTCTCCTTAAGCTAGAATCGATCTTTACATGGTAATAATTAAGCCATTTATACTCGTATGCTAGGATTTCGTTCAATTTTAAAGAGGAAACTCGCGAAACTATTCGAATTCTGGGCTTGTAGCTGTTCCCCTCAAAGTGAAAACGATTCTCTGGCCTGAAGCTGAACCTCCCAAAGACATTATACGATATCTATTTACCACGGTTCAGAGGAGCTTAAAAAATAACAGTAACATGTCGTTTCGCTACTCCGGATGGGGGTTCCATCATTCATGCCATCAAGTAGCGCACGAGCACTGTAAGACGTCAACGTCTCTATACCTCGAACGACAGAAACGCAAGGAGAAGAGGAAAATACATAAGTCTTGACAGCAGGGAACACAAGACTAGGCTATATGCGAAAAAATACACAAAGGCAACATACTTCCTCCCACTATTAAATTGAACAAGATCATGTAATCAATCAATCACCATTGCTTTTAGGATTTTTGGAGCCTTGTTGATTCGAATCGCACTTGGGATGAAGACAAGGCTAATATACAGATATCCAAAGTGCAAAATAGGTACCAAGCAGT
Source organism: Acrodontium crateriforme (assembly GCA_033807595.1). Taxonomy (NCBI): domain Eukaryota; kingdom Fungi; phylum Ascomycota; class Dothideomycetes; order Mycosphaerellales; family Teratosphaeriaceae; genus Acrodontium; species Acrodontium crateriforme. The sequence goes on along the minus strand of CP138584.1, from coordinate 1,488,890 downwards.
CTCCGCCCTTTAAGCAGTCTCATTCGCATTCCAGGCAAGCCCCATCACATCTGCGTAAAAGAGATCACTCTCAATCCACCACTCGATTTATTGCTCAAACCGAATCCATACCTGCAATCTCAAACCCTCTCCCAAGGTCTCAACACTTCCATAACCGCCACTTTATAGTCTACTACAGTATCACATACCCTGACCATACGGCGTCAACGTCCCCCTCCAAGGCCTCCTCAAGTCCACTTTCGTCATATCAAATCTCCACGATCCAAGAGTATTTTCCGAATCCGACGAAGCACCTATCAAAGCCAAGAGCCTGTCTACTTGGGGATTACTCTTTTCCTTTAGGAAGAATAGTGGTTTCCATGCTGTTTCATTAGTCTCGCTTTGTTTTCGGAGGGCTCTTTGGGCCTCTTCGAGAGCGGTTTTGTGATTTGCGATAGTTTGCATGTCGCCGGAGTGAATGCCATTAATAACGCCGGCCCAGGCTCTGCGAGATTCCCATGGATCTTGTTTTTCTAGGGGTAGAGTGCGGAATTCCGTTGTAGATGCGTTGGTGACGTTGTACGATTCTATTTCTGTTCCATTGTTGTCTTTGAATGTGAAACTATCAGACCAGCTTCCTTCGCCAGTGAATAAAACATCCTTGCGCTTGCTGTCTTCAATCCGATGGACTGTGGCTTCGAAATGGTTCTTTTTGCCAGTAATACCCAGCATGCCTTTGCCCGAGAAATTCACATCGGCAATCAACCCAGAAGAAGAGACGATTGAATACGAATCCGTCAACTCAGGATACGGGCTCCCCGTCACCACTCCTTTCACATGAATATTCGGCAGGGGAATCAAATAATCTTCGTCGAAAGCGTCGAGACGCAACACCGCATGGCCGATTTGCTTGATATTAACAGTCCCATTAAACGTAATTTCCTGTCGTGTATAGCCTTCCGCATGAATCCCATGCTTTGCGTTCCAGAGATAGCAAGCCGTGACAGGAGGATGATGACTGACCTGCTCGCTCACGAGCCTCGTCACATCATCGACCGGACCAACTTCACCGATGAAAACCTCGCCCAGAAAAGCATTCAGCGGCTTTTTAATCCCGTCCTGAGGTTCCCTACCCCCGTAATTCTGACTCTTTTGACATGATAGCCACCACTTCAACACCGCCAGCATTCGTCTCGCCGGGTCTAACACTTTAGCCGGAGCGCAGAATATCGCTGGGTCTCCAATCCAGAATCGAGGAAATTCAGTCGTTGATTTGTCTGCTAGGACGAAAGGTGGGGCTGTGATGTTACTCAAATCGCCTTTGATCGTCGCTATAGACTGCAAAAAGGTGAGCGCTTGATGAACGCGGACCGGGAATGTAATGGTGGCAACATACGGACAAGAATTGCTTGAGAGAACTTTGGTGTGAACTCTGGTGAGAGGTACCGTCAGCCATGATTTAAACCTACGATTAAGTTTCCAATTCAACATGAAAATCGGTATTTGGTCAGTCGTCGAGCAAAATCCAAACGCAAATACGTGAAGCATTTTGTTGGTTAAGCAGGAACGAGTACGTCATGACAGCAGCTTCGGCTGCTTCTCGATTTGCTTTCATAGCTTCGATCGCTAGAATTGTTATGTTCACTCACGACATCGATCGATTAAATTGTTACATCCATTTCACAAAACGATGAAGATCTACTCAAGCCAATGAATAAAGTTCATAGTCAAGCATCATCGTTCCAAAAATTTGAAAAGCTTCATGTTGTTATCTCATCTTGCTTTCTCGTCATGATTTCCATGAATTGGTGGGGCGGCGTCAATATCACACATCTATTATTGCGATGACCAGCGCCCGAAAAGAACAAAAAATAAGGGCTCGAAACCCAATGAACGAAACGTGCTTGTTGGGCTCGCGATCAGCGATCAGGTCTCAAGTGGAGACTCCGTTCCGCAGGAGAGAGCATTCGATCTGTCAAGTACCATCATCGATTCGCAATCATCTCTCAGCAATCATCTCAGTTGAAATACATCACCGCTCCACAAAAACGAAAGATCAAAAACGAAAGATGTGAAAAGGTTATTTCATTAATCTACAAATACACATCTACCAACCATCAAGTAAAATACAAGTAACATGCAAGTAACAAGCTAAACATGTTCACGCGGAGCCTCAAAACTGAATTTTTCCCGCTGATGCATTTCACTCGCGCCAGAATCTCCTTCAAGTTCATAGACGATAGCGGCATTTAATTCATGCCTGCTTTGCATATCATTCCCTCGCGATGGAACAAATTTGCCTCGTTTGAAGTCTGCCGATAGTTCGCTCTCTGATGTCGCGGGAGTGAAAGCCGGGGTGGTTCGTGATTCTTCGGCGGGGAGTTCGATTTTGCCGAATAAACCGAACAGTTCTGTTGAGCTGGAGCGGTCGTTTTCGTGGTTGGATTTTGATGGGTTGGTCGCCCGTCGACGAATTGCGAGGAAAAAGGCTAGAGCTCCTAGCATTACTACAGCTAACGCTATTCCTATGCCAATGCCTGCTTTGGCGGCTGTGGATAATCCGGATTCGTCGATAGTGTCTAAATGGCCTGAATTGCTGTTGTTCTTGGCTTGGGTCGGTGATCCTGGATATATGCAAGTGAGCTGACTTGATTTCACCCCATCAGATGTTGTTAATTGTTTGCAGACTTCGGAGATATTTTTCGAGCTTTCGAGATAATAGACGCCCTGTATTTGAGGATTTTGGGGTAGCGAGATATTGGAAAAGGTGCCTTCCATTGTGAAATTGTTGCCCACGCGAGTGAGAGCAGGGAAATTGACAAGTTCCAGTGCACGACTGCCATTGATGCTCAGGTCACTTCCGACAGTAGATAGTTCCTGGAGAGAGAGGTTCTGCAAGTTGGAGACGTTGTTGAATTGAAGAGCACCTCCGACATTTGTAAGTCTGTCCGCGTGAAAAGCCTCCAGCTGTGTTCCACCTATCTCCATAAAGCTGGAGACAACATTGAGATTTGGCAAGTCTATCCGTAGTACGTCTTGCATGGTCATGTTCTGTATGGCGTTTAAAGAGGGGAAACTGACGTTCAATCCGGCGCCGTTTTTGGAGAATAAGATATCTGACGTTTGTATCTGGCCATTGTTGATTGGAACAGACACATTGATCAGTTGGTCATTATTGAAAATGTGTACGGATCCTGCAGATACAACATCTGTTCGCAAGTCAATATCGTCTCTGGAAAAAGCAATCGAGACCAGACTTACTAAAAGTAGTATTATCAAGTGAGCGAATCGCAGTATTGTTAATAACAACAGCACCAAACTCAACCTCAGCCGGAAAAGTAAGCGTGTCCAGCTGCGGAAGATCCTGAAGGCGAAACGTCTTGCCAACACCGGCAAGTTTCGGAAACGGAATAGTTGAAAGGGACAAGTTTTGAAACGACATATCGTAGTCCACACGCTCCAAGCTCGAACCCGATAAGCTGAGCAACATAGCAACATTCTGAACGATCAACGAGCCGCCGATTTCTTTGATGCCGTCCAGACTGAGATGGTTATTGTGGTTTTGATCGGCGGTGACAAGATCAGTCGCCACGACGACATCGCCGGAATAAGTAGCGCAACTCGCCAACGCAGAAGCATCTTCGATGTTTTGGATCGTCGTCGTACCAGTACAGCCTGAATCGACCATCAGCACGAATTCCACCCTTATACCTCGACCAAAGACAGACAAACAGAAATAAAAACTCACCAGACGCTGACGCAGCTGTAGACGTAGCAGCGAAACAAGGCGCAATGACGCCAGCCCACCAAAGCGCAAGAGCGGCTTTCATGGGGGACTTGGACAGCGACATGGAGACATGCCGTGCCAGATGAAACGAGCGATACGAGGATAACTCTGAGCTTACACTCACTGAACTGGAAGCAAGTGAAGTCCAGAGAGGAAGAGGCGCGCAGCAAGCAACGTGCTCGGGTGCGGGTGCGCAGCACCCAAACGGACGGGGGGATTTAGACTTCACTAGAGTAATGCTTGGTGCAGAGCTGCACACGCAATCGGCACCACGGCTAAGACCTGAGGCCGCCACCCCCTGATCTGGTATTTCTACAATACGGGCATCGAGACATCAATTCCATTGTCAAAGACTCCGAATTTAGATTCCTCAAATAGGTTACATATGCAGAAGCGATGCAGTCGGATTTTATGGGATAAACTCGACGTGTTTTTACAGCCGAGATGGTGGGTTTCTGCATTGGAAGTTTATCGTTCGCTTAGAACGGCTCACGCGCGTCGTGGGCAGCCAAGTTACTCTAGACGGCCATTTATTTGGCTGCCAAAGTAGACAATACTCTGCAAGGTTGTGCAACGTAGCAGCCATTTTCTTTTATCTTTCAATATTATATTCTCATGTTGTAACATTTCTTTAAAATTGGCTGTCATAATCTCTAACTTAACTGCGCTGTAAGCTTTGCACAATGAGCCGCGTCATCACCATTCGTTACTTGTCGCATCTCCCTGTCGACCTAGGGAAACCAAATTTATCATGTGTGAAACTTGGCACAAGAGAACTTATACATGTACGTGAATTTCTGATATCTAAGAACGACAAAACCGCCCATATAAAAAGCCATTGTGAGAAATACAGTCTTACGCCTTCACCGAAAGTCAGCGGGCAACCAGCTTCAAGATATATACGATTTCGAGTTTCTTTTCTTGTAAAGCTGGCTTCTTATTTTATTTGTCCAGTCTCATCACCTCATTACTATCTTCCGCCCCTTGCTGATTTTACGTCTAGTCGTGGCAGACGTGAACTCGTTGCAGGGTGTAAGCACTTCAACTTTCGTTTTCATCTTCCTCGGTCTCGTATTTCCTTAGAATCGTGCGCTGGGTGTATGGCGCTGTAAGGCGCTGATCCATGCTACATTTTGTCATTTGTGAAGAATGCTGCAAAAGGGTATCGTGAAGGCTTCTCAATGTGTGAAGCAGAGTTGAAATCGTGAATGCTCGAATATCATTTTCAAGCAGCAACGCCGTTAGACTTGCTCATAACCTCGTATGGAGCGCGCTTGACGATACCACCCGTAACTGGGAGCTGAGAACCGGAGCCGGTGAGATAGGTGTCGACATCACGAGCGGCCTGGCGGCCTTCGTTGATGCCCCAAACGATGAGGGACTGGCCACGACGGCAATCACCAGCTGCGAAGACGCCCTCAAGGTTGGTATTGTAGTGACCTGGAGAAGTTTTAATGTTCTTGCGAGCGTCCTTCTCGATCTGGCCGCCCATGACCTTGTCCTCAGGGCCCAAGAATCCCATGGAGAGCAGAACAAGGTCGGCCTCGAAGTACTCCTCAGAGTTCTCAATCTGCTTCATGTCCCAACCGCCGGTAGAACTCTTAGTCCACTCGACGCGAACGGTCTTGATGCCCTTGACGTTGCCCTCGCCATCGTCGACAAATTCCTTTGACATGACGCAGTACTCACGAGGATCGCGGCCCATGTGCTGCTTGACTTCAGTATGACCGTAGTCCACGCGGTAGATGCGGGGCCACTGAGGCCATGGGTTGTCACGAGCACGCTCTGGTGGTGGCTGTGGGAGAAGTTCGAAGTTGATGACCGACTTGGCACCGTGACGGACAGAAGTGCCAATGCAATCGTTACCGGTATCACCACCACCAATGACAACGACGTGCTTGTCCTTGGCAGAGATGTACGAACCATCCTCAAGCTGCGAGTCGAGGAGCGATTTGGTATTCTTGTGCAAGAACTCCATGGCAAAGTGAATACCATTGAGGCTGCGGTTCGGGATGGGAAGATCACGAGCAACAGTCGCACCAGTAGCGATAACAACAGCATCGTGCTCACCGCGCAGAGATTCCAGAGTCACGTCGCCAGATCCGACAGCAGTGTTCGTAACGAATTGCACGCCCTCAGAGGCCATGAAGTCAACGCGGCGCTGAACAACGTTCTTGTCGAGCTTCATGTTTGGAATACCGTACATGAGCAGACCACCGATACGGTCAGCGCGTTCGTAGACGGTCACAGAGTGGCCAGCCTTGTTGAGCTGATCGGCTGCAGCTAGTCCAGCGGGACCAGATCCGACGATAGCGACGGTCTTGCCGCTACGGTATTGTGGAGGAGATGGAATCATCCAGCCCATTTCGAATCCACGATCGATGATAGCGCATTCGATCGATTTGATACCAACAGGGTCCTCGTTGATGCCGAGAACGCAGGCACCCTCGCATGGAGCTGGGCAGACACGACCAGTGAACTCTGGGAAGTTGTTGGTCATCAGCAATCTGTTGAGAGCATCTTGCCATTGGTTCTGCCGAAAGATTAGCATAATTCGTCGTTAAATCACAGTCGAAATACTTACTTGGAAAACAAGTTCATTCCATTTGGGAATGATGTTGCTGATTGGGCATCCAGTATCAGATTGGCAGAATGGCACACCACAGTCCATGCAGCGGGCACTCTGGTACTTCAGCTCGTCTTCGTTGAGACGCGAAGAAAGCTCTTGCCAATCGCGTGTGCGAGTCTTTGCGCTGCGGTACTTTTCAGAGCGGCGTTGGTACTTCATGAAACCGCGGGTCTTATCGAGGACGAGAGCAGAGCGCTTCTTCTCGGCAGCATTGTCTTGAATGCTCTCTTCGATGTCGGTGAGATCCTTCTTGTGAGACTTGGCGGAATCTTTCTTGCTCTCTTCATCTGCTTTGCGCACAGCGGAACCTGGGAGGATGGGAAGTCGGTACTCTTTCTTTCTGGCCTCCTCAGCCTTTCGGGCTTCCTCTTCCATGACACGTTTGTAATCGGTTGGGAGAACTTTGACGAATCGAGGCAAAGCTCGGTTGAAATCCTGTAGGATTCTAGCAGCCAACTCAGAGCCGGTGTAGTGGTGGTGATCTTCAACGAGGCCGCGAACAAAGGCAATCTCCTGTGGATCTGTGAGACCAGAAAGCTCAACCATCTCCTGATTGACCTTTTCGGTGAAGTCGCCGTGGATATCGAGAACGTACGCGATACCACCGGACATGCCCGCGGCAAAGTTGCGACCAGTGCTTCCGAGGACAAGAATACGTCCTCCAGTCATGTACTCGCAAGCGTGATCACCGACTCCCTCAACGACGGCAGTCACACCAGAGTTGCGTACAGCGAAGCGCTCAGCAGCAACACCGCGGAAGTAGCAAGTACCAGAGGTAGCACCGTACAAGCAGACGTTACCAATGATAACATTCTCCTCAGCCTTGAATACAGACGACCTGGGTGGGTAAACGATCAAGCGACCACCAGAAAGCATCTTTCCAACGTAATCATTGGCATCTCCCTCGAGCTCAAGGGTGACACCAGGTGCGAGCATAGCACCGAAAGATTGTCCCGCAGAACCCTTAATGTTAGCATGGATAGTATCCTGGGGAAGACCTTTCTCGCCGTATCGCTTGCTGATGTGGTACGAAAGGGTGGCTCCGAGCGCACGATCGGTGTTGACAATATCACACTCAATACGGCATGGAAGACCCTTTTCGAGAGCAATTTCGGACTCAGCAATAAGCTTATTATCGAGGCGCGTGTGTAGCTTGTGGTCCTGCTTGCGGACATTGTAGGTGGCAACACCAGATCGAAGGGTGTGAGCTGGTGTAAGAATCAAAGACAAGTCAATGTTCTCGGTCTTTGGGTTGCGGAGGTCCTCGCGGACCTTGAGCACTTCGGTGTGACCGACCATCTCGTTGATTGTACGGAATCCCAGCTTGGCCATGATGGCACGCATCTCGTTGGCTAGGTAGTAGAAGAAATTGATAACATGCTCAGGAGTACCATTGAACTTCTTCCTGAGCTCTGGATCCTGGGTGGCAATACCGACTGGGCAAGAATTCAAACTGTGATCAAAGGTCAGCATATTTTATTTGGCGACGGGTGAAAAGACAACGAGGAAGTAATGCGCGGCAAAGGTCATTTTGACGTTGCACGACACACCTCTCTCTTTGTTGAAGGGAATACTAACTGGCACTTGCGCATCATGATGCAACCCATAGCAATGAGAGGAGTTGTGGCAAAGCCAAACTCTTCGGCTCCAAGCAGAGTGGCGATAGCAATGTCGCGTCCGGTACGGATCTGACCATCAGTCTGTACAACAACACGACCGCGGAGATCGTTGAGTACAAGCGTTTGGTGAGTCTCAGCGAGACCCAACTCCCAAGGAAGACCGGCATATTTGATACCAGTCCATCGCGAAGCACCGGTGCCACCATCGTGGCCAGAGATCAGGATGTGATCAGCCTTGGCCTTGGCAACACCAGAGGCGACGATGCCAACTCCCGTCTCGGAGACGAGCTTCACGGAGATACGCGCGCGTGGGTTGGAGCACTTGAGATCGTAGATGAGTTGCTTCAAATCTTCGATGGAGTAAATGTCGTGATGAGGTGGAGGGGAGATCAAACCGACACCAGGAGTTGAATGTCTGGTGCGAGCGATTGGGCCTGATACTTTGTGGCCGGGCAATTCACCGCCCTCACCAGGCTTAGCACCTTGAGCCATCTTGATCTGGAGTTCGTCGGCATCAGCCAAGTAGTTGGAGGTGACACCGAAACGGCCAGAGGCAATCTGCTTGATTGCAGAACGCATAGAGTCACCATTCTCCATTGGCAAGCTGCGCTCTGGATCTTCACCACCTTCTCCAGTGTTCGACTTGCCGCCGAGTCTATTCATAGCAATAGCAAGTGTGGAGTGAGACTCCATGGAGATGGAACCATAAGACATGGCACCTGTAACGAAACGGCGAACAATCTCGGTCCAAGGTTCAACCTGATCGATGGGAATAGCGTTGTAGCTATCGAAATCAAAGTCGAGAAGGCCACGAAGAGTGCAGTTTTTGATCTGTTCATATTCCGATTTGGAATATGCCTCGTAGGACTTGTCGTTCTTGCTACGGACAGCATCCTGAATGTTGGCAATTGAGGTAGGATCGTTGATGTGGGGTTCGCCACCATCACGCCAGTGGTATTCACCAGTTTCGGCCAAACCTGGGATGGAGCGAATGTTGTGGTGTGGGTAGCCTCTCTCGTGCATGGCAAATGCGTCTTGTGCAATCAAGTCGAATGTCATGCCTCGGATACGAGTGGCAGTACCAGTGAAGCATCGGTCGATGACTGAGTCATCAATACCGAGAGCTTCAAAGATCTGAGCGCCCTTGTATGACTGAAGAGTAGAAATGCCCATCTTGCTCATGACCTTGAGGATACCACCGTCGCAAGAGTGCTTGTAGTTGCCGATCAGCTCTTCCTTGGTGATCTTCTTGCGAATGAGACCCTCGCGGTGGAGCTTGAGAATACACTCAATTGCGAGGTACGGGCAAATGGCATCAGCACCGTAACCGACCAAGACACACATGTGGTGAACCTCACGGGCCTCGGCGGTCTCGACGATAAGGGCTGCCTGGGAACGCCATCTGTTGCGGACCAAGTGGTGGTGGACCATACCCGTGGCAAGCAGAGATGAAATTGGAACGCGGTCAGCAGAAGTGTTGCGGTCGGAAAGCACGATAACCTTGTCGCCTCTCTCAATTGCCGCAGATGCTGCCTCGTTGATTCGATCAAGAGCCTCGTAATAGCCGGCGATGCCTTCGGACTTGGGGAACGTGATGTCCACTGTGGCGACAGTCCAGTCGGAGTATAGTGTGTTGACTTTGGTAAGAGCGTTGAACTCCTCGACGGACAACATTGGTGAAGGAAGGTATAGTCTGTGGCATTGCTCTTTGTTCATCTCTAAGAGATTTCCTTGTGGGCCGACATAGGAGCCCAAGGACATGACAACGGCTTCACGAATAGGATCGATTGGCGGGTTAGTGACTTGAGCAAACAGCTGACGGAAGTACTCGAAAAGAAGACGAGGCTGAGCGGCAAGACAGGCGAGTGGCGCATCGTTGCCCATGGAGCCAAGGGCTTCCTTTGAGTCTGCAGCCATAGGGGCCAGAAGAAGTGTGACCTGCTCGAGGGAGTAACCGAAAGCTTTCAGTCTTGGGTCTTCCTGAACCTTTGCACTGGTGACGACTTGAGTGAGGTCGACACCCTTCTCTTCGAGTTTTTTGTGAATGGTGGGCATAACAAGAAGTTGCGTCTCGAGCCATTGGCGGAAATTGAATCTGCTGGAAACAGTCTTCTTCAACTCAGCATCGTCAATGATGCGACCAGCTACCGTATCGACCAAAAGCATGCGACCCGGCTGGAGTCTGCCCTTCTGGACGACGAGTGAGGGGTCAATTTGTATTGTGCCCACTTCAGACGCGCAAATGATGCGGTCATCGTCGAGAACGTAGTATCTGCAAGGTCTGAGACCATTTCGGTCCAAGTTGGCACCGCAGTATCTGCCGTCTGAGAAGGTGAAGAGCGCTGGGCCATCCCAAGGCTCCATTTGACAAGCAGCCCATTCGTAAAATGCCTGTTTAGCCGGGTCTACCTGGTTGTTTCCTTCCCAAGCCTCTGGAACCATCAGCATGACAGCTTCTGGCAACGAAAGCACGCCGTTGATAGTCAACAACTCGAGGACGTTGTCAAAGGCTGCAGAATCGGAACCACCATCCTCGATAATGGGATAGAGCATGTCCAATTCGTCACCGAACAGATCCGACTTCATGACTCCCTCTCTTGCACGCATCCAGTTCTTGTTTCCTCGGAGCGTGTTGATTTCTCCGTTGTGTGCTGCCCATCGGAGCGGCTGAGCCCTGTCCCATGAAGGGAAGGTATTTGTGGAGAAACGAGAATGAACGAGGGCAAAGTGGCCTTCGTAGTCAGCATTGACGAGATCGTAGTAATAGTCGTAAACTTGAACAGGCGACAATTGGCCCTTGTAGACAATGTTCCTGTTGCTTAGCGAACAGATATAGAACCAATTGTGCAGACCAATTACGTGTGTGGCACGCTTGCGAAGAACGTAGAGCTGACGTTCAAAGCGACGCTCATCGTAGTCCTGCTCGAAAGAGTCTTTCGGCTCTTTTCCCTCGCCATAAGCAGATTTGAGTACAACGAATGGCTGGAGAATGACTGGCTCGCGCGACTTGGCAGCGGGACCGAGCAAGGTGCTATCCTTGGGGACCTCTCGCCAACCGAGCACTCGTAGATCGAGCTGGTCTGCAATGTCTTCGAATTGGTCGATTGTGTCTTTCAACGCATCCTCTTCGGGCTTGAAGAAAACGTTACCAGCGGCATATTTTCCAAGCGCAGGCAACTTGATCCCTTGCTCTCGCTCAAAGTTTTTAACAAAGAACTTGTGAGGTAAAGAGGTCATGACACCAGCGCCGTCTCCGTCGCGGGCATCAGATCCGACCGCACCACGGTGGGTCATGTTGCAGAGCAAGTTTCGTGCTGTCAAGTGTCAGGACATGAATTGCCACTCAAGTGGGTTGGAAAATGCTTACCATCTTTGACAATTTTGTGACTGGGTACACCTTTGATATGAGCAGCGAAACCGACACCGCACGCGTCTTTCTCAAGCTCGGGGTCGTAGAGACCTTGCTTGAGCGGTAAAGCACCAGCCCATGACTTGTTGTCGGGGGTATTCTGGTACTCGTAGACTTTTGTGGGTTCTTCTTCGAAATCGTTAATGTCGTCGACGACGCGCTCTTCTACATGCTGGGCGAACGACACCCGACCCATTCTTCCGGCGAGGAGCCGAGTGTTTTGTGGGTAAAAAAGTTGAGCAGCGTCCAAATGGTGGGGAGGCACAGATGTGCGTGTGAATGCGAATGAGCTGTCGAGTGTGCAGTGGCTCACAGATTTGCAGCCAATAAGGAGTGGCGGCTGTTGGGGCAAGGGGAGTCAGAAGTGGTTCGACTGCAAAATAGGTAGATGAAAGTGTGTGTGTGTGTGTGAGTGTGCGAAGACGGTATGCAGAGAGGGCAGGCGAGGTCGGAGAAGTGAATGCGTTCAGTGACGCACGTGCAACCGGCTTGTGCGGAGAGAGGATAGCGAGCACGGGCGGGCTACGATGAATTGGAATGGATCAGGGTGGTAAGCGTCAATCGCTGCCGTTGATTGAGTGGATCGTCGCGGCCAATGATGCCGACAACAACAACGACGACGACGACGACTCCTCGCAGTATCACGGCCGAGTCACTCAGACAAAGCAACAAGCGAAGCAGGCCAGCGATCGTCTTTTTGTGCCTGCAAAGGAAAAAAAAGCGAGGCTTGCCACGAGCAGGACGAGCACCCAGCACCGAACCCTTATCGCCGTCCAGCTAGTAACGTCCGGAGCGCGTACTCGTGGGGTATCGATTGGGAAGCTGCACGTGCTGGCGTTGTACGGGGGAACCAGCCAAAGAAAGCATCAACGCACCTTGTTCTGTCGAGATGAGAGAGCGAGTCTGAGTGGGAGGAGGGAGAGATGGGATGGAGAGGAGGAGGAGAAGTCAGACGAGACGAGTCGGAGGAGGAGGATGAGGAGGAGGGAGGGAACGGGTTTTCGAATCTCGCCTCGTCTCGCCCAGGCAGCCGTGAGTGGAGATCTATCTAGCGCAGCAACAGCAGCAGCAGGAGGTGGCAAGGCAATAAATTATCGCAGGTCCTCGTTAACTAGTCCTCGGTCCTCCACCAAACTTGCCGTCGTTTGGCGGGTGCTCGTCAGCGGGCTCTGCGGGGGGTGTCGAGTGTGTAGTAGCGCTATGTACAGGTCCAATGCACAGGAGGACAGTGGGTGGATGATGTGCGGTCTCGGCGAGGGCATGGACCGCGATGCTGACTCGACGTTGCAGCAGGCCCATATCGCCCAGATCGTCCATATCGCCCGACCACGCTGGCGAGCATGTTGACTGTTAAGAGCAGCAGTAGCAGTCCCTACGACTAATCACTACAATGGCACAGATACACACAATGGCCGAGTGGCAGTTCGTCACCACGCATTCGTTGACGTCAGGACTCGTTTGTCGTGGAACTAAGTTGGCCCAGGACAACGAGCCACCATCTCGTCTATGATGAACAAAGCGACTTGTCTCTTCTCGTCTCGTCTCGTTTCGTCTCCCTCGCTCGTTGTACCCGTCACACCCTGGCCGTCGATAGTGCTCGTCGCGTGCGTAAAGCCATGTCGTCCCAACGACGGCATAATGGCATCCACGCCATTCGCCAACGCAGGCCTCGTCCGACAAGATTTTTCCCACAGAACCCTACCTTCCCCAGTCCCTCGGTCAGGCTAGTGGAAATAGCCTTGCAGCTGGGTCGCGAGCACATGCTGGACAGAGGGGCAGAGGGGACTGGGACAGCGATCCATGCAGCGTCGCAGCACAGCCGGGCCGTCTCATTTGCTGCTGAGCCCAGGCTTGACGTCGCACGGAGGCCTTGGCATGTGCTGTCGGAGATGATGTGACGAAAGATGCGAGAGAGATTGCCGTGCCGCGCCATCTGGGAGCTTATTCTTCCAGGCTACTACTGTATGTACATATTCCAGGCTAGTTGGACCATTGGGCGGCCGCGGCGACTCCCCACTCTCCGGCTGGCTGCCTTTGCCTCGACACATTTGTGCGTGTCAGCTGCAGCGACGCTTCCTTATCGCCTGCGTCTGAGACGTCAGTTGCTGGCCTGCCACGCCCAGCCCCGCGCAGATGCTGATGCTGCTGCAACCCACACCCGACCGCGGGTCTACTGTAATACGAGTCTTCTTCTCTGGCCTAGATTGATCCCACCGGCAAAGCAATACTACTACTACACTACTACTCATGCGAGTCACATCAGCCAAAATACCGACCGAATGCATATCATATCATCCGTATCTTTGGTCGTCTCGTCTCGTCGTCACGTCTCGTTGATAAATACCACGTCGTCGTCTCATCTCATTTACTCTAGTCAATGCCTATAAACCGACTATAAAACCACCATGCCCATCCATCCATTCCCCCTCCATCCACTCCAGCAATAACGAAGACCAAGTCGGGCAAACGCGGAAGAACGATTGGAACGGGGCGTATTCGTTGAGGCTCTAAAGGATTGACGCAGATGGGAAAAAAAAGAGGAGATGCACGGCATCCCACGTTCGTTCGACTCGGACCCCTCGGCGAGCTGCGAAAGGCCCAAAGAGACTTCGGAACATGTGCCATTCCTTTTTTTTCCACCCACCGATATCGGCCACATCCACATCCACCCTTCTTGTGCGTTTCGGGGAATGTCCCTCTATTTGGCCGGAGTACAGCCAGATCTGGTGAAGTCGCCGCGAAATACAAGGGATTATTATCGGCAGAATCATTGCTATGTCTGGCTTGAGTGGTTTGGTCAAGATGTGTCGTGTCCGTCATGCTGCTCGATATCTTTGAAAAGGAGCGAGTGCCTCGACTGTGCGGAATTTTGAGGAGTTGTGGACTTCGATGTCCATGAAGCAACACAACTAGCTTTCGAAACGCTACAAATTGATCCATTGGTAGGTCTCGCAGCGATGTATCGATCGTAGAACGTCTCGATATACACTGTTGGGATTCTGGATGAGATTCTCGCATTCTCCACGACGGTCAAACTGACGAAGTAGAGCTGACCATCACGATGATTGACACGGCCGACGTTGGAGCGGAGCGAGCAGCTCAGCCTACGTTGACATCAGATAGCACGCACACTCTTCCAGTCGAAATTCACTATTGCGAATCGTCACATTTCCCGAGTCATTACAAATATTCTCGCGCCTGCAACCCCCCACTCGCCACTATGACGATGCGCAAAACGACCCCCGCTCAACTTTGCCGACGTACGCCCCAAGACATTCACATTCCCCATTCCGTACAAGCTCATCGCGTGAGAATCATGACCAATCCTCGAGGAAGAGAATGCCGAATCAACTCCCGACAACAAAATAGACGCGCTGGATGGCACAGGACATTACATTGCAAAGCCAATTCCTTCACGGCTGCGGGTTGACTTTACAGTGAGTGGGCTGTTGGACATCATCCAGTCACAGGAAAGTTTTGAACGACTCTAATCGACATGATGTCTCTGTAAAGAATCGCGAATGTATACGCTGCCGGCCTCGTCATAGTTTTGAGTATGACCAGAATATTCATTACCTACACCGCTTTTCACGTGTCTTTCTCACGCGGAATGATGAGCAAGTCGGCAGAAGTGTAACGACTAGACTCAACTGATAAAGACACGCACAAGTCCCAAAATTGAAGTCGCATCTTTAAGATACAAATTGCTTCTGGCGAGTATGTAAATTCACGTTTTGGTATTAGCCAAACAAAACCAAAGCCCAAAGCAAAGTTATGATGCAAAATAACTTTTTACGGGCGGACTACAATGGGCACATCTATCATCGTCAAAACACACAAATAGCCAGATCCACCTACCTAGCCAAAAAAAATAACAATCTCATGAATCACAAAGCAGCAAAAAGCATCAATTCCAAGAACCTTGCATTCACACAAACATCCCTCGACGAAAAATCGACTTGAGCAGAAAAAAGAAACGGGGGAATCAATCGATTTCAAAATCTAATTGTCATTGTCGCGAACGCTCTACTCCTCCATTTTATCCTCGTCGTCCTCGAAATCGCCATCATCTTCATCATCCTCATCGTCTTCGGGGAGATCTTTGGCCGCTTCCGCCCAGTTGATGTCCTTGTTGCGCGTACGCGAACTAAGTACGTTTTCCGTGTCGATTTCTTCCATATTGTCTTCGTCGGCTTCTTCGACGTCGCCCTGTGTGTGGAACGGTTAGTGGGGTTGTGCTTGTTGGTGGTGGTGGTGGTAAGAGGGGTGGGGGGAGAGCGGTTCCATGCGCTTAGAGTCCGTCGCGTACCTCGTCTTCATCCTCTTCGTCCTCCTCGCTGTCTTCCATATGCTGCTCCTCGACCGCTTTGCCCTTTCCCTTGTCAGCCGAAGCGATTTCAGCACTAGCTGCGCCGCCGGCGGTACGGTCTTGGATTCCGTTGGACATTGTTTTTTTAGGAATTGGTGAGTTTTGTTCGGTGTTGGTTTTAGTTTTGTGCTACGAAAGGCGTCGGGATGTGATCAACTGAGTGCTTGGTGACGTGGGGTGGTGCAAAGGTTGATGAAAGTCTAGTGGGGTTGTTATGGTGATGTGGAGGTGATATTTATGCGCTGAAGTGTAGTGTATAATCGAGTTTGGTGAGGCGCGAAGTCGACGCGTCAGGGTCTGGATTTAAACTTGTGGCACGCCATGGCATGATTGGGACTCTTGATGGAGCCGTGGGGAGTTTATATGTCTCAGTCTGCTGAAGAGGTTTTTCTCGATTCAATTGAAGATGAACGGTCTTGTCTACTGAGGAATCAATCTGTTGCTCTAGCGTACATGACAATCAGAGCCTGTGAAATGTTGCCAGTTCATGAATTAAGACCCTGAGTCGCGAAGCCACTCTACGCGACTCAAAGCGCGTCTTTCGATTTTGGCTGTCTGGATTGAAGATTCGACATCATATACACAACACACTACATGCGAACATGGCAACAAGATTGCGAGGAAGACCAGCACGTAAGTCGTTAATGGCAATTATTATCTTCGTCTTCAATGCTTACATCAATAGATGCCCCTGGAGCCACGTTTCTCAGCTATACGCCCAATGGAAGAAAGCTTGTTACTGTCGGTCTGAACGGCGCATTACGAGTCTTCGAACATGGCTCTGATGATGAGCCTTCAGTCATTGATGTGATTACTGACAGCCACACGGCTGTGGCAGCGACAAATGACTTTATTGTCGTCGGGTCGGAAGACGGCACAGTGACGAAATATTCGCTCCTCACCAACTCAATGGATCAAATTCTCGTCCGTTGCTCACTTCCAGTCAGAGACATCGCCCTATCACCAGATGGGCAATGGGCTGCTGTTGCAAGTGATGAGCTAGAGGTCAAGATTGTCAACACTCAGGACATGACCAAAGTTTCATACCTTCGAGATCAATCACGGCCAGTCAAACATGTTTCATTCGACAGCTCTGGCTCTACTCTTGCGGTTTCTTGCACTGACGGGATGATTTACATGTATTCTGTTAGCTCTGAAGTTCCACAGCTTCTCAAAAGGGTTGATGGCTTGATTCCGATGCTGGAAACAGATGCAGAGGCTACAGCCAAAGTGGTATGGCATCCAGACGGACGAGCTTTCGCGGCACCTACCGCTACCAGGGACTTCCAAACTGTCTCTCGAAGCGATTGGCAGCGTCAAAAAGCATTCAGTGGTGGTCATCGTGCGGATATTAGCGCCGCAGCTTGGTCTCCTAATGGAGCTCTTCTCGCGACTGCAGGCGTAGACAAGAGTTTGGCACTTTGGGAGACTGCTACACAGAGGTTGATCAAGGTTTACGACGATATCCAGAACACAATCCTGGCTATTCACTGGCATCCAACGGAAAATGTTTTATCATACACCAACAATAATGGCGAACTCTTCATTCGTGAGGATTTCGTTCCTCCTAATCAGGTCAAATTTCTCAACGCAAACCTACAGCCAGCGCCGATGAATGGAGAACCCCTCGCTGAGGTTTCTGGCAATGCTCGTAAACTGGTAGTCAATGGCCACAAAGCACGAACGGCAGAGGATGACTACCTGGATGACCTCCTTGGACCTGACGCCATGTCCGAAGATGGAGTGGATTTCATTGAAGACGATGACGGTGCTGGGTATGCCGAGGAGCCAAACCGATTTGGCAAACGCGGTGCTGTCGATGGAATTGAGAAGATGCCATCAAAACGGCCAGCAACACACGCAGCATGGCAGCCAGAAGTTCATGAGGCCTTTCAGTCTGGTAGTACTCCTTGGAAAGGCGATCGCCGATACTTATGTCTAAACTTGACTGGTTTTGTATGGACAGTCAATCAGGAAACCCACCACACAGTTACGGTCGAATTTTACGATCGACAGGAACATCGAGACTTTCATTTCACAGACCCTTATAAATACGATAAGGCTTGTCTCA
This sequence comes from Acrodontium crateriforme, assembly GCA_033807595.1. Lineage (NCBI taxonomy): Eukaryota > Fungi > Ascomycota > Dothideomycetes > Mycosphaerellales > Teratosphaeriaceae > Acrodontium > Acrodontium crateriforme. The sequence continues at coordinate 1,471,027 of CP138584.1, read as the reverse complement.
ATGAAAAGGGCTCCCTCTTCTCTTGTGCTGCGTCTTCACAACACCCATCAATCATCTTCTATCGCCCACACGAAACTTGGACCACACGAACAGACTGGCACACGCAACTTCCAGCCGGCGAACAAGTCACATCCATGTCACTTAGCGAATCATGCATTGTTGCCACTACAAGTGCAGGCTACGTGCGTGTATTCAGTCTGTTTGGAGTACCACTCAGGGTTTACAGACAAAAAAGCACGCCAGCTGTGACGTGTGCCACTTTCAGAGACTATGTCATGACTGTGGGCAATGGACCGGTTGGTAGTGATGGGAGTACACGTCTCGTGTACACCATCGAAAACGTAAAAAGAGACGAGACCTGCCAGAACGACGACATTCTTGCATTACCAGAGGGTGCTGATCTGACCAGTGTCTTTTTCAGCGACAAAGGCGATCCTTGTATCTACGACAGCGATGGTGTTCTTCTAATTTTATTGCACTGGCGAACACCCGGTCAAGCAAAATGGATACCTATACTGGATACAAAGACATTGGAACGTTTGACAAGTGGTAAAAAAGAAGAAAGCTACTGGCCTGTAGCCGTAGCCAACAACCGTTTCCACTGCATCATCCTCAAAGGTGGCGAGAAATACCCCTACTTCCCTCGCCCTCTCCTCTCCGACTTTGAATTCCGCATTCCGACTTCCAATCCCGCTACGGCCGAAGAAGAAGAAGACGACAAAGAAGCCGTCCATCAACGAAATTTGGAAGAGCAATACGTCCGCAACGCCTTACATCACTCTCTAATCCAAGACTTGGTCGAAAACACAAACGCTACCAACGCACAGAAAATGGAGGTCCCCACCATGGAACGCGAAGTCGACAAAGTCCTATTACAACTTCTCGCTTCCGAATGTCGCGAAGGCGAAGAGCGCGGTATGAAAGCTCTCGAACTCGCTGCTCTCATGCGCGATCGTACGGGCAAAATGCTCGAGGCTGCTGCCAAGGTTGCTGCGCGCTTTCAGAGAGATCTTCTAGGCGAGAAAATCACGCAGCTGGCGGAACGGAGACTGGTGGGATTGGTTGATGATGACGAGTTGTAAAAGGCTCGCGTAGATTTACCGTCTAGGCATCGGTGAGTTCTTTGTATAGAGTATCACGAATCGACACTGCTTTCTCTCCAGTATTATAGGAGCATAGTGTATTTGAGTTCAATTTCACTCTCGCTCGGCACCTAGTCCATCGCATGTGTCCCGTTTAATCCATCAATGCTTTCAAAGAAAGTACGCCGTTGAAGTGATGTAGTGACACGAAGTCGGTAAGTTGTGACACGCAAACATCTCCTCGACAGGCTATGCCCCCCTCCACCGATCTAATTGATACTCCGCATCAAGCGCAGGTAAATCTAGGTTGAGCTTCTACGCTCTGTTGACTGCATCACGCCACTAATGGGATGCGTCCGACTGGTGGTTTAAATTGCCTTGTTTGTGGCTGGTGGATTTATGTATGTAGTGATGTCTGATGCTCTGGTGGTGCATGGTCACTACATTGTGAAGAATACTGTCAACAAAGAATGAAAAAAGAGGCTTCAGATAGCTGACTCGCGTAAAATCCTATACACCGTTTCTGAGGCGTGAAAGGCAGGCAGTTCTTGTTTTGACTGGGGTGATACTGCCCCTTTGACGAATTCCTGATGAAGGAAAATGAAAGCCTCACTGGGTTCTTGCAGATCACCTCTGTCTTGCAGCATAACGTCTTGACAGTTCAGAAGCTTGTTCTTTTTTTCGGTGCTATTACTTCCTTGGAATCTAGGCGCATTCGCCATCTGTGAGATGCGCGTAATGCTGTGACACGCAAACATTTCCGAATGCAGTGCTGTCTCTACAGCATCTAGTCGATGGTTCTTGGATTTCAGAAACTATCCACCAAGACTATGCTCGGTAAAGCGATTGGTTCAATACGCGGCCACGGGTTTCGCTGGCTGATGACCATGGGCTGTTTTTGTCATGAAAGTACACAAGAATACGAACTGTTCTTGTTGTATAGAAGAGGGCTGCTGTCCGTTGTTGACTTGGTTGTCGATTCTTCTTCTTCAATTCGCTTGCAACGTTATTCACTCGACGTCTGATTATCGCGTATCAATACATCCTTTTGAGAAAGGAATTGGTACAAGTTCTTTTCATCACGCTTTCCTTCGACTCATCACATACGCACCAGAACGTCATACCGTTGGCCGCTTCTCCATCGATGAAATGAATAACTATCCAAGGTATAACCATCCAATGAACAACTATCCAATGAACAACTTCAGGGTGATTACCTCTAAGATGGACACCTTCAAAATGAACGACGTTAGCAATGTACACGTCCGCCCAGACCCCAACCGGTCATGGCAACCAAACCAAACAATCCGATACCCCAACAGCGGATACGGAACCCAAAACTACAAGCCATGGTACTCCGGCTTCGACGATCTAGGAGTTCAAATAGTGAAGAAAAAAGGTCTACCACGCCCGGCAAGCCCACAAGACTGGGAAAAGATGATGAAACCACCAGCCCAATTCGCGCACGATAAAAAACATTCGCTCGACCGCCGCAGTAGAAGAGACTATGTCAAGGGACGAGGGCCAGCGATGTTCAATCCCGCAATGGACATGAAGCAGAATCCATGGACGGTCGACCCGCGATGCATCACTGCGTTGCAAAGGAAGGGGATCACGCCACAGGATTACGGAATTATACAGCCTTTGATTGATGAAAAGCACGCTTCGTCGTATCCAAACGAGTTCAAGGAGAATGACTTTTGGTACAGACTAACAGATAACGGAGAATTGTATCGATGGAGTAAACAGGATAGACATTGGTATCAAATCGAAGAAGCATGATAGGGGCGGGCGAAAATGAAATGAGCCGCACGAGGAAGAGGATGGTAGAAGGGAGGCGCAAGTCTTTCAAATCTCAATAAGACTCTGTTAATCGGATATTTTCTGTGGACAAACAGAGGACGAGTTTAGACTGATTGATAGTCGTATTCCGAGAATCAAGTATCCAGTCTCTTGTTGCTAATCCATTCTTGACAATTGATCAAGGGCAATACATCATACCTGTCTTTTGATTTCTTTCAACTATTTTGGCAATTTCTCAATTGCTTTGAGATATCTCTTTTTGAGCTCTTTGATTACGGTTACGTCTTTAGCACTATTGTCTTGTACGTGATCAAAGTTGTAGTCCTCGTTGAAATGGTCGCTAATCTTATCGAACGATTCTGGAGTATAGAAATCATAGATCCAATTTCGACTTACGCTGCAGGTTGGTTAATTTGCTTATATTAGACAAGTATGTGTGCTGACCAACCATTTGAAGCCTCGAGGAAACAAAACTCAACGTCTCCCTGAATTCCATCAGCTGACATCCACTCGTCATCATTCCAATCCTCGACCCAAATTGCACTTCTGCATTGTAAGCGAACAAATGTAGAGTTTAAATCTGTCTTCGCTCCACAATCGATAATTCCTCGTCGCAAAATCTATCAATCCTAGAATAAACCACCTTTCGAAAACCAAAGGTCGAGGATTCTCAACCAGTCTCCCCTTTCTCAAAAATCGACGAGAACAGATTTTCATCCATCAACCATCATGTAAGAGCCATAATCCATGTTAGCCCAAGCGTCATACCCACTCACTCGCTCGAGAGAAAAGATCATCATACTCCCCGAAATTCCAATCATAGATGATTTCAAGGTCAGAAACGGTATTCTTCTTATAATCAAACAGCAAGAACATGTGCCGAAATTGGACGTCACGGGTGTTTTTCATCCTAATGAAAAAAAAAAGTGCACCTGGTAATTGTTTGAGTAGTCATAGCATAACTTCTCGCCGTCGTATTGGAGCGGGTATGTCGGTGTGCAATCACCTCTCGAAATGAGAGTTTGTCGCTTTCATCTCAATCTCAATTCCCGTCGTAGAATCCTTCATGCTGGGCTCAACTATCAAAGGAAGAGTTTGCATGTCACCGACATGGATCAATTTAACTGGAACGAAATCAGTCATAGACCGAAAGCAGTGCTCTTTGCAGGATGAGAACGTGTGGGTGTAGAGGTGAATACGAGTCATGAATTCATGTCAGAGTTTCTGTACCGACTTTCGATGGTACATTTAAACGAGGGTTCATTTCCACTTTATTTACTTCAATGCTGTTCCTTTCTCTATTTCAACTCTGTTCATTTCAATTTTATTCAATTCAACTTTATTCAATTGAGAAGAGATAGAGAGATCTCCAACGAATAAACCAATCCAAAAAGATCCTGTCCATAAAACTGTCCTCGAAAACAAAACAGGTCTCATTCCCTAAATTCTATTCATACATCAATCCATCCATGCACACTGAAGCTAATACCCATACTAATAAAAACACAACCACCTCTCAACTGACGGACGGAAACTTACTTCCCAACACAAAAGTTTTCAAAAACAACCCCAAGAACCTCTTCAACATCACCGGCTTGACCTCGACCCGTAATGCGCGCAAGACAATCAGCCGCACGACGTAAATGTTCCGCAGCCAAGACAACATCAACATCGTGTTCAAAACCATCAAGCTTCAACTCCAACGAATCATCAACCTCCGAGCCATCGCCGCCGCCATCAACGACATGAAGAAAACCCGAAAGCGACTCAATACTCTCGTCCAAAAGAACACGATGTCTTTCCGAAGCGCCAAGCGAAGCATGCCAGATTGACGGGTCGGTTTCTTCTGCATCGTGGGTGATGGCTGTTGTTAGGTCGTGGAAGTGTTTTGTTACGGCTTGGAGGAATTTTTGGATGTGGCCTGGGTCTGTGTCTTTGTCGGTAGAGGTAGAGAAAGAGGTAGATGTAGAGGGGGTTTGAGGGTGTGATGGGTCAGGTGTTGAGTCGAGTGGTTTGCAGGAAATGAGATGGATTTTATCACTTTTCAGCCCGGGGATGGCGGCGAGTGTTTTTTGAAGTGCTGTTGTTTGGATGGTCGGTGGAGCCATGTCTGTTTTGTTGATGGCTATGAGGACGTTATTTTTTTCTTGGACTAGTGAACGGGCTGTTTCGATGACTTCTGGGTCGAGATTGATGTCCAGATTGCCTGTTGATTCGTCTTGCTCAAAGCTCAGCACGACGAGAACGACGTCGCTTTCTTTCGCTCTTGCTTTGGCTCTTTTCATGCCTTCTTTTTCGACCTGGCCTATAGTCTCAAGTATTTTTCCTTCTGTGGTGACATTCTTCGCTGTGCGTAATCCAGCTGTATCTCCGAGCCGGCAGAAGAAACCGCCCAGATCAACATTCACTTCAACTACATCTCTAGTTGTGCCGGCCTCTTTGCTAACAATTGCAGCCTCACGACCAACAATCAGATTCAGTAGTGAGCTTTTACCGGCATTAGGTGCTCCAAGTAATGAAACACTGATTCCGTGTCGGAGAAGTTCACCTCGCATAGCATTGGTGCTGTGTGCTTGCAAAGCCTGAATCAATGTTCGCACTTGCGCTGCTACGGAAGCACATAGCTCTGAAGGACTCTCGTCAAAGTGTTGGTCCTCACTGAAATCAATGAGAGCTTCGAGTTCGCCACGTGCATACAGAAGTTGTTGACGCCAGGCATCATAGCGCTGGGCAAGAACATTGGTGGTTCCACGCACAGATAGACGACGTTGCTGTTCCGTCGTAGCAGCAAGCGTATCACCCAAAGCCTCAACTTGGGTGAGATCCAAACGATTATTCAGAAAAGCACGTCGTGTGAATTCTCCCGGCTCTGCATAACGTAGTCGCGCTTTCCCTTGCGTAGGCGATAGTGGGATCGCAGCCAAAACAGCTTTGATCACGGCGGGACCACCATGGACATGTAATTCCAGTACATCTTCTCCTGTAACTGTGCGTGGACCGGGAAAATAGAGTACAAGGGCACTCGGGTCTAAGACGTCGTTATTTGTCAAAGGATGAAGAAGTTTCCGTACAGTTGCTACACGTGGCTTGGGCGGTGGTTGACGCGGACACAGAGCAGAGTAGACATCCATACAGGCAGAACCCGACAGCCGAATAACTGCTATCGCTGCGCGTCCAGGTGCCGTGGAGAGTGCATAGATGGTAGGTTCTTGTGGTCTAATGTGACCGGTAGAGTACGGTCTAACACCACCAGTAGAGTACGATCTTCGACGCCCGTATTTCGACCACAGAGTATCCAGATTCAAGCGTCGTGGTGAAGGGCGTCTTCCGGAAAGGCGTCCTCCAGAGCATCCTCCAGAAGCATATCCTGCAGAAGACCATCCTCCAGAAGAACGCAGAGTCTTATTTTCTCCAATGCCATTTTCTCCATTAAAAACAAAATCTCTCAAGCAGTCACTGATATTCCCACACTCAGACTCAGATGAAGAGCGGTTGATATTGCGAAACTCAGTCACTTCCTCAGTCACTTCCTCAAACTGAGAAAAAGTGTAGCCAAGACGACGACATGGCGCACAAGTCCGCGCTGAAAGTCGAATTGGAAATGACCACGGAGGAGGAGCACCACCACCACCACCACCAGGCAAAGCAGTAACTCTTCGCGATTGCGCGGCCGAAATGCGCATTAGTCTTTCTTTCTTTTTTTTTTTCTCTCTCTCTCTCTCTCCACTGTGATTCTTTTAGATATATGTTAAATGATGATGAAATTGGGAAGATAGTGATGAATATCCTGTTCTAGATAGACAAATAAAACAGGTCCGAGGCTGCGGAACGTCAGGGCAAAGTTCGCGATCGCTTCGCCCGCTTGATTGATCGCAAGCAAACCCGACGGAACGCTTGGTCGTCACCTGAACAATTATATTTACATAGAACGCAACAAATAGGCACCGAGTACTTTTGAATGAGAAAAATTGTCGAGTGGTAAAAAATCTGTATTCACGAGCCAAGCAAGGACAAAGCAGCCTACGGCCACTCACCCACTTGGTCTTTTTTGTCTAAAACTACAGATACAGAGGTCCAGCTCCCATGGAAGGGGAGGAAGGATCAAAATCATCGCCTCATCACCCACCAGCTTTTTTTGTTGCTTCTTCTTCAAATCCACCCAGTGAAATCTTGCATCCTTAAACGCAGATTGATGATGGTCTGTATTGGGTTTGGCATTTGAGAAAGCTTCTCGTCGGAAAAAAAAAATTGTTGTTGAAGTTGTTGGTTGGGTCTTTGGTATCGTCTTTCGGTTGAAATTTTTGAAAAAGATTGGCAATCCATTGCCAATATGCCACCTTGAAGTTTTTTCTTCAGTAATCACAAACTCGGGAAAAAAGAAAATGTTAAACTCCTTGGTACACCGTCAACTCTCGCTTTCCATGATGGTCACACTAGTAAAAGAAAATAACACCGATGCCAAACAGCAAAACTCCGCTCCGGCTCGACGGCTGCATGGTTTAATCCCGGAAACTCGTACACTGCAGGGTTGATTTGCCCATCTAGCTGAGGTTGCTAGACGGGGGAGAAAGTATATTAAGATAAAAGGAAAAAAGTGGAGAATTTGGGCGTGTCATAGGGCCATATCAGAGATGAAAGTCACTCCAGCCTCCGACCCATTCGTCTTCATTAGCCGACAATGGTGATGACCATTCCATGTCTTGCTCCATGTCGTTATCAAACTCCTCGTCGAGGAAGTTCTTATATTTGCGATGTTGAAGTGGTGATGGCTGCGCAGTTGGCAGGAATGATCTTGATGCAACGGACGATGCCTTGTGTTGACGCCAATTTGTGTCAATGGACCAAGGAGTCTGAGCAGCAACGTCTTTAGGTAAAGAGTGCTCTTTCTCCTTGCGTTCCCATGAAGCGCTATTCTTGTGCGTAATTGAACGAGCACGATGCCTAGTTGGGCTACCTTGACGCCAATTGCTTGGAGTTGCATCAGCAGGCTTGGTCGTCGTGGATTTTGGCTTTTTGGTGCTTCGGAACGGACTAAAGGTAGTAAAAGCGCCGGTATACTTGGTCTTAGTTGGCGAAGTTGGTGCAGTTTCCGAGCCTCCAATAGACCGACGAAGGTTGCCAAGTGCAGCCCATCTATCCATGACAGAAGCAGAACGCTGTTTGGGTGACATGGGATGAGCCTTGTCAGACTCGACGAGCTTCCTCAAGGGACTAGCAGTCCTCTCAAGATCGTCATGGGCGAGGATGCTAGGGCGAGGAGTGACGCTACCGCGAGTTTCCTCTTGAATAATGCTCAGCTGTGGTGCCAGAGGCTTGACAGTGCTGACACGAGAAATTTCCATGCCAGAGTCGAAAGATGATTGCGTCTCTTCTTCTTCCTCCTTGACCATTTCCTCTTCCTCGTCCCACAGGTCGCTCCAGCTCTTAGAGAAGCCACTGCCTTGGGCGCCATAGGGCGAGACCTTGGTGGTCGGACGGGAGAAGCTGATGGGAAGAGAGGCAGCAAAGCTGACAGTAGCCTTAGACAATGGAGATTTGATGGACTTGCCCGACTTGTATGACATACCGAGACCAGAGTCAATGTTTGTCGACGACAGTGACACCTCGTCGGTATCCTCGTACTGGATGGACTCGGGATACATGTCAATTTCCTCGTCTTGGATGCTGGAGAGTTGGCGAATGTCAGTTTTCTGTGGGGTTTTGAGTAAAGCAGTTGACCATGGGAAGGATTCTCCACACATATTGGGGGTTGAGATTGACGGGGTGCGAAGAGGCTCGCGGGCAGCAGTTGCAGTTGGAACAAGTTCAGTCTGCTCGGTGCAAAAGTCATCCAAAGGCTCGTCATCGGTGGTGAAGCTGACAACGGCTTTGAGTGCCTCACGCACAGCGCCAAGTGAACGGTTGGCCGGATCCAATGCCAAGGAGTGAACCAAAACGTTGAAAGTATCCTGAGAAAGATTTGGGAAGACATCAAAAAGACTCTGGCGATCGCTGACAAAATCAGCAAACAATGGATCCTTTTGGGTAGGAGTGGCAAAGGGATTCCGTTGGAAAAGGACATTCAAGAGAACAATTCCAATGGCCCAAACGTCAGCCGACGCAGGAGAATAACCATAGCCGTAAACAGAAGCATCGAATTGCTCAGGGGCCATATAACGATCAGATCCCACAGCAAATTCAGTTGACCAGGTCTCGGTGGTGGCAAGGCCAAAGTCGCCCAACTTCATGGAGCCACTGGATGTCAAGAAGATATTTTCGGGCTTGATATCACGGTGGTAGACTCCATTCGAGTGGAGATGATCAATGGCATCAACAAGTTGCAGCATGAGAGAACGAACATGCTCAGTCTCGAGAGGCCCGTGACCAGCTCGAATGGCCTCGTACAGGTCGCCATTGTTGCACAACTCCAAGACCATGTATTGATGGTTCTCAGTCTCAAAGTCGGTGATGAGGTTGACAATGTTTGGGTGGGCACTGAGGCGCGAGTGAATCTCCAGCTCCTCAGATCGGTCATCGACAGCAATAGCCGCAGGACAATTGGTGTCCTCAACGGCAGCGCCAGGCTTGGTGATACACTTGATGGCGACGTCATCACCAGTCAACTCATCAGTGGCAGCAAAGACCATGCCAAACGAGCCATGGTTAAGAGGCGACACAGTCTTAAATCGATCGCCTAGCAGCTTGCCTACCTCGAAGCCATCACGCATGCACGCCATTGGAACTTGGTCCACGGATGGTGCTGTCGTAGGGGTCGAGATGTGTCTGTTTCACATGAAATGGCTTTGCAGCCAAACAGACACACCGAGACGAAAGAGATGGGTGAAATCTCAAAGAAGAAGGTCCGGTCAAAAGCTCGAAAACTTGAGACGTGTCGAGGCGCAATGCAATAACACGAGGCAGATGGGCCGAGGGACTGAAGATCAAACTCCGTGATAGTACAACTCGGTGATTTCCGGCCAGTAGAACTCGGTGCGGCTTTCCAGAATAACTCCTCCAAGTAAGAATATAGTATCAACAAGTACTCGCTGTGTCGCTTCTTAAAGTGCAAAGGATGCCAAAAGGCCAATGTGTTCAAAGACAAAGAAATGCGGAAGTTTTCGTGATTTTCATGGGTACAAATATGCAGAAATGGTCCAAAAGGAGATGACGTGGGACACGTCCAATCCGGCTTTGTTGGGAGTCGTGTCGTATCCGTCAAGGACACGATGGGGAGCAGGGAGGGAGTCGTGAGGGCGTAAAGCTCCAAGAAGGAGGAGAGTAGCAGTCGTTGCGAGGGACAAGCTGGGGGGGGGGGGGTGATAGAGTCAAAGTCGAGGTTGGTATGAGTCGTAGTTGTGGAGATTGGAGCGTGGGAGAAGCCAAGGATGCCTAGGGCCGGAAACGGGAATCGACTCGCATGTGAGGATACCAGCAGTTCCGGACGGCTTTGTCGTCGAGATGATGAAAGACGTGGCAAGCTTTCGAAAGATATGTCGTGATACGGGGGGGGTAGTGTGAGCTTTGTAGCACAACGAGTTACGTCAACCCCAGATGGCGCAGGATGACGTGCACGGATGGTGCGGATTCGGGGGCTGTACAGGCGTCGGGTCGGTCGGTTGGTGGTATCCAAGAATTGGCAGCTCACGTCCGACGGCCCACACGGAGAGGAGGATGGGATAGATCGAGAGAAGGTCGTAGGTCGTAGGAGGAGGACGAGGACGAGGAGAGGCGGCGGAGGAGCGATTGGCAGGAGGCGGTTGGTTGTTGGCTCGTTCAATGACAGCTCGGCTGGCAGTTGCCCGGGCGAACGTCGTCGGGTAATGAATGTGTCGAGAACCACGGCCGTTGGGAAGGCGATACTGCGGGAAGGAGCGATCAAGGACGACCTGCCAATGGTCTCTCGGACGCGGGCGAAGGTGAGTGCTATAACATAGAAGGAAGGCGCGGATGGGTAGGAGGTGTAGGTGTCGAGGGTAGGGATGGAAGGTGGAGTAGAGGCAGCAGGAGCGAGCGAGCGGTGTGACTGGAGATTGGAAGGAACGGGCGGGAAACAGGTGGGCGTTGGGCGCTGATTGGCCAATGTCGAGCCAGCGACGGGCTGCAGGCCTAGCACGGCCGAGTGCGTTTCCCACGACTTGTTTGGGCGAGAATCGACGACGCCAGCACTAGCCTGCCTGGGTCTAGCTGTTTCTGCCGGATGAGGGCAAGTCGTGTCGTGTCGTATCTAGAGCGACAGAGCAAGGACAGCGAGCACAGGACGAGACAACAAGACCAAGCTACGTCAGCTCGACTACCGTCTTGCTTGTAGGTGCACTCGAGCGAGGCTTCTACGTCCGCTCTCTTCAGTCACATCATCAACCAGGACTGAGCCATGTCTCTCTCGGCCCTTACGTCACAGCTGAACGGCAGCTACATAGACGGCAGCGACGTCGGCCGCGTCGACCAGCAGAGAACAGCTGGCCGCAACAGGCACTGGATGAGCATAAACGGCACAAGTCGTGCATAGCCGCCCAGTTTCACACACGTAACGACGACGGCCAGCCAGCAGCCAGCGGCGTCACGCGCGGCCGACACGGAGGCCAAAGTCGTGGGATGGAAACGTCGATTGCTCCAGACGCTTCCATTCCACGGCTCAGGCTCATGCTCAGGCTCAGGGCTTGACTAAGTGAACATCGGTATTCCGGCTCGAGGCGTGGCAAGGTGAGTCGAGACGATTCGAGACGACACGACACGACACGACACGAGACGTAGGCGTCGTCGGCTACGCACGTTGGACGTTGGCTTGTCTGCTGGGCGGCGGTGCATCCAGCGCCTATTCTCTTCTATACTATTATTGTACATACAAACGTCCGTCTTTGTCTGCTCGTCGTCTGTCGGCCAACTGCCGCCGTCGACAAGCCCTGCTCTCGTGCGGTGAGGCCGTGCTGGTGCTGGCTGCGTGCAGACGACGGGTTTCACGTACCGCTCCAAGTCACGGTGCTGTCTCCCTGGCCTTCCTCCTATCGGGCTTAGCCTTGCCACACCCTCCCGGCTCGACAAGCGCTGCACCTGCTGCCTGGCCGCATGAGCCTGGCGTGGTGCTAAGGAGTAGTTACTCCAACCCCAACCCTTCTCTCCCACAGCTGACCGACTGACAGCTGACTTCCGCCCGACGCCGACCCTCATAAAACACCCCCATGACAACCTGCCATGCGCCACCCACCTGCTTGCATCACCTAATCTCCCAATAACAAGAACAACACCTGTCATGTCATGTCATGTCATAAACACATTACTAGCCAAACTCCATCTACCGTCTTCCAATGTACTCCCCCAATGCCATACGTACACCACTTCCTCCTCACTGCCTGTCCCTCGTAATCCTATGATCCCTTGCACCACAAAATATGTCCTGGTACTGGGCTACATTTCCATTCGACTTGTAGCCGAGGTGAACAGGTGTGAACCAAACATCGCCCTCTGTCTTTCTCTCTCTCACCCCTCTGCACCTGAGAACAAGTGTATGTACCTACCACAGAATTACATGACAAGGATGATTCAAGAGCGGTGAGTCCATCCATCCTCCAATGAAAAAGACCAAACGAACCATGCACGCAGAAACTTTCCTCTGCATTCTTTTCGTTTTAAGCATATCATCGTTACTGCAGATGGCGTTGTGCGGGAGGCGGTGGGCCTTTGGAAAGTCTAGTAGTATGTACAATGTACACGCGATGAGACCTGGTTGGTTTTTCCCGTGCATGCGTGTGCGTGTGTGTGGCTTTCAACGGCCTGTCTCTGCATCTACGCACGCTCTCTTGTCCCTTTGTGGGTTTGAGTGGATCGTGTTGGGTTGGTTTCTTTCCAATTTCCTGTACTGCACTGTGTGCTGTTCTTGTCTTTGCTGCTGTACTGTAGATATACCCGCTCGCCCGACGCCTCACATGCGAGTGTCTATCCAGCGTTACAGAATATACGTCTTTGTCGCCTCGACTCAGCGATTCAAGCCCGATTAAAAGCGCATTGATCCACCCCTTCAAACACTCGATATAATAGTATATACAAGAAGGAAATCACCTCGTCTGCAAAGATTAAAATCCGCTTGTGCCCCGTGCGATATGTATGTATGTATGTGCATCCAGTCCGCCGATCCAATCTTGCAATCTATCCACTTCTCGTTACGCTGTACAGTATGTACAGTTTTCTCCACCGGATTGTCTCCACTGCGCGAGCCTCTGCGCGAGCCATTGTGCGAGCTAGTAGCGCCCTGGCAGTAGTTTTCGTTCTAGTCGGCTCGGCTTGGCTGCTACAATACCAATACGGCAGGGTTGGCAGGCATGCTGGCAGGGAGGTCGGTAGGCTTGTAGTAGGCAGGTAGGTAGACAGGTAGGCGGTGAAGATGAAAGCTTCTTCTGCCAAAAACACCCAGCGATCTGTGCACATGTGAAAAACGAGAAAAAAATTCATTGCGACGATTTACAGATGTAACGTCCAAGCAGAAAGTGAAAAAAAAAAATCCGATTTACGGTGTACGATGTACGATGTACGAGGTCGCGTTGGATTATTGGTGAAGAGCATTGATCTTCAAATACAGTATTTGTGGGATACAGTCAACTTTCAGCAACTGCAGCTTTTGCGACTCTGTTCTTTTCCTTTGAACAATGAGTATACCATGCACCATCTCTTCGGATTTTGACGACAGATTCACATGTGATTGTGCCTGAAAACCCCCGTTCCTGCGTGATTTCCGGCGTGATTTCAACTAGAATACTCGGGTTGAAAGGTGTAAGACGGGAGTTGATGTGACGTCAGAGAAGCAAATGGCTCGAGGCTTCTCGTTATCAACGGTGAATCTATCGGAAACAACCGAGAAGTGTGTGTAGGAAGACCAGAACTACGATTTGGGCGAAATCAACGCATGACCATCAATGTTCATTTTTCGCACAGACGGGCCAAGAAAAAAAGGTCTATGAATTTGTAGAATTCAAGAACTTTCCGACTACGATTCAAGGTTTCGGGTATTTGTCCTCATTCGCATATATGGCTGGGGAGTTTACGGGCATCACACTACTATCGTCATCAAACTTGATAAGAGGTTTCGAGGACTCGACTTGGACGGAAAGTGAAATGGTTTCTTCAATCAATTCTACTTCAAATAGCTGACGCGAAGAACTCTTCGTAGTAAGACAGATGTTACTAAAACCATCTATATGTGTGAAATAATAGACAACATAGATCCGTATATTCGCTTTACATTCTCACACCTGAACCATAAATTTGGATTAAAATCATCTAGATAAAGTGTTGCTCCGAGAGCCCATTGCTACTCACATCGTGCAAGCGACATGTGGTCGGTGCGCGGAATTGGGCGCCTCAAGCGGCCCAACTTGCAGTGAGAAGCTTCATCCGAGTCTCTTGCGTCAATTTGCCGACTCGAACGTACAATCAAACAAGAGAAAGAAATAAAAGCGCAGACCAGAACAAAGCCTCACATCAAAGTGCCGAAGCAAACATGAATGTCAACGGCATCAAATGCGTCTTGCTCGATATCGGTAAGTCTCATCTCGATTCGAACAAACGCACACGTTTTCGTTCGCACAACCCATTGGCCATTCCATTAGTCTTGACACGTCACTCACCGTCTCTTCAACAGAGGGAACCGTCTGTCCCATTTCCTTTGTCAAGGAGACGCTAGTAAGTGCCCGATTCTCCCCCTTCCCCACCGCCGTTTGCCTCGCACAATTATCTTGGTTTCCACCCATCCACACTCATCTTGCATTGCATTGCGTCGCATAGCACTTGTTTCCTGCACCCTCGTGGTCCACGCGCCGCTTTCATGTCATCACATGTGAAAAGCGCCGAAGGTTTTCCCAATGTTTCAATCGTAGCAAGTTAATACGACAAACGTGCTGAGGGACGTTTTGTTCTTAGTTCCCCTATGCCATTCGGGCTTTACCCGACGTGCTATCGACCAAATGGGACGAGGCAGAGTTTCGTTCCTATCGTGATGCTTTTCCCGAGGAATACCGTTCTTCGCCGGCGACTCTGCAAGCTCACGTTGAGGATCTGACGAGGCGAGATGTCAAAGTCGCCTATTTGAAGAATCTACAGGGCTTTCTGTGGGAAGACGGTTATACGACTGGTGCTTATTCTACGCCGTTGTTTCCAGATGTTGGACCCAAGTTGAAGGCTTGGAGGGCTCAGGGGTTGCAAGTGGCGATATATTCGTCCGGTAGCGTTTTTGCGCAGAAACTGTTGTTTGGCCATATTAATGTAGACGATACATTGGGCAGTAAGCGACAGGGGGTTGATGGAGACGCAAAGACACGTGGCGATAGCACTGGAGAGGGGAAGGCTACAATCACCACCGAGTCGGCGACCGATGATCCTTCCGAGAAAACAGACAATGCCTCTACAATTCCAAAACCCAAGACGGAAGACATGACCAGTATCATCAGTGGCTGGTTCGATACTACCAATGCCGGATTAAAAGCCGACGCAACTAGTTACACCACCATCGCCACGGCTTTAAAGGTTTGTCATTGAATTCGTCTGATATATTCATCTTTGGCTGACTGTATGCAGTGGCAACCAAGCGAGATTCTCTTCCTCAGCGATAATGTTCACGAGGTCGACGCTGCTATTCAAGCTGGAATGAATTCCATCGTCGTCGATCGTCCGGGCAATGTCCCTCTCTCCTCTGAAGACCAGACCAGGCTGAAAGCAATCAAGTCGCTGGAGAGTATCACCCTCAACCTCTCGAACTGAGTTGATGATGGCCAAAGTCGTGAAGACGGAGAGAAGAAGGTGAAGAAGACGCCCATTGGCGAGAAGGCGTCGGCAGAGCATCGATTTCGTCCTTGGATTAGATTGAATTCGCTGTATCGTCCAGTCGTAGAAGATAGACCATAAACCCGATCAAGCAGCTTTCGCTCTCTTCGCAATAACCCACCAATTATCCTTTTCATACCCGGCCTCGACAACCGTACCTCCAGCAGCCTCGATATCGCCCTCAAGTTCCCCTTTGTGATACAGATGATAATACCGATGAAACGTCTGATCTTCAGCCGGCTTACCATCACATTCCCCATTCGCAGCACTACTCCTCCCCTTCTTCGACCCCTTCATAACCCACGGCACCATGACATCCTGCTCATCATCCTCCGTCCAACCCCGGCGACTCCCCTCCTGCTCCAAAGCCCAAACATAAACCAAAGCCCTACCGTCCTCAAACCTCAACGTCTCCAAAATCGAACGCACAGCCTCAATCCTGCGTTCCGGCGTAGACAGATGATGAACCACCGCGATGGAGATAGCAAAATCAAACGCGTGCAACGCATGCGGCAAGTCCAAAATATCCGCTACAGCGACAGCATGTGGCTGATGCCGTGAAGCAATCCGGACTAAATTCGACGATCTGTACAGCTCGCCAGTCAGTTAGTCAATGGCCCACGCAAAATCCCCCCCTCTCCGTCCTGCAGCTCAGAATGAAAGTGAAGGAAGAACACACCGATCTGACCCAACGATAAACACCTTCGGGTTCACAGCGAGGTATTTCCCGTTACCACAGCCAATATCCAACCCGACAGAATAATCGGGAAGAGCTTTAAGAAAGCGCTCAATGATCGGCCATGGCTGTTTTAAACAATCGTCAGTACAGAATTTGATCTCGAAAGGTTGATGGGGGCGGGGAGGGGGGGGGAGATTTTTAGTAAAACGGACTTTGTAGCGTGTGGATGAAAAATGAGAGGCGATCTGTTCGTATACGGCATGCACGTGTTCGTCTTCGTACGATTCACTTTGTTTTGCTGGGTTGGACATTTGAAGTTTTTTTCTTTCAATGTTATGGCATTTTCATGCCAGGAAATATGCCTTTTTTAATGGGGGCTGTTGATCGCGGCTTTTCGGTGAGGTTGATTTGGCTCGAGAATGAAGTTACTCATGAATATCACGTGATTTTTGTTGGGGCTAAATTGTAACCCTAATTTTGTATCTGCCAATTTCTCCGCCAATCTAGCGATTATGGTGGTTTATTTGATTTTGTGATCGAGGTTGATGTTGAGTTTTCAATATATATCAGATGAGTTGATGGAGGCGGAAATTGTGTTGTTGTGGCGCACCTCCATTCTGCTCATTTTCCAGCAGAATCGACGCCGAACAAACGTGACGGGCAGATAACGAACAATTTACGAACAGTGGAAACACACGTCACTAATTATATACATATCATTCGCTTGTTATTGCAGTAGGTATTACACTGGGTATCATCAATACTTGCAAGACCGGAAACCACGAGCATCATCGTCATAACCCCTTCCAGCGTGAACAACGCCACATCCAAACGTGAAAAACCATAATCCCCTTATTCCACAACCCATTAATATACCACTTCATTACCAAGCATATCTGTCATCCTCGCCATCGTCCGCGCCTTCTTGCCAGTCTTCATCTCCACTCAATTCATCATCCAAGAAATCGCCTTCGGTGAATTGGTTCTCACGAGGTCGCTGATTGTCAATGCTAATGTCGACAATCTCACAAAGACCTTGAATGAAATTCTCCGGTGTCTTGCTCCCATCATCCTGCTCATCATCATCGTTCGATTCGACTGCTGGAGATGGGCTGGCAGTAGCTGAGGCTTGGCTGAGTTGTGCTTCCATGACTCGAGTACTTCTGCGCATGGGCCTGCTATTCGTATTCGGGGGAGAGTCGGAATAGTAGTCCGTGTCACCAGTACTCTTGTCTGGCGAGATACGAACAGTCAAAGCTTGACGCAAGTCGGGCGGATCGTGATTTTCGTCACCGGCACGGCCATTTGCCTGGGCTTGTTTCCATAGGCTCCATTGTCGAAGGGAACCAAGGTAGGAGATTGGGGGCTGCGTCCTGTGCAAGAAAACGCGACGTAGACGAGCGATCCACTGATCGCGGAAACCTGCTCGATCACGCCAGGGAATGTTGATATGAGAGTGTAAGACTAGGCAGCGAAGAGCTGGCAGATGTTCTGCGCTGTCGATCAAAGATTGAAAGAGATTCTTGGCGGCCTCAGCGGTCCATCTCTGCATCTCCACCAATTCGAGATGGCGTAATTTTGTTGGCCATGTTGGAATCTCGTCTGATTTAAGGAGTTCGTCATACAGTGGTTCGGCATCACTACTGTTTTCTCTCTCGCTGAAATAGCGAAAATCCATTTTAAGTACCTCCAGATTAGGACAGCCACCTTTCAAAGCAGGGAGAAACGCCAAATTCAGCGCTGAATTATGATTCAGCACCAGTTCCCGGATTGCAGAGCCCGACTTGGCAAAAAATGACAGAAGCATATCGTTGTGGAGTTCCAGGCAATTAGTAAGCTCCAGACGCTCAAGACCATAAGGCAGACGTTCCAGAAATTTCTCCATGATCACGTCGCATGACACAAAAGTCAGATCCTTCAAATTTGGCAGCACTGCGATGGAAGTGGCGAGGCCCGGTGCCGTCACAGAACTGTCATCACCCAAAATCTCCGGCTCCGCGCTATCCGTGACATTGAAGCCACACACTACCAGCTTTCGCACATACTCAAAAGGCTTGCTGGAGTGGATTTGCAGCATGTTTTGGTACAGTGACATAGAATCACGTTCAGCCATCATCTTGCGACTCCAGCGCCAGGTTCTCAACCTTTGTTGATTCTCAGTGAATGTCTGAAACAAGTCACCTGGATAATACCATTTTTGTTTTGGCTTCGATCGGAAAGGCGGCAGATCATCTTCATTTTCAATCTCAAGATGCTGCAACTGGGGAAGTCGAGCGACTAGCATGCTGAGATCGAATGGCCCTCGATTATGGGCCGTGTACGCCAAACGTAGAACGTCGATTATCAAGCTCTTGATCTTTAGTCTATACTCAATGTATTGCTCCTCCTTGGGCGTCTGTAGAAGCTCAAGAAGGCGATGTGGCTGAATGGAAGCGAATATTGGAGGTGTATGGTAGTATGCCTCAAGGGCTGGTTCGGAGAATGCACGACATGTGCCGGCGGCCTTCATCAACCAAAGAGCATTCGCGCTGGCTGTGGTAGTTTGGTCGTTGATGGGATGAGAGGCGTAGAGAAATATGGAACGCAAGATATTGATGGGCAAGCTTGTCCACGGAGGGATCTTTTTATCACTTGGACCAGTAAACTCTTTCTTTGACGGTGCAGTATGCGTGTTGCGCTTGTGAGGCTTCCCAAGCGACTGGTTGAACGAGCGAGGTTGTGGTTTCGTTGATTTACTACGTGTCTGTCTCTTGCTTCTTGAAGGGAGCTTCGCCTTCCTCCTCACAGACTCTTGTACAGGTTGAGGTTCGATGCTATGTGCTGGTTCGAACTCGACATCACTCGGCAAGTCGAAGTCATCGTCGTCCGATTCCCATTCGGCGTATCTAGAGCGCTTGCGAATGCGACTGACAGCCTGACGCGTCGACCTCCGCTTAGAGCCAGACGCCGCCATGATGGGTGTAGATGTCGTCAGAGGTCTGGAGGACGAGGGAGTTGTGCAACGAAAAGAAGAATGAAACTCACGTTGACGCCAGTCACTGTCCTGCATGCGGCGGGGATCATCCTGCAGGGAAAGCGCGCTAGTGACATCACACACGTGCCTTCCGCTTGCGCAGAGCCGCATCGAGGCCGCCACCTACTACGACAGCACAGCACAGTAAATACAAACCGAATTAGGTTAAACACGACCCATTACAAGTGGGATACTAACACTTTGCTACTTTTTTTCATCACACTGAAGATCACTTGGATATGCATGAGAATTTGTGCGGCAGAAAACACTCTACCCGCTGGTGTTGAGATCTCCATGTATCTTCATCCCAGAAGCAGCTGACGCCTGGATTCGGCACTCCGAGCCATTGCCCATCATGCGATTCCGGGCAAGTATCACTAACATCCATACATTCACCAAATTTACCGCATCTCTCGCCACCCTAGGACACATCGCGTGGGTACGCCTTGACGAAAAAGACGTTCGCTTCACAGTCATACCCGAAAATGGCAGCCAAGTCTGGTCTGTCCTGGCAAAAGATGCTGTATTCGACACATACACTATCCAATCCGCGGCTCCCGGCAATACAATCAATCTCGAAGTTCCGCTGGCGCCGCTCCAGCGCGCGTTGAAAAGTGCCCAGAATGGCACTGCGGCAAACATACGCTTGACCAAGAAGGACAACATTCCTCTGCTAAGTCTTACCATTACTACTTCAACCATGAACAATCCGGTTCCACACGGCACCCAAAATGATACAGGCGTCGAGGAGTTTCGTGAAGAGAGTGTGGATTTCTTTGGCAGCCGCCAAGATCGTGAAACTGTCGTCACACAAGATGTGCCCATTCGAGTGCTCGCACCTGCATCTGTTCAAGGTATTCATGAGCCAGTATGTCGGGAGCCGGATGTACATATTGTGCTTCCAAATTTAATGCAGTTGAAGAGCATCAGCGACCGTTTCACTCGGCTAGCCTCTTCATCCAAGTCGAAATCTGGGTTTGGTGCTGGATCTTCCGGTCCAAAGCTCGAGCTCAGCGGCAACATGCATGGCTGTCTACGTCTCTCGCTAAGTACAGATGCGATGCGCATTAAAAGTTTGTGGACCGGCCTGGAAAACCCAGAGCTTGACCCAGATCATGTCTCACAGGGCGAAGATGGCCTTGCAAATCACCCGAGCACGCGAATGAAAGCAATGGGCGATGAAACGGGAGAAACGGACGAAGGTTGGGCGACAGTGCGAGTGGAAGGCAAAGACTGGGGAAGAGTTTTGAGTGTGGGAAGACTGGGCGGACGAGTCATTGCGTGTTTCTGCCACGACCACGCTCTCATTCTTTACGTCTTTCTCAATGGCGAAGGACCCGGAGAAGGCGAAAGTGTTTTGACGGTAAGTCCTCCGAACATCCAAATCTTTTCGAATTCATGGTGATACTGACGACTTTAAAGTATTACATCAGCTCTTACAGCGCATAGCACAAAGATAGCATTTTTTGCGAGGCGTTTGGTTGATGGTTCGAGTGCATTTACCCTACAGAGATGGATGGGCTGAAGAGCGGCTGCTGAGTGATGCCCCGCCATAGCGTCGGGCCGTTGTTCTACATTTGTACTTTTTTCTAGCAGTTGTGCACATACATACAAAAGAAAGTCTGATCGATTTTGAATCAGAGTATTACATCCACAATGAAATTGTAAACACTTCTTCATATATAATGCATAGGGTGGCTATGTACATCCAATAGAAACAGCTAAATTGACTGTGATTGTTGTTGGACGCCAGATCCACATCTAGCCCTGATTAAAGTTCGGCGCCATCAGCCAGGGGCTCGCAACATCAGAACATCCGTGTGTGGAGAGCGAGAGGCAGTCTCACATCACGCGCTTGGACGTCTTCCAAACCACTTCTTTCTGCAGCCCGGGCCTCGTCTTCGCCCATCCGCACCTGGCGATTCACGAGTGGAGCACTAGTCCCACGTCTATTACCATCGAACACGGCTGCTTCAACACTGACACGCAGCACCACGCTTGTCGAGCGCCTGACAGTCGCGCCCCCGATCCCACGAGCCCCGACCCTGTTCGCCGAGGTTCTGCGGTCGCAACCCACTGACGACCACGCAAACACATCTTTTCGACCCAGCACGCGATAGTAGAGGTGGATGGTGGCGGTTCATCTTACAGATACGCGGTCGAGCGCGGAGGAAAACAAGGACTACAGAGGGAGTCCATCAATTCTGTGGCTAGAAGGGCGTTGGACGGCAGCACGCCCAAGTGCTGTAAAGACCCTGAAAGATGTTCTCATCGAAGAACGAACAAGCACGACAATCCAGCGGCGGCAAGTCTTTCTTCTCGCGAAGTAAAAACAAAGGCAGCCACGATGCTCCACCTCTCCCGGACACGGCGAGCATTGCTGGTGGGTATGCACCCAGCATAGCTGCTTCGAGACATTCCCATCGCAGCTCAACTTCGACTTTGGACCAGGAAGAGTACCAACAGCCTGGAAGAGATGGGTTGAACATGCAGGCCGGAGTTATAACAAGTATACCATACGACCATATGCCCTCCGACACGAGACAGCCCATGAAGGTGGATAACATAGATACCACATCCTCTCGAAGAGAACCTCAGCCACACCATTTGAATAAAGGCGGCAGTGATTTCCATCAATACCCATCGTGGGAAGCGTCAGCAGTCCCTCCTCCTCAGCCGCCAGCACACAGAAGCACCCAGAGACAACCAACTAACAGATCACACGAAACTGACGTACATGGCTCGAATGGAATTTATTCGCCTTCACGAGATAGCGACAGACACAGTGCACGCTCTGCTACTTCACACGAACAACGAATGCAGAATCACCCTAGTGCCAGCCAGAACTCTTTCCAGGACCCGAACACTCTTTCTCCACAGTCTGCCAGTTTCCGCGAAAAGACGTCGTCTGCGTATCATCATCTGAATGCACACATGTCGACAGCTAGCACTGCTTCCTTTTCACCAGATGGCTTTCTTTTCCAGCGACCTAGCGATGATCGTATCATTGAGAAAGAGTTTTTGGACCTGATGCTGAAGCGTGGATGGAAATCATTACCCGAACAAGCGAGGAGGCAGATGGAGGCATACCCAATTAGCAAAAAATGGATGCTGGTACACCAAGATCGATTGGCCGAATGGCAGGGCGAACAAAAGAGGCGAGGTGCTCAACGATCAACTATGCAAAGCATGGACGGCTTCAGCATCATGGGAAAGGCAGACGATGAAGGAAGTCCACAGTGGTATGTCAAGAGAATCGTGGACAACACGATAACGCCGAAGCAATTGCAAAGTTTGTCGGTCAGCCTGCGAACACAACCAATTGGTTGGGTCAAATCATTCGTAGAAGCTCAAGGTCAGGTTGCCCTGACAAAGACACTGGCGAAGATAAACCGCAGACAAGGCGCTGGACCCGCACCGGCTAGTGGTCTCACGAGCGAACGAGACCTGGATCGCGAGTACGATATTGTCAAATGTTTGAAAGCCCTTATGAACAACAAGTACGGAGCCGACGATGCACTGCAGCATGGCTCGATTATTATCTCTTTGGCTGGATCTTTGACTTCCCCTCGATTGAATACAAGGAAGCTGACATCCGAGCTCATGACCTTCTTATGCCATTGGGCAGATGGAGAAGGTCATATCAAAGTTATCCAAGCTCTCGACCATTTGAAAGCCCACCAAGGCGAGAATGGCCGATTCGATGCTTGGATGAGAGTAGTTGAAGTCACCATTGATGGACGAGGAAAGATGGGCAGTCTAGTTGGTGCCTCAGACGAAGTTCGAAGCGGTGGCATTGGCATGGAAAACTTGCTCATGGAATATGCCGTCGCTTCAATGGTCCTCATCAACAGTGTTGTAGATGGTGCAGACAGAGATCTCCAATTACGGATCCATCTCCGCGCGGAGTTGGTGACATGCGGTGTTCGTCGCGTCATGCACAAAATGGAAGCCTTCGAATATGAGATCATCGACAAGCAAATCGAGCGATACCGAACTAATGAAGCCATCGATTACGAGGATATGCTTGAACGAGAAGGAGGATCCATCTCTGAGAGTGCAGAAGGAGAAACGAGAGATCTCAACGACCCCACACAGATTGTGCAAGTTATCCAGCAAAAACTCGCTGGTAGCCAAGAAGGAGATTACTTCATGTCTGCACTACAACATCTATTGCTTATGAAAGATAACCAGGGCGAAGAGCGTCTTCGTATGTTCCAGCTTGTAAACTCAATGTTAAGCTATGTGGCCATGGATCGTCGACTACCGGATATGGATCTAAAACAATCGCTAAACTTCACGGTGCAGAACCTGATGGACAAGCTGTACACAGATTCAGAGGCACGACAAGCAAGAGAAGAGGCCCATGAAGCGAGACTTGTAGCCGACGCCGCAGTGGCAGAAAGGGATGAGATGAGATATCAAGTAGAGCTTGGGGCGGAAGGTCTAGTTGCTAAATTGCAAAAACAATTAGCCGAACAAGCGGCTGTCATAGATCTCCAAGGAAGACAGAACGAGGCCTTCAAGGCCGAGCTCTCCGAACTCCAAAGGGTGCGCGCACAAGACCTGCAACGAAATGAACTTGAAACCCGAGAGCTGTACCTCATGTTGCGCGATGCACAGGACATTGCTGCATCGAGCGCGAACAAGGCCAAGGCCAGTGGCGCCACGGATCCGACACAGCTCCAAGGTATCATGGACCGCGAGAGGCTTATGGATCGTCTCGAAATGCAACTTGAGCGTTCAAAGACGCAGGCGAAACTTGAAGGCAAGTCATTCCAGCAATTCAATCCGTCAGATAGGCTTCGCGAGCTTCGTGAGAAGATGGAAGGAGCTGGTCTCGAGCCAGAGGAGATGGATGCGCAAATTCAATACCTGGGTTCTGCACGGAGAAATAAGCAATCCATTGCTAGGAAGCCTCTTCAATCAAACGGCGATGGAGCCAATGAAGCTCATGAAGCCGATGAGGTAGATAGTGATGATATGGTGATTGAGAAACCCCGACTGGTTGAGATGACTAGACCAAAAGTACCTTCATCAGTCGCTGCAGCACAACAAGGCATGTTCAATGAACTCAAGAGTAAAACACAGCGTGTTGAGGGCAGCGATGACGAAGGAGACGGCATCACGACTGGGCCATCTCATGCCAGCATGGAAAGCGAGAGTCCGAAAACTCCAAGCGATGCGGAGCAACCGAAAGACAAGTTCACTGGTCCAGAAGCACCGCCGCCGCCGCCCATGCATACCTTCGAAGGGGGCAGCGCACCGCCTCCACCGCCGCCCATGCCGGGATTTGCAGGTGGTGCACCTCCTCCACCACCACCCATGCCAGGATTTGGCAGCATGTCTCCTCCACCTCCTCCAATGCCTGGGTTTGGAAGTATGTCGCCACCCCCACCACCAATGCCAGGATTCGGAGGACCTGCTCCACCTGCACCAGGAAGTATGGGTCCTCCACCTGCTCCTGGGGCACCACCTCTTCCTGGCGCCAAGTCGGGAGGGTGGTTACCGCAACCTACATACAAACCATCAGGCTCGATTGGCCCCATCGCCCCTCGACCCAAGAAAAAGCTCAAGGCTCTCCACTGGGAAAAAGTCGACACGACCGAATCTACAATGTGGGCCTCACATCAACCGACGGTGGAAGAAAAAGAAGAAAAATACACGGAGCTGTCCAAGAAGGGTATTCTCGACGAAATCGAGAAGCTCTTCATGGCAAAAGATATCAAAATCATTGGTGCCAAGACAGCCCGAGCCCAAGGCGAGAAGAAGCAAATCATATCTCGCGATTTGATGCAATCTATGCAGATTTCGTTGTCGAAATTCTCTCAGCAAGACGCCGATGAAGTAGTCCGCAAAGTTGTTCACTGCGACAAAGAAATTGTAGAAAACAGCACTGTCATGGACTTTTTCAGGGCGGAACAACTTTGCACCATCCCTGAAAATGTTGCTAAGCTGATGGCGCCTTACTCAAAGGACTGGACCGGACCTGATGCGATGAAATCTAGCAGAGAGCAAGATCCACACGAGCTGACAAGAGAAGATCAAATCTATTTGTATACGGCGTATGAGCTACAACATTACTGGAAAGCCAGGATGCGAGCTCTTTGTCTAACGAGGAATTATGAATCAGAGTATGATGAAATCTCTGCCAAGCTGAAGGAAGTAGTTGAGGTTTCCGAATCTCTACGTGACTCGGTCAAGCTGATGCCTGTGTTTGGTCTGATTCTCGATATTGGTAATTACATGAACGATGCAAACAAGCAAGCTCATGGATTCAAACTTTCGTCTCTCGCACGACTGGGCATGGTCAAGGATGCGAACAATGAGTGCACGCTCATGGATTATGTCGAGCGAGTTGTGCGCAAGCAATACCCACAGTACGAAGGCTTTGCTGATGATATTGCTGGCGTGCTGCCGGCGCAAAAACTCAACATTGAGCAACTCCAGACAGATGCCAAGAAGTATATTGACAACATCAACAACGTCCAGATGTCACTTGACAGTGGCAACCTCAGCGATCCGAAAAAGTTTCATCCTGAAGATCGCGTAAGCCAGGTGGTACAGAGGAGCATGAAAGAGGCGCGCAGAAAGGCAGAGCAGATGCAGCTCTATTTGACAGAGATGAATCGGGTATACGATGACATTCTAACCTTCTTCGGCGACGACAACAAAGATGAAAACGCAAGGCGAGAGTTCTTCGGCAAACTGGCCAATTTCTTGAGGGAGTATAAGGTATGTTAGACTCCTGTGATAAATACTCCTGCTTTACTGACACCACTTCGCAGAAATCTCACGAAAAGAACATAGTGCTGGAGGACCAATGGCGACGCAACGAGCTCAACATGCGTCGGAAGCAAGCGCAGGTCTCTAAAAGTGCTGCTGCGCTTAGCGAAGACGGTTTAACCCCATTGCCCGCATCAACCGGTGCTATGGATGCTCTCCTTGACAAACTACGAGCTGCTGCTCCTCAAACAAGAGATACGCGGGACCGCAGACGTCGCGCACGTCTACAAACTAAACATCAAGTCCGCGTTGCATCCGGACAGAAAATTCCCGAAACCGGCGAAAATGTCGAAGACCCCTCGTTACTCAGTCCAACAAGAGAGGATGGCGCAGAAGAAGACAGCAATTCGATCAACGGTGCTGCCTCAGAAAGTGAGGATATCGCTGACCAAGCCGCCTCGATGTTACAGACTCTTCGTGGGGCTGAAGGCGAGGGACCGGGTCGAGATGACAGTCTTAGAGTTCGACGAAGAAGGGAGAGTGCTGATGACGAGCGAGCGCGGAGACGAGCCCGTCGCCGTGGAGCAGGCACAAGCGTGGACACAACAGCGGCAGCAACACCAATTGCAGAAGAAAGCGAAGCGGGTGTTGAGACAGAGGCACAGATGGACGAAAAAGATAGACAACTCGACGGCGGTGATGAGGAGAAAGACGACACGAGCGAGAACGCACATGCCGTTCCGCCCACGACCGTCGTTGTCCCTCCTTCGCCCACCATCGCGCCCGAACACAAAGCCGAGGAGATTGAGTAAATGAAATCAGGAGTGACTCATAATATCAAGAGCCGCGATGTTTGGGTTTTGGACTGGATTGATTGGATGAGCTCGACAGGAGAGAACTCTTCCACAATTGCACATTCCTTGTTTTCTTCGAGCGATGCAAAGTGTTTGTTCTCATCATCAACTAGGAAGCGATGGCGCTTTTCGTGGCTGATACCATCATGGAGTATATATCTGCATAGCGATTTAGTTTATTGCTTTGATTGATATCGCTTTCATCCCCTCTTCGTGGCTGCAGTTGTATCGAGTGCCGTACGAGGTCCAGGGTCATGCTCGCTGGTGCTTTCGCCGTTTAGACTGCTGTTTGGCGAGGTCCAAAGTGCCACAAAATACGCCAGTGAATTCTGCCTGGTCGTTGATGGCGGAACAAACATCCACGAGTTACCATCTGTTCTGACGCCAACGAAGTATCCCGCGCTCTCTGGTTATCACCGGCAGACTTGCAGTGCATATTTGCACTCATTTTTCCTTTGTTGACTGGAGGGAGACCATGGTGCTGCTGAGATGCATCAAAGGGAACGATTCAGTTTTGAAAAGAAGCGGGATTCAGGCGATTAGATTCTTGTTTTTGTTGGATAGTAGCTAGATGAATTGTAATGTTTACTGTACACAGCGAGGTCGTTTCCAAGTGCTGCGTATGTGAGAGCAGACAGGTGTGATACTCGAAATATTCAATTCCGTATTGACTCAACTTAACTGTGATACAACACTCAAAGAAAAGTCGAGTATAGAACGAACAATATTCTCAGTCTATTATTTATCATACCGTCATTGAAATCATAGCCACGTAACAAAGTCCCAACATCAATCCCTCACACCAGACGACACACCACCAAATCCGCTCAACCCAGCAAACGGACTCGCCAGCTCAACCCCACCAGCAGCGCCGAAAGCCTTCCTACCTCCAGGCGTGACTTCATTGCCTACGCCAGCCGATCCTGACCCCATCTGTAACGGATCCGAGCAGAAAATATTCAGCAAGCGATCGACCATGTCCCGGAGAGCATTTGAGTGAAGTGATAGAGTGGGTGAATGGATATGTGTGCGAAAAGCAAAACATACGCCTTTGAAGACTTGGTGGTAGATGAGTTTGTATTCGTCGTCTTTGGCGCGGGCGGTTTCGGCTTGGGAGTCGATGGAGGTTGTGGAAGCGTCGAGAGCATGAGACATTCCGCCTGTAGTTGTTGCGAGGGGTTGTCTGCTTTTGTTTGCTCGGGCTCGGCTTTGAGATAGGCCATACAAACGCATGCCGGCCATGACGATGCGGGAGATGAGATCTTTGTTCTTGGATTCTTCTGAGGCGAGGGCGGGTGCTGCTTGGACTAGTGAGAGTGATGATGAGCGTTTGCCTGGCTCTACGGAACCCGTTGTTCGCGGTAAAGGGGGAATTTGATAACTGCCGGACAAGCTGGGAGATCTAGACAAAGGACGGGTTTGAACGTGCACATTTCCCAGACCGTTGGCAGTTCCGCTCCCTGATCGACAGTGCTTGAGTGTAGGAAGAGA
Source organism: Acrodontium crateriforme (assembly GCA_033807595.1). Lineage (NCBI taxonomy): Eukaryota > Fungi > Ascomycota > Dothideomycetes > Mycosphaerellales > Teratosphaeriaceae > Acrodontium > Acrodontium crateriforme. The sequence continues at coordinate 1,442,593 of CP138584.1, read as the reverse complement.
GTCGGTTGTTTTACTGGCAGCGGCAGCAGAAACGCCTTCGCCACCCTGACGACGTGCTTTTTGACGGCGTTCAGTTGCTTCATCGAAAGTATCGGTGACAGTCTTGCGTTTACGACCTTTTAATTCATGAATGATTTCTGGCCGTGTTATAACTGGCGGAGGGAGGAACACAGCATGAACCTCTCCATTGTCGACCAAGGGCGACGCGGGTGGTGTTGGCTGTGGCGCCTGACAGAGTAGTTCGGACGACAGGAGCGTGGCATGAATTTCAATGCTGTTCTTATCGTCATCAACTTTGGAAGCGTAGAAAAGCAATTCCGTGACTCTGGGTGATGTAGACCGAGTTAAATCGCTCGTAGTCTGATCAACCGCAACGAGAATACCAAGTGGCGAATCTAGAGCAGCACTCTGCCACCACCGACGGCTATTTTGTTTCATCGCTGAAGAAGCGCCCAAAAGAATGCTCCTAAACCATCGTTCAACCCGCTGTTCAGCCGAAAACAGAGCATACCGAGGACCCAGAATGAGATGTAATGGAATTTGCGCAGTTTCCACCACAGACAGAAACCGAAGCGACACTTTTTCGGGCAGTAGATTCACACCGGATATTGCATGAGATGTAGATGAAGACTCCAAAATAGCAGATGGCCAATGTCCCGTGGTAGGATGAAGAGCGATGTCTACTCGATCTTGGTCAGTCGCAGGTTTCTAAATTTGATACGAGAATGTTCATCACCATTAAAGGCTTCGCCATTTTCAATATCGAGCCCACATAGGCATGCCGACGACATGGCCTGGCGAGTGGAAGAAAGATTAAAATCTGACGTTGGCTTGGACCGACGCGCCATGTCGAAGTACGCGACCAAAATCGGCGTGTCGGCAACTGGTGGCTGAAACACCATCAGAATCCTCACCAATAAGAACCTTGTTCATGCCTGCTGACTCATTCATCGCTCAATAGGATTTCCACCTGCGTTGGTGGTTTAGTGGTAAAATTAGCCGTTGCCAGAACTCGATTCACTTCAAGCTCACAACATCGGCTAGCCCCGGGTTCGATTCCCGGCCGACGCATTTCCCTCTTGCAAGGGCATTGCTTCTATTGTAGCGTTGGTGGTTTAGTGGTAAAATTAGCCGTTGCCAGCATCCGACTCTGTCGAAGACAACATCGGCTAGCCCCGGGTTCGATTCCCGGCCGACGCACATTTCTTTTGCTGCTCTTTGCAACTTTTTTGTTATAGTAAATACATAGGAATCCATCAGGGGCGACCTGATGTACCATAGCTCAGTGCAGTGATTCCACGACACAGTATGTGATCCCTTTCTCCCCCCTTTTTTGGATTAATCTCATTATCTTGAAAATGTTCCTCCCATAGTAGGTAAGCTCTTAAAATCGAGGGTAGTTGACTATAATGTACGTGGCTCAATCGTGCGTCGTATGACGGCATCAACGTCAGCGGGGACGTGAGCAGCTACTGTACAATAACGCCCACATGGATGGATCGAATACAATGATAAACCCAGTCCGATACAAAAGATAGAGAAATTGACCTTCACTCAAACAATTGAGAACAATCGGAGACATGACGCAATTGATATGGAGGGGTACAAAGTCAAATAATAAATGAACACAAGTAGCTACGATTTTTTTTGTCTGATCTTCATCTCGCCATAAGGGCATACATCACGCACACACGCAAGTAGTAGTCTAATAGCAGAGATGTTGCTGCAAAGCAGTAGTCAAGCTCTTTCTCTGAAAACGATGCCTGGTCGCTGTAACCCACGCCACACGCCTTTTCCGAATGTCGCGCAAGCTCTTTGGCCAAGACCGCTTTTTCCTGGTCCGCGTCGCCGCTCTTGCCAATGTGCCCAGTGTTGTAAGCATACACGCCGCCGTTGTCTGATCACGTAGGGTCCGAGACGACGTCGCTTTGCTTGATTTATACGCGCTGCACTTAGAAGCACTTCCTGTGGACGATGGATGGACCAGACTCGTCGTACTCTTGCTTCGAGATCCACATCTGCTGGAAGGTCGAGAGAGAGGCGAGAATGGAACCACCGATCCAGACGGAGTACTTGCGCTCTGGTGGGGCAATGATCTTGACCTTCATGCTGGATGGGGCAAGAGCAGTGATTTCCTTCTGCATACGGTCGGAGATACCTGGGTACATGGTGGTGCCACCAGACTGAAGAATTATTAGTGTTTTGAACGGTGGCTACGTGGGAAAATAAGTACTGACCATGACAATGTTGCCGTAGAGATCCTTACGGACATCAACATCACACTTCATGATAGAGTTGAAGGTGGTAACGTGGATTCCGCCAGATTCAAGACCAAGGACAGATGGCTGGAAGAGAGCCTCTGGGGCACGGAAACGCTCGTTGCCGATGGTGATGACCTGACCGTCGGGAAGCTCGTAGGACTTCTCGAGGGAAGAGCTCTGGCTGGCGGTCTGGATCTCCTGCTCGAAGTCGAGGGCGACGTAACAGAGCTTCTCCTTGATGTCACGGACAATTTCACGCTCGGCAGTGGTGGAGAAGGTGTAGCCACGCTCGGCAAGAATCTTCATGAGGTAATCGGTCAAATCACGGCCAGCCATGTCAACACGGGAGATGGCGTGGGGAAGGGCGAAACCCTCGTAGATGGGGACAACGTGGGTGACACCATCACCGGAGTCGAGCACGATACCGGTGGTACGACCGGAGGCGTACAGGGAGAGGACAGCCTGAATGGAGACGTAGAAGGCTGGGGCGTTGAAGGTCTCGAAGACGATCTGGGTCATCTTTTCACGGTTGGACTTGGGGTTGATTGGGGCCTCAGTGAGGAGGACCGGGTGCTCCTCAGGAGCGACACGGAGCTCGTTGTAGAAAGTGTGGTGCCAAATCTTCTCCATGTCGTCCCAGTTGGTGACAACACCGTGCTCAATTGGGTATCTGAGGGTGAGGATACCACGCTTGCTCTGTGCCTCATCACCAACGTATGAGTCCTTTTGGCCCATACCAATCATGATACTGCGTTTTGTGTTAGAAACATCGCGTGCGGTGAGGAGGTTTGGAAGGTATAGGCATACCCATGATGGCGTGGTCGGCCGACAATGGAGGCTGTCTGGCTGTCAGCTGGCTGCCGTGGCAGGACGAAGTTCGGAGTTGTTGGGACTTACGGAAAACAGCTCGTGGCGCGTCATCACCGGCGAAACCGGCCTTGCACATACCAGAGCTAAGATGAAAGTCAGCGTGGTGTCCCTGATGTCGGCATCTGAGCGGTCCCCGTCGCTATCGCACAAAACGGCGGGTGCCTGCAGCGACAGTGGTGGGCCGAGGAGGGGGCGCAAACTTACCCATTGTCAATGACCAAAGCTGCGACCTCTTCTACAGACAGCAGTCAAGTCAGCCAATGTGCCTTCAATGTCCGCGATGGCGGCAGTGATGGAGGAGGGGTGTGGCGGGCGAGGGAGGCGATGTGTGGTGCGAGCAGAGGGCGAGCGGGCACCTGGATGAGGGGACAGCTTACCCTCCATGGCGATGGATATATGTGGTGATTAGAGGGTGGGTGAGGAGAAGCAAGAAGAGGCCCGGTAGAAGGACGTCTGGGATGATGAAGAGAGAAAGCGTCGACTCGTTGTCGATGATGCTGGGCAGAGGTCGAAGATGTGGAGTGGGCAAGTGCAGCAGCAGCAAGAGCGGCAGGAGCAGCAGCAGTCGGTGAGGAAAGCGCACTGGGCACGGTGGGTGGCAGCCGGCACGGGAGGCGAAGCAGGTCTTAGCTAAGGCAGGTGTTTCCCAGCGGGCCTTTCCTAATGAGGGCACACGGAAGCCTCTATCGCTTCGATTTGCCTCTGGACGCTGGAAGATGGTCTGCCTGGTGCAGTAGTGATATGAGACGAAGCAGAATAATAATAATGTGCAGTAGAGAAAGCCGTCAGTCGCTCGCCAGCGTCGGCGCACAGCGGCGTGTTTTATCTGTCGTGGCCACAATGATGCTGCCTAACTCCATCGCCCGTCCATTACGCGTTCGGACGCCGCCAAGACGCTTTCAACACTGCCTACTCCATGACGCAGGCACCGTCCATCGCTCCCGTGCTGCGCTGCCTCGTCACGGTCGGCTCTTACGAATAGACTCGACGGGTATAAATCCATGAATGTCCCAGCCCAGTCGCTGCCGTCTGGCCACGGAATTCCGAACACATTGCTCCCCCTGCGCAAGCCTAGCGAGGCGGGGTACTGTTTTGGGGAGTAGTGGGGCTGACAACAACGCGAACCACGAAATGGTGCAAACACGCCAGCCATCGTGCACGCTACAATTATCATGCTGGCTGTGGAGAGACCGCATGTAGGAATCCGCCGACTTTTTCACCGTCTCAATTGGACCACGGGTGATAGAGTAAGTGATGAAATCTCTCATTGTCACGTGACTGGTCGAGGGAAACGTCTCGAAATAGCTAGCACCGACGTCAGAGCGCTAGCATGTTCCATCAGAATTGTCGACTTTTGGTAAAGTAATGCATATACGCCCTCTCATGCAATTCTCTCTCATATCCATATCACATCTTCCGGTCAAATCGAAATTATAAGCCATGGCCAACCCAGATCAACAGCAATCCCTCAATGGTCTGCTCAAATGGGGCATCGAGAACTCGGCCGCTGCCGCCGAAAGCGACTCAAGTGCAGCACCTCGTGATGCCTCCAAAGGCCTCGACAGCAAGATGCTAGCCGAGCTGCTGGGTGGTCCATCCGATGCTGATCTCATGCGTGCCTCAATGACAGCCATCGTCGCGCCAATCAGCGAAGTCGACCTGGAGCAGAAGATGGTCGCCTGGGACAACTTTGAGCAATTGATTGAACAACTCGATAATGCAAACAATATCGAGGCATTAGGTTTATGGGCACCATTGATCCAGCAATTGGATAATGAAGAGGCTGAAATGCGACGAATGGCTGCTTGGTGTTGTAGCACCGCTGTACAGAATAACGTCAAGTCACAAGAAGCTTGTCTGGCTGCTGGTGCACTGCCAAAACTGGCCAAGCTGGCGCAAGAAGACCCGGATAAAGCAGTGAGGAAAAAGGCTATCTCTGCTCTCAGCAGCGAGGTACGGAACTTCCAACCCGGAATGGATGAGTTGGCCAAGCATTTGAAGGATTGCAAGGCCGTGGATGCCACTGACATGGACGCCGTGTCAGAGATCATCGATAAACTCAGAAGCGAAGCTGCCAGCAGCTGAAGCGCCCAGGCTTGATTGATTTCACAAGTGGAAGCTTCATATATGCTTCGATTATCTACGCATCTTCAGCCAGACAATTCGCTGGCCAATACGTCTCTACGAAGGTGTTATATGCTTCCGACATGAATCTGCGTTATGCCCCGGAACGCAAATTGTCAGACAGAAGCAAGAATCGTGGCCACACGCGCCCCTGGCAAACCAGGAAACAATCGATAAATTATTGAAGCCTTAAGATTTTTGTCAGGGCGATGCCACGGGAACACTTAATTTAACCACCATATACACAGCGCCAAGTGCGCAGAATCATGACCATGTTAAAATTCATGTAATTTTGCGAGATTAATCTATTCTTGCCCTGAACATCAAAGTCTTTCTGTAGTTTGACATTTGCGCAGACCCCATTTTCCAATCATTTGCAGGGAATGCTGCCTGAGGACAGAGTTGATAGTATCAACTAGTGCATTGTGGCGATCAATGTCTGGCAGATGATACCTTTGAATTCAGTTGCCAGCGACGACGTAACTCAACGTATCTGCATATTCGCACATGCATGTGCATAAGCGTGGACGAATTGACCGAGCGCCGTTCAGGTTTTGTACTTGGCCATCAATATTGTTTGGAAATGACCGCCGGCATAATTTCTCTAGCGTGGAGACCAGCGAAACGTTCATTTGGCCCCTAACTTTGACCTCAGGCGTTTCATCCAGCTTGCATCCTTCTCATGGTCATTCGCTCGCATTGTGCACGCATTCTGCACGCGAGATGTGCAGCGTAATGAATGTGCTTGATCTCGCATGTTGAAAGGTTATTGTCAATATTCGCATTCCTCTTGCTTTGATCAAGCAGCAACGCCTGCCTCTAAGAATCCACTCTGCCCCAAATTCACAACGCACATTGCAAACCGGACACTTGATTGCCGAATAGGACACTTCCCTTCGACTCATGCTAGATCACAGACTCACATTGTAACTTATGAATGGAGTATCTCCCTGGAGTGCCTGGGGAAAATCCGATGCGCTTGCATTAATCTCTATCCCGTGCGAACGGTTATATGGCAAGCCAATATGGATGGATATCCGGAACTGGATTTTCATCGAGCGTGCGACACCTGTCATTTGGCTGTGCTCCATGGCTTACACTATGCTTGCGTTAATGAACTTCAGCCTATTGCGGAACTTTTCTCACCCGAGGGATTCGAACATGCCTCAGAGTGAATCGTCTGGTCTAATCTTGCCTGTCAACGTCGTCTGCCCGCACCGCTTCACAAACGCGGTGTAATAACCCATTTGGGCATTTTCCGGTCTCCGCGGGTTGCTCCGAGGCCCACTTCAACGCAGGCGAAACGGTAACAACCTTGAACTTTGCTATGATAACGGAGGCATGCTCTCAGAGTGTTGTACGCAGTGGAAGTGGTGACCAAGCGCGTGGAGTGACCATCTAAAGTTCCGTGCAGGAATCGTTTGCTTGAATTTCGTGCTAAATTGCTCGGTGCCGATCACTTCCAGGACTTCAATTGAATAACGTCCAGGCAAAAGCTTCCGACTGGCCTTTTGAAATATGTTCTCATCGTTTCAAACGGCTTGTTGTCTTTTCTTTGCAAAACCGTACGCTTTTCAACACTGCTTGCCGTTTCAACTGCCTAACCACCTAAACAATGAAATGGCACGAGCAACGAGAGTGGACATGTTTTCTAATGTGAAGACATGGCCCAACGGCAACCATTGCAGCATATAACATTCGTCCCTTCGCTCCTCTGACCACAGATCTTCACCCTCCATCCACAAGCCAACATGAAAGTGCTATTCACTACTATCCTCCTTGCGGCCGCCGCTGTTGTCAGCGCCCAAGAGCCTAGTGCTGAAAAGCCTAGTGCTGGAGCACCATCCGAAGACCAGCCTCATGGCCACTCTATGTCTGGCGCCGCAATGGCTGCCATGGCCATGGCTTTCCCAGGCTCTTCTATGATGTCGTCTAAGGGACATGGCGACAACAACCCTGTCTCCTACGGCTCAGAGACTCACACATCTGACGACGAAGACCACTCAAACCCTCTTGAGGATGACCATGGACCCGACAATGAGTTCGAGGATTTCGGCCACCGTCCAGCTCCACACTCGGTCTCCGACATTGGGGCTTCTACTACCAGCGCCCCAATCGCGTCCAAGTCTGACGCAGCTTGGGCCAACAGCTCAGTTCCTTTGAACAGCTCGACCGCCTTTCCTTCATGGTCCAGCAAACTCCTTGTCTCTGATTCCCTTCCTGTTCATGCCACCGGCACGCCCCAAAATTTTACCTCTTCTGGATGGTTCACCAACTCTTCCAGCGTTGCTGCCCCAACCGCCATGCCAAAAAGCACTGATGCTCCGTCTTGGGCAAACAGCTCAGTACCTCTCAATACCTCGACCGCCGCGCCTTCGTGGTCGAAGAAACTCCTTGTCTCTGACTCCCTTCCTCCTCGCGTCACTGGTTCGCCTCAAAATGTCACCTTTTCCGGATGGTACACCAACACTTCCAGTGTAGCTGCTCCAACTACCATGCCGAAAGGCACTGGCGCTTCTTCTTACATTGGAACAGCTCCACGGTCTTCCGGCATTGCTGCTCCTACCGGATCTGCTGCGCCCTCTGGCGGTTTCGCTATGCCTTCTTTCAAGATTCCAAGTGACCATGGAAAAATGCCTTACTGGATGAACTGGACCGAACTGGCACATGGTCCCCCATCTGGACCTCCATCTGGACCATCTGGTACTGCTCCCATCCCAAGTGGCACTGGCGCGCCTTCAAAGCCTGTTGCTTCCATGTCACCAGCTGCCAACTCCACCCAGCCTGGCAACTCAACTGCTCCAATCAAGACACACGTCGGCTTTCCGACCGGTGCAGCCTCTTCATACCCATGGAACAGCTCCTCTTCTGCAACAGCCCCAGTCACCAAAGTCATCAGCAGCGCATTTACTTACTCGGCTCCAGTGGAAGAAACCGTTTTTGTGACTGTCCACGATACTGTCTCCGTCACCATGACCACGACTGTTGATGCCAAGCCAAGCAGCAATATTGCATCAAGAGTTTACCCAAAGCCAACTGGTAAGAAGGACGATTCGCATGGCGACAAATCCAAGCGTGGTGATGTCACGGCACCAGTCAAGTCTGGTCCACAAGCATCGTCCACCACCGTCGCTCCAGGTACTCCCACCGACCCAGACCAGGACAGTGCTTGCGCTGAGCTCGAAAAGGACGGCATCACTCAGAACTCTCACGCTCCATGCCACTACCACCACGCAACTGGCAGCCCTATGGACGGCGCCGCTAAGTCTCTCGGAATGCTCGGTGGTTTGGTTCCTCGCCAGTCCTCCGAGGACGACGATGCCGCTCCTCCATCTCCTCAAGAACAGTTTCTACCAAGCGGTGTCATTCCCTCCGAGGCCCTGGCACAGGCCAAAATGACTGGCTTGCCCTCCACCTTTGTCACTTCTCGCATGCCAGCTGCCACCGACAAGAGTTTCCACCCCAAGCCCGGAAGCCACGGTGCATTGATCTTGTAAGATTTCACTGATCGACTCGGATCTCGGAGATGTTTTTCATGCTTCCATTGCTGCGATCATCCTGGAGGCACTGCTTATAGAGACTTATCGACCTCGGACACTTGACGACTCCATGATTAATCTTATTCGAATATAATAACGGGGAGAGGCAGCAGAGAGGTGGTCTGCTGCGGGTTGTGGTTAATATTTGCGAGCAGCTTGTTTAGCTGTTCTTGTGTCGCAGTTAATCCTGGTTATCGGCGAGTTATTAGGCCTATCTAGTGGCCCATTTCGTATCGCTATTAATTTAATAACCTGGAGTTCTTCTCTATTGATACCATTTTGCCGTTTTTCATTAAACCATTACGTTGGGGTTGCCGTGTATTTCCTAAATTCATCCTCAACCTTCGCGTCTCACAGCCCTGGCATTGCCCCCTCGACCTCGCCCTCGCGCATTTCGAGTCATGACAGGACTACTGCCGATGAACGAACTTTCAATGATGGAGCTTGACAAGTTCCACGTGCCAGGACTGCGAGAAAGCAGGTCCGTTTCAGCATTACTGCCAGTTAAATGGGCGCGCATTCGTTCTTGCAAGCCGCCGACACCACGGCTCCGGGCGAGAGGAAATGCGTTGTTGGGCACTGGACGGGTTCCCGAGTATCTTCGTCCATTGACTGCCGGAACAGGACTGCTTGACAACATGGGAGGAGGTAAAACTGGTGCTGCTTGTAGACGATTCGAGCGCGTGGATCGAGTCGATCGTCGTACACTGCTTTGCGCAATGAAGGATTGCGGTTCGGGAAGGGTGATGATGGGCGGAGCGGAAGGCAGGAGAGACGAATCGATGGCTTCCGAGTCGCTGTCTTCGAGTTCCGTATCGGTGTGCTGGTAGCTGCCCGCTTCGGGGATCGAATCGTCGAGATCTCGATCGTAGTCGTTCTCGTCTGCTTCTGGAATTTCGTCGTCGAGGTCTTGTTCGAGATCCAGATCTCGTTCTATGCCTAGAGCTTGTTCATCGCGTGCTGCTCCGTTCAACTCTGCTTCTTCCAGGTAATGCATTTGCTCTACGTCTGTGTGTTCGGCCTCGTCACCTTGATGTAGTGCGTTCCTCGGATTCCGTTGCCAACTGGGATCAAGGAAGCTTCCTTCAACGACTGACGTCTCGTTGAAGGATACACTGATTTCCCCTGTTGCGTCTAAATCCTCATCTTCGTCATCGTCATCATCATCCTCTTCACCATCCTCATCCGCATCAGGGATCTCAGCATCCAAATCGCGCTCTTCTCCATCCTCCAATGCAGGCTGCGCAGCCGTTTCAGCAGCTCTTTGTCTCGCTTCCTCGACCTGTTGCTGTGCCTGCATATCCGCCAAACCCCTCTCTTGCCTTTGTATCTCCTCCAACTCCAATCGTTCAGCTTCTTCCTCGCTCATGGCCTGTAACGTCTTGCTCACACCCGGCGGTCGAATCCAATATGCGCCGAGATGCCTTATTGCGGCCTTACGATGGGCAATTGCGGCCTCATCGGCAGCTAGCAATACGAGCGGCGATTGCAAATTGTGGGCTTTGCGCTCTTCATCTCGTCGTTGCTGTTGAGCTCGGAGCTGGGGGTTGTGTGCTTGGTTTGCCGCAGAGTTGGCGTTGATGGTCACATCTTCTGGAAGAGGTCGGAAGGGACCTTGGTGATGTGTCGTAAGAGTTACCGGAGGTGGGAGTAGAGGTAATGAGAGCATGTTTAGTGATTCTGGGTTTGTTGACAATGTGAATCAAGAAGTGCCAAGCTCTCTGGCACGAAGAGTTCTCAGTTCTTCACGCGATGTGGCGCGGCATATGATGGTCTTATAGCGCTGCAGTTTCGTCCTGGATTTGATCTAAATGCAGTTTCTCAAAGTCGAATGTGTCGTGGTTAAAGCAACGATGTCCATTGGCACTCACGAAAACACGTGACTGCCCCGCCAACTCGCTCACATCGTCACTGTTCTTTGACATGCTTCCGCCTTTGACTTGATAGATTCAAGTTTAAGTACTCGTCTACTGCCACACAAAACCAACGATACGCAGTGAACGTGGGATTCGTGGGAAATATTATTTCCGTCGTCAGAGTACAGCTGATTTGTTCGATTGCGGTCCCATTATGGTTGGTACTAGAGAACCACCACGAAGAGTTGTCACTAAGTTACAGTGTGGCGACGACTGATGAAAGTTAGCGGAAATGAGCCAGCGGAAGGTAGTTGGAGCGTCGATCTGAATTGGCCTGCATGGGAGAAGAAGAACTACAACGAGGAGGATGCGACCATGATGTCATGAATAGTGGTAGAACATATATTGGAAATAATGAACACAAAATGGTATCTGCCCCGTGCCCACTCTCGTCTTTTGTCGTATGTTTCGCCTGGAACTCACCAACCAAAGCAATTCGGGTTGAGAGTCTTCAAATCGAAATCCTGGATTTAATGATTGTTCGTGTCATCATTATCGTATCCGCTTTCATCTTGTCTTGCTCGTCAAAGTCCTCCTCCTCAGTCGTTCCCATCCGATCACAGCCCCAGAGCCCAAAATTTCCCTCTAGCGTCAATTTCATCTGCATCATCAGCTCCCGGACCGTGAGATTCACTCGAGTCATCAGGGAGAAACTCCAATAGACTACCTTGTTCCTCCCATTTGTCACTCCATTGCTGTCGCAACGATGCTGCCAATTTGTCATCGAACGTTTGAGTGTCTTGACTTGACTTATCGACGAACGGCTGATGGTTCAGATCACCGCATGCCTCGACTGTTGGAGTATCCGTGGGCTTGTCGTCCACTTCCACTGATTTCCAGACTATAGTCACGATCCTGTATTTCAGAGTGCCTTCTCCTTTGGTTGTCCAGTTATGTGTACGTTGCCGTTGATGTCGTGCGGTTTGAGGGCCTAGACAACCGGGACCGGACCATGTTTTCTCCGGTGGTGATGTTTGGAGAGTCCAACAGTGCCGTATATCGTCTTTGCCACCAAGAGTACGACGGACAAGAGGCTCTAAGTGACGGATGTTCTCAACAATTGGCCGGAGCTGTGCCATCTTCGATTCGGTCGTTTCTAGCTCTAATCGTAGCTCTTGAACACGAGGCAGCGTTGGGCTATCGAGGAGCGCCTGAACCCATTTTGTGTCTATATATAGGTCTTGATTACTTTCCCAGTTCCACCAGTCGGTGTATCGGAGAGTCAAAGTCAACACTCGTGGAGCTGCACCGAACCGACCGAGAAAATGATCGACTTTGCCGATGAATTCTCTCTCCAGCCAGAACATCTGTGGGAATACTCGAATGTGTTCCAAATTTTGTCGATTGCCATAAGTCAAAGAAGTCAGAAAGTCTCGAAGTCTGTCATCGTCATCAATCCAGTTTGATGTTGTCCAGCGCGGACGGCGGTCGCGGTTAAAGAAATAAAAGACATGCTCGGCTTGCTTGAGAGGGAGATGATTTGCTTCTAACCAAATACGACGGCAAGTCAGGAGAAGATTTGTCGATGTCACCAGTTTTCCGGGGTGCTCGGGCCTATAGAAAAAATCGGTCGTTTTGTACGTCTTCGCGTCATCATCTTGATGAGCAGGATCTTGGTAAGGAGCAGTGGCGTATTCAAAGATCAGTAAGCGCAGCTCACTAGGCAGCATGGAAAAGAAGGGGCTTTGATCTTGATTTCTGCATTTTGAAAGCTGTTTGGCTGTGCCTGTAGGAGAGATGGTTACTTCTCGGTTGGTTTGCGATTGGATTGAATCAATGTAAGAGACGCTGAAGGCAGGTGGATCAGAGACAGGCGGGACACCAGCTCGTGGATCACCAAGCAATACGACCATTGTGAGTATTCGGAATGTTGGGTTTGAAAGATGTTCAATCGATGACTCGCTTTATAAAGAATGTACGAATGTAGGTGCTGCTGAGGCTGGTGACGTTGAACTAGGCAGCAGCCACCTGCCACTTTCAGGAAAATGCAGTCACTGAAACCACGACGTCATAATCCTAGTGAATGATCAAATTTAGAAAACTGTCAAAGGCGAATATGATAATGAAAAAATTAGATAAAAATTCAGTATATGAATTTACCCATTGGTATGGATAACTTAAATTACAACACAATCCTCGGATCTAGGGCTGCAATATTCGCGCTCTTTGCTTCGCCATCGAACACAAATTCACTCACAAGTTTGCCAGTGCCTGGCCCATTTTGAATGCCCCAGCAGGTGTGCCCAGCAGCCATCACTGTTGAAAATTAGTCTGTGATTGCATGATTGAACTCTGGATTGGCTTACCTTCGCCGTTCACTCCAGTCAAGCCTATGAGCGGCCCTCCACTACCTGGTGCGTTTACATTAGGAAGATAACATGCTTGGCGAGCTGTGACTTCGCCATCTCGTAGAGCACCCGAAATAGATGACACATAATCGATAATATCCTGACATCTGCTCTGATCGACCTCAACCTCCGAGCTGAGGCTTGGTAAAGGGACTAGACGATCACCATCACCGCAAGCGTATATTTCGTTGCCAGGTCGTGTGTATATTTCAGGGCTAACGATTTGACTCCCTCTAGATTTAAGTCTAGCGAAATCTGAGGGAAGTTTGATCTCGGTGAAAAGAGCATAGGCGCTTACAGGCTTCGCTGGCCGAATGGTGACCGAGTGTGCTCGTAAGGCGGTGATAGGAGCCGATTGATAGATACGCTGAGTCCATGGGCCAGCAGCAATGACGATATCTGTTGCTGGTATTGTCTCAACCTTGCCTCCACTTTCGTACGTAACGCTTTCAACACTGCTGCCATCTGAAGTGTAATTTATTTTGGAGACTTTGGCGCCAGTCTTGATTTGAGCACCCTTTTCTTCGGCTAGAGTGGCCATGCTTGTGGTGAATTGAAATGGATGAACCTGTGCCGTAGTTGAGGGGTCGCCCATCGGATCATAACTGCGTAAACAGCCTTCGTCCAACCAGTCCAGATCTTCTGGCACATCTTTTGTCGACATAGGTGCTTTTCGCTCTTGGCCACCTTTTTTCTCAAGGCTCACATGGTGCAGTTGATCGACGTCGCCATTTCTTCCCTCTGTCTTTGAAGGCAAATGATTTCCTTTGCATTCCACTGAGCCACAGTGAAGCGTTCGATAGCCCCACCTTTCCTCTCCGCCATGCTCATGAGCTAGCTGAGCGTGAAGTTCATAGCTCAAGGGAACCAAGGAACTGGGATACGCCCAGCGGGCCAAAAGCCCACCAGCTTTGCCTGAAGCCCCACCTGCGATTGTGCTCGCTTCCAGTAATGTGATAGAATGCTTCGATGAATTGAAAGATGGATGGCGAGTGAGATAGTATGCGGAAGTAGCTCCAATAATGCCGCCACCTACGATGACTATCTTTTTTGTTTCGCTGTGGGATGCCATGATTTGGCGTGGAGGGGAGAGATAAAATTGAGACGGAAGGCGAGAAAGATGCCGAGTACCGTTTGAAGCCAGCTCTGAGTTTTTCAAAGTACTAGCCAGTGACTTTTTGATGGAATCTTTGGTTTTCGCCGGTGGCAAGTTTCCTCTGATGTAAAAGTGATGTTGAGACGCAGCTACGTCATTCCTCCACGAATGCAGTTCTGAGTATGTTTTGATCAACATCAAAAATAAATATATCGTGATAATTCAATTTGAAACTTAAATCAATGCAAAAGTAGAGATCATTGCACATTTTAATTAAGCTCGAGGAGAATCCACCTTGGCATATCGAGAGTCGTCCGCTTTCACTAGATCGGCTCCCTTCTCGGCAACTGCGTACGTTGTGGCCATGATATTACCCGAAACATGACCTGAGAACACACTGGCATCAATCACACGCAATCTTTCGACACCCTTGACCTTCAATGCATCGTCAATAGCTTCACCCATGGCACACGTGCCAATTAGATGGTATTGAGTCGAGATGTGATCACTGACATAATCGAAACGCTCCTGGTCTGTTTCCAAACTAGCACCCTGAGGTGGCAGCACACGATCAGCGAGGCTTTTCTTCAACACCGGTTGGTTTGCGACCTTGTCCATCCACTTGATGCCTTCGGCGAGAATCTTGGCATCCATCGGGTTTCGGAAATAACCAGGGTCGATACGTGGGTGCGCTGATGGGTCGGATGAAGTGATGTGCACTGTGCCACGGGATAGAGGATGTTCAGGACAGACCAACAATGTGATGCGGGTTTTGCAATTTGGAGGTGGCTGAAAGAATTTGGTCTGATCTTCACCGTGGCTCACATCGAGTGAGGCGCCGATACCTTACTTGTATTAGTTTTGTTCGATGCACCCCCACGGCTGATATATCTTACAGAATGTTTGGATATTCGCAGACGTTGGATCCGACAGTTGCTCAATTATCGTCTCTTCTTGTGTTTTCTCAAGATTAGTCTTTGCCTGGCTGGTCTTCCTGATCTCGGCAATTGTAGAATCCAACTTTTCTTTGTCTACCAAGCTGGCATAGGATACGAAGCCCATCAGCATGCCCGGGGAACCGTAGGGGCCAGTTCTAGTTTTCTGGTAAATTTCGTCCTGTGCTTTTGCGTACTCGGGATTCTGAAGAGAATCGAGAGATCGAGTGCCGTCTTTGAGGTCGTACAGAATGCCTCCGAGAACCTGCAGTTCATATGTAAGCCCCGTGAATTTGTTTTGACATGATCAGAGAATAAAAACGACTTACATGATCTTGGAAATTGGCGCCAACACTTTTATTGGCCACAAGACATTCAACGCCAGCTGCTTTGAGAACCTCTGGATCGCCAATACCCGAAAGCTCCAAAATTTGAGGGCTGTTGATAACACCTCCAGATAGGATGACTTCCTTTGACGCCTGTACAGTGTGTTTTTCACCGTTGGTGATAAATTCTACTCCAGTTGCTCTGTTTCCGTCAAGAGTGATCTTCGATACCAAGGATTCACACAGAACTTTGAGATTCTTGCGACCGAGATTTGGCTTCAGATATCCAGTGGCAGCGTAGCTTCGCCTACCATTCTCGTCCGCTTCTCGACTGACTGCTGCTAAGCTCGAGTAGAATCCCATATGGTCGCCCGACCAAGCATCTTTGAGTGTACTGGCTTTACCTCCGACGTCATAACAGGCTTTGCAGAAATCCTCTTCGAAGGGCTGCGTGGATTAGTCCACTGATGAGTCAACATATGCTTTGCTTGTACTGACCTCATAGTAGTCGTTGAAAGACGTGTGGATGGGCCCATCTTTACCGTGATATTGATCTGGCCCGGCAATGGGCATATACTGAGGGTTGGTGTGGGGTTTGCGCGGAAGATCTAAGTGCTGATGTTTTTTTTGAAATATGGCAACATACCTTCCCAATCCCAGCCCTTGTTGCCCAGTTTTGCCCATGCGTCGTAGTCTTTCTTCGAGCCACGGACGTACATGAGGTAGTTGATACCCGATGAGCCACCCAAGAGCTTACCACGGGGCTGGCTCACGGTCTTGCCATTGACACCTGATTGTGGAACTGACTGGAAGCACCAGTCATATTTCTCTTGGCCAATCATGGTCGGATACAACGACGGCGTGAAGACCTGAGGATCTTTGGATTGTTAGGTGCTGTCTGAGCCTTCCATCAGGCAGGATTCAACTTACCGTCTATACGGTTTGCACCCGCTTCGATGACGCCTACTTTCACATCGGGGTTCTCGCTCAGACGTACAGCGACACCTGGTTAGAAAGAGTCAACGATATAGCCCGACCTGTGATTGATATGCGTCTTACAAAGGCCTGCTGTGCCGCCACCAACGACCACATAGTCGTATTTCTCTGCGAGAAACTCGTCAAGCGAGCAAAGAGCGGAAGTGGTCGATGTCATGATCGACGTAATAGCGACAAAATCACGTCGAAAAGGTACGAAATTATTGTCTGTGACTCTTACCAACCTACGGAGATCACACGAAACGTGAAATTCTCGAAGTCTTACGTCTGGAAACCCTGAAGCTTGGATGACAGCTCCTCAAGTACAACTTTCACAGCTGGAGCCGATGAACTGCAGCTCCATTGTTGTGATGAGCATTGTTGTCGTTAGCTTCGAGGAGCATCATACAAATTGCCCCTGTCCGTCGACCAGAAGATGTCCAGTCCGGGGAAGTAGTGTAAATGCGGGGAAACCTTGCATGACCCGTAACCCTCCGGGGTAGACTGTACATATTATAGCTCGACGAGGCATCAACACATCCGCGCAAACGACGGCCAATAATGGTTGCAACGCCATTCGCGACTGGTCTTTTATGAGACAAAGTGTAATTGATGCATTTTGAGGAAGCATAAAGGCCGTTGGTTGGCCACTTGGCGCGAGATCGACCCCTCACGCTGCAAGTGCGGTTCCCACTAGTGCAGCTGACTCTGCGCTTCCGACGCCCAGTGGCGGTTTCGATCTTTGCCGTCTCGCGTTCTGCAAATAGCAGCGCGCAACACCCCCGGAAATGGCTGCAATGCGGTTCCGAGAATCACAACTGCGGCTCCGAACGAGCATCTGGGCCCAGCCCAACCGCCATGTACCGTAATGGAAACAATGAACGAGGAAGGGAAACGTCATGCGCTTCGCGTTCTCTGCAAGTCACAGCTCTTGCTCCAGCGAGCTGCGGAAGCAAAGAGTTCCATGACCACTTGCTCGTCGCACGAGGGGTTCTCCTCCATGACACGAACAGATCAACACAATGTCAGGTTCAACCAACCGTAAGAGAATCATTCAGATCGGCAATGGATCCCAAGCAAGAATCGCGCAGGCATGCGACAGGTCAGCTACACTACCACGACCTGTTTTCGCCGTCTATCATACTGACCTTGTGAGGATCAGATGCCGAACAAAGAAAATAAGATGTGATGGTGTCGAGCCTCGTTGCTCAAACTGTGATGTAGTGGGCCTCGAATGCAAAACGAGCCATCATCTAAGCCGGAGAGCTTTCCCAAAAGGCTACACAGAATCACTGGAGAACCACGTCCGTGAGCTGGAAGCTCAAGTGGCTGGACTGAAGAGTGATATCGATGTATTATCAGGCATGTTATTGCGTTCGTCAAACTCTTCGCAATCCGTCGCCCAACTACCGTCCCCGAGATCGTCACCTGCGACTAGCTCCAAAGTCAACAGTCATGCCGACACGCCACAATCACCCGTACCGGAGCAAGATGAGTCTTCAGAGGATGTTGATTTTGTTGGAAATATGTGCGTGAAGGTTTTCTTAGCGACACTGAAGTACGCAGTTGAGGAGAGTGGACGGAAGAACATTCATATTGATTCTGCAATCAATCGGTTTGGTCTGTTGCTTCAAAGTTTGCGACCAGAGTCTCGATCTCAGTTGATGGAAGAAAATCAAAAAGTCATTCATACCACGATCGGGATACTGAACAAGCTGAACATGCCTGGAGCTACAGCACAGAATGTTGGATACGACGCTGAATCCTCGGCATCCCCCAAGACTATGCAGGCGATGGCACCGACAATGAAGAACGAGCAAGAGATTGGAAGAAAACAACGGGGACGATCTGCTCATCAAATCTTACCTCAAATAAAAAAACCGAAGCTGGAAAGAAATATTTCCCCAAATCCGAGCGATAGTCAATTGCACGGGCCTGCAAGAGGGGTATCTGTCCACTCATCAATAAATCTGGACTTCTTTTCGTTTGGCGATGACTGCGAGACTGGCCCCAAAGCACGAAAAGAAACCGACCAGAAACTCGCAACCAACTCTGTCCACGATCTCGATGAGCTGATCAATCGAAGTAACAAACGAATCGACAGCTGTCATACGGATTCTCAGGGCATAGATGACGCTGTAGGACTGGCTCAGATGGACTGGGAATCTCCAGCGGCTTGGAGTGGATATGCTTTGACAATAAATGAAATGGGAATTTATGGTGATGACGGCAATTAGGCAAAAAGGGGGCGCAAATTAGCATACTATTGTAATTCAACCTGAAATGAAATCTTTTAGTGTATTTTACCGCCGGCTGATATTTACTTTGATGCGTACAACACGTAGCTATATATAGCCAATAAGCACTTCGCCAGATTCAAGTGAGAAGAAGGGTAGTGGTTTTCCGTGTCCTTCGATAAAATAATGTTTCGTTCGGCAAAACTGACGTTTTGATCGACAAAGCTGAATTCAAGACATGGACTGAACTCGATCAAGGTCCACTGTAATGTCGCATGTTGCATGTCGCATCAACCTCGCAAGATTCGAATTCGACACGAGATAGACGTAATGTAATCAATCAATTTGCAAGCTTTGATAACTAGATTAGTAGCTTGGTTGCAAGTTCTCGGTTATTCGCAATGCTTAAACGTCTCGAAGCTGCGTTTCGCTTGCGTGGAGAGTGTTGCCATCTGGTTGCTACTACTAAAGTAGATTATCTGCTGCGAAGAGCAGTGCCTTGCCTATTGTTCTGATCAGGTAACGTCAGTTTGCCTGAGGTAGTTTATCAGCGTCAAGAGCTTTCAGGATGAAATCTTTTCCGATGGACTCTCTATACCTTGAGCAATTGGCGATTTTCACGCTGTGTCAATTCATTATCGAGCACAAGCGGAAGCGCATTTGACTAAAAGCAACGGCTATGATGAACTGACCGACAATTGAGAAAACACCTCTGTGAAAGTAACAATTACAACACATCTGCATCTTCAGATGCCACGGCTTTATCCAGTGTTTCAGCGCCTTCAGACGCCACGACTTTATTCAGTGTCTCAAATAATTTCCAGCCTTGTTCAATGGCTACTTCTCGAGGGCTCGGACCAATGTTCTCATTATATCTCATGCATGGTTTGTCTGGATCGGCACCGAGACTGAGCGGCGTAAGAGCGACTAATAATTGGTCTTCTTTGCATGCATAGTATAGCGGATTTCCTCGCCGAAATTGGCATCTAAGTCGGTATGACGCTGGGTCTACAAGATGTCATCGATGGGTTTATTGTACTTATATACGAGTTTGATCATCCTCATGGCCTCTTTAGGGTCGTCACGCAGCGTAGCGTAGTATACGAGATGGCCGTTGTGGCTGTGCTGGGCATGCTCCAGCAATAGTTTCACTGTCCGGAACTTTGATCTGCTCACAGCAATAGAAAGTGCCGAGTAGTCGATGTCGGCTGGGGCATTTGGGTCAGCTCCCTTTTTTAGCAACCAGCGCACGAGTGAGATGTTATGAAGAGCAAGACTGTAAACTGTCAGATCAATTATCACGCGTTTCAGCATGGCATACCTTAATACAGGGGGCTCGGCATTACTAATTGGTTCGTTGACGTCCCATCCAAGCGCAAAGAGTGCGTCGAGATAATAGGTCGCTTCATCTAGTGGCAATGCTGCGGCTGCTTTGACAGCATTGCCGATTATGGGCACACCATGTTCCACGATCGGTTCCAGAAGCAGATCCAGGAGTTCGCGCTTGCGAAGACTGATAATTTTCGCCAGGACATGCGATAGCGAGCGCTTTGCTTTAGTCACAGCCTGGGGTGGGCCGTTCAGATGGTAGGTGATTGTATGTCGCGCGTCTTCTGGTGTACCGAAATGAACTGATTCAAGAAATACGTCATAGAGAGAAGGCGGAAGTATGAAATTGGCCATCGTTGATTTGCAGTTGCTGGAGGTCGTCGATGATACAAATTGTATGAACGACTTCTGACCGTGCTCTAGTCTAGTCTCAGCGCACAGACCGATGTGGGCAGATATATGCTACTGTATGGGATGGTAAGGATTGATGGATTTCTAATAGCGAAGGGGAATGGTAAAACTCTGACCTCTTGTAGACTCAACAAGTAAACACGCACATTCAAAAGTTGACATTGAAGAAACAGAAGCATGGTCAAATTAAGGACATTGTAGTCTTTCCACCACTTTCCCTCCGCTCCCTGGCGAAAGAGCTCTCTGATTCTCCGACAATCTCGAATCTCTTCACTGACGGACATTTCCCGTGTAGTCTAACATCTCCTTTATTAGTTCCGCGTGAAGATATTCCGCTCTTACACTCTTCTTATCTCTTTGCATCGTTGGCGCCTCTTTCACCTTGCGTCACCCTTTTAGAGGCTCACTACAGAAGTATACCATGTGCAGAATATGTCATGTTATAAGCCACCATAGGACAACGCGCTACTGTAGCGCTAGTTCGCGGATGAGCCCGAAGTTCTGCACTAAAAGCACGCTAGCAGTCAGTGTCGGGGACAACCCCAGACGGAACCCCACACGAGACAAGGCGGGGCAAACCGCAGGGGAAGCGCCACACCAGGTCTATGCGTGTTAGATACACACCACACCTGACCTCACGCTGGAGTCCGGCTCATTGCATCTCCCAGTACACTGCCAGTATTGCCCGTATTGCCATGGCGCCCTTCGTCTCAACCCTGACACACCCGGTGGCAGCTGCTCCTTTGACTCCTGCACAGCCGGAACGGCCTCTGAAGAAGCGACGGCAGTACCACAGCTGCGACCCGTGTCGTCGCGGTCGGCGGGCATGCGATGCTCATCATGCGCCATCACAGGCCTGTTCAAACTGCACCAAGACTGGAAAGCGATGTACTTTCGAGTGGCTCCTCAAATTTCCGGAGCAACGAAGGACGAAACGCCCTTCTCCTACTCGCGAGGAGGCGAAAATTGCTGGACAATTGCCACTGAACGAATTTGCTAGCCTTTTATGGCCAGAGGACGGCCAGAGTCCAGAATTCCAGGATATCTACCAAAAAACAAGACTTCCTTCATTGCCATGTAGCAGTGATGGCCTGGCAAGAATGCACAACACGGAGGTATACTCGCCGTCGGTCATGGACCATCCCTCGGCCTCAACTGTGTCCGGTCCTGTCTTTTCACAAACGACCAACGACGAGGATGAGGAGTGTGCTGCCAATTCGAGTGCCACGCCGCAGACCAGTGTGAAATCAGCAGTGCGACCACCCATTACCAACTCGGGCTCTTACGGAACCTCAAAAAAGAGGCAAGCCGACAGTATCCATCCATGTCAACGCATCGTGCGGCAACGTCGAAATCCATCCTACAGAGACTTCAATCGCTCGCAGGAATTGAACGGTCAACTTTCATTGACTTTCAATAAGTCCATGATCGCAGATTCGTTTGTCAAGTTCTACACTGACAGCATGGAAAATCTCCTCTCGTGCTGGGCAGTACAGTCAGCATGTCCCTATAGTATGGTGAATTCAGCACTCCGACCTTCTACAAAGGCTACCATCGATCCAGACCCAACCTCATATTACAAACCGCGCCTTCGATTCCATGAAATGGTTTGCCGTCTGGACTCTAGGCTCATGCCATTTTCTAGATCATACAGCGATGCTGAAACTTTGGCCACCAGAACAGCTTTACAGAAGACCATCATGGCTTTTGCTAGTCAATGTACGCTTCGTAGTACTTCAGGCGATATCAATTCTCGAGAGTCTCGCTTAAAATCCGTATCACCAGCAGATGACCTATCTCAATTGGGAGAAATTGAAGAAAATCCCGTCTTTGGCACACCTCAGACCTTTGATCGACTCATTCAAGATTCGCTTTGGCACGATGCTTATAGAAGCCTTCAAGCTGTAAGTCATGTTGGTTCTTTCTGTGCCATATTTGCACATATTGTGTTTGCCCTTACACCACAGCCGGTCTCTGCGGGGCGAATGGCAGGAAGTAACTTGCATCCGAAGAGCACGAGCGTGTCGGCATCGACACCAAATGTTAATTCACCCTCGAATTCTCCATCTTTACCGAGAAAAGACTCGTGCAACTCTGATATTGTTGAGCTTATGGAAGGAGGTGGGCCACCAACCTTACTTGAGACTGCAATTCGACACCTTCACTCATGGCGTCGAGTGTTGGCGCAAGCGTCAAGTAATAACGAGTGTGGCCAATCATCCCCGGCAGGCTTTCCAAAGCGAGTTCAACCGAGTCAGACAGATCTCGATGGCTTTAGCCTTCTTTTTTGGTTGGGTGTGATGTGTGACACAACATCTGCAGCCGTCTCAAATCGTCCTTTGATCATTTCGGACGAGGATTGCGTTCCAGCACAATCAGAGACCGGTGTGAACATTGACAGCGAATCCTCGGAAGACACTGGAGTATGGTGTCTGGAACTCCACGAGAGAAATGCAACAAAATACTCGGACGCATCTTTTAGCTGGCCGTGTTCACTCGCTGAAGCTGCTGTGCGATTACGGGATGGTACTCAAATGAAAGTTTTACTTTTCCGAAAAACAGCTGACTTGCAGTCGCTTCGATGTCGACGGGTCTCGCCAACCAAGGCAGAAGATGCTATTCAAGATGCTCTGCGTGTCTATGATAGCTTCAGTGCCTCATACGGAAGGTTCATTACGGACTGTATCAAGGATCACTGTAACCTTCCCGCTCGATTTCAAGCTTGGTATATCATACTTGGTGCGCATTGGCATCTTGGTGTCTTGGTTTTAGCGGATGCCATTGAATCGATTGACCGGTCAAACAAAGCCGAAAACGTTCAGAAAGAAATCAGAGAGCAACGCGGCTTGCTTCATGATCTACGGCTGTCGAGTGCTAATATCGTGGCTGATCTCGCTCGGGCATCATGTTCGATTCACAATCCCTACAGCCATCATTCCCTAGACCAAGACTTTGCATTCACCGACGATGGTGCATTCCTGGTCGAGCCTTGGGCTGATCTATTAGTACGAGGTGTAGCACGAGCGACGTGCGTTTTTCTCGACTTGATAGCTGCCCTGAACCCCAAGGACTTTGATAATTTCGCACAGTACGCAACGTATTGTCGCAACGCCGAAGACTGCATCGCTGGATTGAATCAAGTTGCGCATAAATCGGATCTTGCGCAGCGAATGACAACAGAGCTATCAGCTCGACTGAGAGACTTAACCGAAAACGACGTATCGGACGAAGAGCACTTTGCCACCAACCAATACCCGAATTTTAATCATTTTGGCGCATATGGACTTTCACAGATTGATGATTTTGGAGCCAGCTCCTCGGAGCAATATACGACCGCTGGCCGGGATGCTGGTCTTTTTGGCTTCGAACCCCTATCCGCTTCGACGACGTTATCTGACCAGGAAGTCCTAGATACGTTGGCCAAATTTCCCATGACGGAAATGGGTGAGCCGCTTTTAGGCAATGTTGTATAATTACGATTATCATGATTGGATGCTAACGGTTGAATTCAAACTTCTCTCATCACTTTCTTACATATCCTAATCGTCGTTTTTTCTCCTTGCTTGAATACTAGATACAAGTGAGTTTTTGTGTCTGTTCCGTGGAAGCATCTTCGTCTTCGCTTCCTCTCGTCGTGTCATTGTCATCAATGTTGATGTCGATCTCAAATTGACGTAGATTTTGGAAAGAAAAAAAAAGAAGCAAGAAACCAGCTCCGAGAAGGTATTCCAGGAGACATCGTTCCCTTAGAAAATCAGGCTTTGGTGCCTGATTTGTTTTAGCACATGATTGGTCTCTTTGACCAAATTTCAGAACATCAGACTCAGTACTTCACCGTAAGGCTGGAACGGTTGATGTGGACTTAGAAACGGCAAGCTCTGCCCTGTTGGGGTGCTTGCGCAGCAATACTGTCGCTAATCACAGTGAACAGCCTGGCTCACATGTAGTAGATGGCTTCAAGGAAGAGTGAAACGAGAGGCAAGACGCGACCTAGGCAAGGATTAATTCTTACAATTACATGAGTTCTGACAACCCTATCTGTGATTATTACGTCGGTCGTTGTCGGCGTGACATCGTGTCGTGTCGTTCGAGCCGCCTCAATCGTGGCATAGCATCGACCAGCCCATTATGTACGCATACATCATCGTAGGCTCGCACCTCTGAAAGCATTCACACTCGCATCGTCTACTCGTCATCTTGCGGTCGCTCAAAACAGCCATACGTATGTGAAGAGCAAGAAGATGAACAAGAAAAAGCCTAGCCATACACGCCAGCCGACACCTGTTTTTTGTGCCATGACCAGCATCCGGTTCATTGTGCCACGCAATCTTTTGCTTGTTGCCTCGAAGCTGTTGTTCATCGTTTCGGCAAAAGCAGTAGAGTCGCGGATTTCATCACCGATCTGGACAGTAATCTAGAAATTTATTAGCCTCCTAGCGTATACTGTACATCGCACAGATGTCACAAAAGACCAGTGTATATTCGACTGAATCCACAGCTGAGACTCGACTTACATCCTTTAACATCCTGACCTTCTTGGTCATCTCGCTGACATGCTCGTCATTCTGACTCTCCAACTCATCAATCACAGCATCGCTGTACTGTCCCTTTTTATTCGGCGTCGCGCTTCTGAAACCTCCATCTGCACTTCCTGAGCCAGGATATGCACGAAATGAGGAATCGCTCGAGCCAAAATTGTCATATGATGACGGCGTTGAAGTCGGATAAGCGCCGTAAGGACCTATTGAAGCTGAAGGGGTGTGATTGCTATTTCGTGAGCCGGATCGGTTCGGTGCCGGAGAAGGTGAAGGTCGTGATCGGGGTTGGGCATCGTAAGAAGAGAAGAGGGCATTGCGCGAGTCGCGCTGAAATCTGTTTCGCAGGTCGTGTGAGTAGTTGTTGTACGATGCCTCATTTTCCAGAGACTACAGAGGGATTGGACGCACCTTGAAGCCATTATGTGCAGTTAAGTGACGAGCACAGCGAGGCCGAAGGCTGCCTACTTATGACATGGACACAGGTGGCATGTCGGGGTTGCAGATTGCCGGTTTGGGAAGTCGCCGTTGGTGCCTGAGTTGATGCCTGACATGAACCGCGCTTTCTACCACCTCACGTCCGTCACTTCTCCCGACGACGTCCAGCTCCAACACGGCGAAATCGGCAAAAAGGAAACAGAAACAACCGACCAGACCATGTGCTAATCCAACTTAAACTACTCGCCATCGCAAGCTTGCCTGCCCGTCAATGGACAGACTTGCTCTCGGCCAGCGGCGTGGGACTTGCCATTGGATGCTTGGCTTCCGCGATGATCGAGCTGGATGGCGTGCTGGGGTTAAATGGCATGCCAATGCTGCACCTCATTCCACGGCCGACACAATCGCTGCCATTTATCGCTCGCAAGTCAAGTCGTCGACGATCACGACATGCATGTCTTGCCAGAGGTAATCATATATACTTCCCCTCTTACCCCCTCTCCAATGCCTCTGTTTCCATCTCCAACGTCTCTCGTGTCGTCCTGTCTTGTCTCGTCTCTTCTTACTCGAATTCCTTTCATTCAACTCCCAAATCATCATGTCCAAAGCCACTCGTGAATTCACAGACCCCAGTGTCTACGATGAATACCACCGCGAGTTCCGTGCCGAAGGCCAGCCCCAGGATCAGGCCGCATGGGTCAAACGAGCTACTCGTGTAGCCGAAATCCTTGCTGTGGATGCAGGTGCCCGTGAAGCTGCCAACAAAGCTCCACGAGCAGAAATCAGCTTGCTCAAATCCGCTGGTTTGCTAAAAGTCCTTGGCCCGACCAAATATGGTGGCGGCGGCGAGGCTTGGGACACGGGATATAAAGTTATTCGTGCAGTTGCTGCTGGTGATGGCAGTCTGGGTATGCTTTTGGGCTACCATTTGCTCTGGTCTACTACTGCAAACGTAGTCGGCACACCAGAGCAGGCCGATTCAGCTCAGCAAGCTATCATCGAGAACAACTACTTTGTTGGTGGTGCCGTCAATCCGCGTGACAATGACTTGACCATTACATCTCAAGGCGACGAAATCGTGTTCAATGGCCGCAAGTCCTTCTCTACGGGCGGTGTTATCTCCGACTTGACTGTCCTCGAAGGTGTTCTCTCAGGCAGCGAAGATCACATCTTTACATTTGTCAAGACCGAACAACCCGGTCTTATCTTTGCCCACGACTGGGACAACGTCGGTCTTCGTCTCACTGAGTCCGGCGGAGTCGCCATCAACAATATCCGCGTTCCATGGACTGATGCTCTAGGCTGGGATGCCTCAACCCACAAGCCCAACCCGTCCATTCTCGGCATCACTTTCTCCACGCTCCTGCTGCCAACCATCCAACTCGTCTTCTCCAATTTCTATCTCGGTATTGCGCAAGGCGCCCTTGGAGCTGCGGCCAAGTACACTGCCAAGAACACTCGCCCCTGGCCATATGGCGGCGACAATAAGGACCGCGCCACAGATGAATGGTACATTCTGGAGCGCTATGGTACCTGGGCCTCTCACCTCGACGCCGCGGATGCGCTTGCTGACCGCGCAGGAGAGGCTGTCAAGAATTTATACGCCGGCGCCGGCCAGCACGGCTCAACCGTGATCGAGTCATCCAACGGACACTCCAACGGACACACCAATGGCCACGCTGCTGCTGGCGGCCGTGAATCCGTCACGCCAGCCACTCGTGCCGTACTCGCTACTCAAGTCGCTCGCGCCAAGGTCGTCACCACTGATACTGCACTGCAAGTCACAGCTGCTATTTACGAAGTCCTCGGCGCTCGTGCGACGGGCAAGAAGTACGCTTTCGACCGCTTCTGGCGCGATGTTCGCACACACACCCTGCACGATCCTGTGGCATATAAGAAGCGCGAGACTGGTCTATGGGCACTCTTGGGCGAAGGCCCAGAGCCCACATGGTATACTTAAAACATGAACGAGAGAGAACAGCAAGCGACATAGTTGCCAAGTTGCGCAGAAGGAAGTGGAGTTCGTGATTGGAATCGAATGCTCAATGTCTCGTTAAATGAAATAAAAATTATATCCTCAATTCCCGAAATCCTCGTATCATCATATCAATTTAACATTACAAATTTCAGCTCCCAACCCCGCCTCCGTGCTCTCTGACCTCTGTCTTATCCAACTTTGGAATCTCGCGGCTGAGAAGAGCTCGTAGCTCGGAACTAATCACTCGTGTCTCTTCCTTGCCAGCACCAATGCCTGCAGCCACATGGTCGCCAACTGTGGTGCGTTCTCGTGCAGATGTACTTCCACTACCGTTTGCGTCTGAAGAAGACGGCTGTCGAGGACGACCATTCGATCCCGGTCGTGTTACAGGAGGGGGTTGCGGCAATCGCTGACGTGGCAAAGGCGCAGCAGGAAAGTTCGATTTCCTGTCGATTGACTCAACAGTTCGTTGGAAGCGGCGGAAGAGAGATTCAGCTCGCACAATAGTTGATGGAAGGTCAATTGTTCCCGAGAGTTCATTGACGTACTTGAGCACCTCATCGAAACCATGTAGATGCTCAATAATGACATTGCGGTGTTTCTCCAGAATGGCAACTGCGATGAAAAGATGGAAATTGCTGCTTAATGAATCGGTCCAGAGGCCTTCCCAGAGACGTAGGATAGCGGAGAATTCAAACTCACGCTTGAACCAAACGAGAAGCATGCGGAAGAAGAAGAAAAAGTTTGTTGAGTCGAGTTTGGCGAGATGGGCGTAGAGCTTTGGATCGAGAAGTTGTACGAGGTGGTCAAGGGTGAGCAGCTGAAGACGCATGCCAGATTGGTCGCGGAGAAAGTTGCGCTCCATACGTTCCATGAAGCCAACGAATCCCCAGAATGCCACGGCATCGTCTTGCTC
Source organism: Acrodontium crateriforme (assembly GCA_033807595.1). Taxonomy (NCBI): domain Eukaryota; kingdom Fungi; phylum Ascomycota; class Dothideomycetes; order Mycosphaerellales; family Teratosphaeriaceae; genus Acrodontium; species Acrodontium crateriforme. The sequence continues at coordinate 1,414,359 of CP138584.1, read as the reverse complement.
CACGGCATAGATTGGAGCAAGAAGGTCAGACATGCCTTGAACGTAACCTAAGTCGCGATTGTACTCATTATAAGTGAGAAGCATGTCTTTCATCTGCTCCAAATGGACGTTTGTACCGCTCTCGGCAAACGGTGAATCCAGATCGGGGTGAGGTATATCTTCGCCAGCAAAGATTGGAATATGACGATCAGTACGATGGACATCTTTCTCTACAGCATGAACGGCACGATCAGCAAATGTTATCAGATGGTTGTCGATCTTTTTCATGGGTGAACGGCTTACCGATTCTCATTTTTTGCTCCTTCCACCATTCACGTTCTTCCAGAGTGCCTTGCTCATCAACCATGCGTTCCCACCAAGCACCTTTAAGACGTATGTACTCATCTCTAAGGCTGTTCATTTTTGCGTGGCGTTCTTCTTTGGTCGAGTTCCATTCGTAGACGCCCAACAAAAATAGCCAGGCCTCTTTACGTACCCCGTCCTCCTCATCCAAGCCACCATGGAAGATGCGTTCCTTGACTTCGTCTGGTGTTTTCTCGAGTGAGCCAGTGCGGCTATTGAAGAACCCATTCCATTCTTTCAGCGTCACAGGCTTTCTTTTGTCTGCCAGACTAAGCCCTTGAGCATCGACATCCAAAATCTCAAACTGGCCTACTTCCGAATCCTCCATTTCCAGAGCTTCTTTAGCAGACCATACTCTCTGGCTTCGCTCTTTCTCTGACTGTTCTGCGATACCCATTGCCCATCTTGCAAGGTACAACCGCGCTGAGTCAAATTCTTCGCTGACTGTTTGCACTTGTGGATCCTGCATCAGTCTCCGAACTTGCGGTGGAAGATTTTTGTTTTCCGCCACAGCTTGAGCAGTTCGTCGCGTGAAAGTGGTGACTTGGCTCATCTTCTCTAAGAAGCTCCAGCGAGCTTGCTTAAGTACTTTTACCACGGGGTCTTCAACATTTTGCCATTGCGATTGCGCCGGTTCATCCTTGTGTTTTCCTTCCAAAACATTTCTGACCTTGTCCGATGACGGCTTTCCACCAGTGCCAAAGCCCAGCTTATCGACTTCATTCGGGTCAATCAGGTAAATGCTAGGTTCTTGTGACGACCGTTCGACAACAGTATATCGTTTCAACCATCTCATAATCTCGTCACCACCCCAAAACATACCTCCTCCCTCGGTACTGATAGAGAAATTCTCTCGTTGCAGCTTTTTACGCTGATCGATTGTACTTTGGCATTCTGAGTCATGAAAGAAAAGAGCAGGAAAGCTATCACCTCCTCGAGTATTAATCACAATGCTGCCGAACCACCATCCGGCGGAGGGAGGTCGAACAAGAATGCTGAAGATGTCGCTCACTGGCACAGCGAAGGGGTATGTTCCAAGGCCAGCATTGTGTGAGGTAGTCACAGGCGGTGGAGGAACGAGCTGCGATTGCTTTGGAGGAGAGGACGACCCAGCCTGCTCAACCTTGTTGTAGATATCCCTTGCGTCTCCCATACTGCTCTCAGGCACCCAAGCGAGCAGTATATTTGCTGTCTCGGCTGTTCGTCTGGTACTCGAACTTGCGACAGGGCTGCTGGGTGGACTCGAAACATTTGGGCCGTTGCCAGGCTTCTGCTGGATCAATGCAATATAACCGGGAACATTGTCTTTTGCTGAAGCGGACGGATGGATATAGGTTTTGCTCTTGGTGTAGAGCAGCTTTACGCCTTTCTCTGATTTAGCTGCCCGGATGGTGCTATATTCGCCCTCTTCATCGTCGCTCATATCGTAGAAGCTTGCAGTTGGTGAATAAGGACTCGATGGACTGCCGGAAGTAGATGGTCTGGAATCCGTTGGCGGAGTGGCCATGTTATGAGGTGGACTGGTTTGCTAAAGAAGCAGGCACGATGACCTGTGGCTCAGCAGGAAAGGGCGATGATTTAAGAGTCTGGTCTATTTGGAAGGGGCATTCTGGGTGTTTCTAGGTAAGTTAAGTAATGTAGTCGGGCGACGATGGGACTGAAACAAGGTCGCTGGTGCAAATGATGGCGGGGCAGAACGAGAGAGTGTGGCGCATGCAATGACGACTGACGACCGGACCCTGGTTTAGGCACCCGTTAAATGTTAGTTTAGCGATGACGTCCACTGCAGGTAAACAACTCTACGATTTCGAGATGGAAATACTGGCATTCTCTGTACTTGACTTTTGGTTGAGGCTATGGATTTCACAATCACGAGCATGTCGGTCAAGAGTACACGGCACTCTGACGCTTGTCAGCCGGCCGGTCGTTGAAGTGGATTGCATCATTTTATTTTAAAATCCTATAAACTGCTGCATGTTGAACAGCATGTATTTTTAATTTTCAACCTGTTGAAAGCATTGCCCGTGCGCCGCCGTTGATGCATGTTCGTAATAATTTTTTGGACAGTTTTCCCGCCTCTCACTTGGTCTCATTTGCAAAATCCACCATGTACTTCGCAAGCTTCTCAGCCGCGGCTACTGGCACAGCATTGTAGTTGCTGATACGGATGCCACCAACGCTGCGATGACCCTTCAGACCCATCAAACCCCTAGCCTCGGCGCCTTTGATGAACGTCTTTTCGGCGTCGGCGTCGCCTCCCTTGACTCGAACGCAGATGTTCATGCGGCTGCGTACGCTCTTGTCTGGAACAACGTGGTAGATTGGGCTCTCGTCTAGAATCTTGTAGAGCATCTGCGCTTTTCGATTGCTTTCTGCCTCTTGGCCAGCGATGCGAGGGTTGGCACTTGGGCTCTGGTCGAGGAGACGCCCCATAACTTGTCCTGCAATCCATACATCGAATATTGGGAGGGTGTTATAAAGACTATTGTTCTTGGCAATAGTCGGCCAGTCCAATACAACAGGTCCTATGGGCAGACCCAGCTTTCGCAGGAGCTTAGGGTCGGCCATCTCAGCGTGAGGGGGAAGAATCGAATTAGACACAATGGCGATCGTGATACCGGTGGTTCCAATATTCTTCTGTGCGCCGCCAAAGATGACGGCATGTTTGCGGACATCGACAGCTCGAGACAAGAAATTGGAGGACATATCGGCAACGAGGTTGGCACCAGACGGAGCTGATTGAAATTCGACGCCATCAACCGTCTCGTTGTCGCAGTAGTAAGTCAGCACCGTGTCCTGCTCACTCTGTGTCTGTGTCCAGGATTCTGTAGGTGCAATGACACCGAACTTGCCGTCATTATGTTTTCGAGAATCAGTGACAATGTTGACGCTCTCGCCGCCAACGAGACGAGAAGCCTCTTGCGAGGCTTTCAACGACCACGAGCCAGTGACAAAGTAATCCAGCTTCATCTTCTGCTCAACTTCTTCCTTCAACTTGGCTTCATCCCCACCCAACGCCTTGAGTCGTTTGGCCACCCACATGCTGACCATGTTGTAAACGACAGCGCTGAACTCGCCACTTCCACCGCCTTGCAAGAAAAGGATTTGGTAGCCATCGGGTCCGTCGGATTCCGGAATGTCCAAGAGTTGACGCAGGGACGATTGTGCATGGGCCAAAATAGCATTTGCATCTGAACTGCGATGAGATATTTCGGTAATGCCGATGCCAGAGTCGTTGTAGCTTAGCAAAACTTTCGAGGCCTGCTCAAGGACAGGCGTGGGAAGTGGCGCTGGGCCGGCGCCAAAATAGTACACGTCGTTTCTGGAAGGCATGATGCTGCTGCTGTTCGCGGTCTTGGATGGAATGTCTTGTTTCTCGTCTTGTGCAGTTCTGACGACTGTTTTATGTTTATGTTTAGGATGATGGAGTCAGACGACAATGTAGAAGGCCGTCACTAGAGTGAGTCGCAGCCGATATCGCAGACGTAAATTTCGATTGCAATGCCCATTGCGAGTCACGCCATTGGCTGCTGCACAAGTTCGCATCGGCGCGACACAATAAACTCGACTAAATATAATCTTGTCCAAAGCCTTACTCCCTCCGCCGCCATCGCCATCGCCATCGCCAGCTTGCCTTTTCGGCTACTTCTGCAACACACTGTGTACATCTCTGCATGACCGTGGACCCGTAAACAGCCTGCGAGGCATCATATCACAGCCATGGCAAGCATCAGTCTGCGCCGAGGCGCCTTCAGACTGGCCCGACTCTCCAATGCTCCCCGAATAACTCCTCTGGGCACGGCGAGACAATGCCCTTCCGCTATATCCCCCTGCCAGTTGAGGCCGCGATATATTTCTTCGAGCCGGCCAGTTGCCAATGCTGAACCCATCAGTGCCTTCCACTCGCAACTTGAGAACACACCATCCGACCTCCTCAACCGACCTCTCGAAGCCCCCAAAACACCACAAACCTTGACCGAAAAGATTGTCCAGCGATACTCCCAGGGTTTGCCCGATGGCAAATATGTCAAGTCTGGCGACTATGTCACCCTTTCACCGCACCGTTGCATGACCCACGATAACTCATGGCCTGTTGCGACCAAATTCATGAGCATTGGTGCCAGCAAAATCCACGATCCCAAACAGATTGTCATGACCCTTGATCATGACGTTCAAAACAAGACGGAGAAGAACTTGAAGAAATACGAGCAAATTGAGAACTTTGCCAAAACACAGGGCGTCGACTTTTACCCGGCTGGCCGTGGGATTGGACATCAAATTATGGTCGAAGAGGGATATGCCTGGCCTGGCACCATGGCAGTTGCAAGTGACAGCCATTCAAACATGTATGGCGGTGTGGCCTGCTTGGGTACACCAGTGGTGCGAACGGATGCGGCTAGCATTTGGGCTACGGGTAGAACGTGGTGGCAGATTCCTCCAATTGCCAAGGTCACTTTCCACGGCATTCTCCCTGAAGGCGTGACTGGCAAGGACGTTATCGTGGCACTGTGTGGTCTTTTCAACAATGATGAGGTACTGAACCATGCCATTGAATTCACTGGATCTCCAGCTACCATGATGAGCCTTCCCGTGGACGATCGTCTCGCTATTGCCAACATGACTACTGAATGGGGGGCGCTTTCTGGTTTGTTCCCTATTGATGATGTGCTCAAGGGCTGGCTGAGATGGAAGGCCACTGAAGCCAACATGTATGGAGCTGCGAGTGATACCGCCAGTGCAATCACTCAACGATACAACCACGAGCGCTTGGACGAATTACTAGCCAGTCCACTCACTGCTGACAGTGGTGCAACTTACGCTAAGGAATTGTTCCTTGATCTTTCAACGCTGTCACCTTATGTATCTGGTCCCAACTCGGTCAAGGTGGCCACTCCACTTGTCGAGCTCGAGGAGCAAAACATCAAGGTGGACCGAGCATACCTCGTCTCGTGCACCAACAGTCGCCGATCTGATATTGCTGCAGCTGCAAAGGTCTTCAAAGATGCGGCCCATTTCAACGGTGGTGTCGTTCCCAAGATTGCAGAGGGTGTCAACTTCTACATTGCAGCAGCTTCCATACCAGAACAGCAAGCAGCGGAAGAGCAAGGTGACTGGCAGACTCTTCTCGAAGCAGGAGCACAGCCTCTTCCAAGCGGATGCGGTCCTTGCATTGGTCTTGGCACCGGTCTCCTTCAACCAGGCGAAGTTGGTATCTCAGCGAGTAACCGCAACTTCAAGGGCCGAATGGGTAGTACAGAGGCCAAGGCTTATCTCTCAAGTCCTGAGGTCGTCGCCGCCAGTGCTCTGAAGGGTAAAATCGCCGGTCCCGGCTGGTATGAGCGACCAGAGAACTGGGTTGGTGTTGTTCGAGGCGAAGGTGATGGGGTGGCTGAGGAGGATCGCATGATCAGTATCGAAGATGCTCTGGACAAGCTCATTCGCGAGGCTGAGGAAGCAGTGAGGCTTGGTGAAGAGAATCTTGCTGCTGCTAATGGCGCAGAAGCCATCGCCGCCTCTGACGAGCCTGCCACTGGTTTGACAGAGATCTTGCCCGGCTTTCCTGAGAAAGTCAGTGGTGAAATCGTATGGTGTAACGCCGACAATGTCAACACGGACGCCATTTACCCTGGCAAATATACCTACGACGATGCCTTCTCCTCTGACCCAGCCAAGATGGCCACTGTCACTATGGAAAACTACGATCCAAACTTCGCCAAGATCGCCCGTGAGGGAGATATTCTCGTCAGTGGCTTCAACTTTGGCTGTGGTTCTTCTCGTGAGCAGGCTGCTACAGCCATTCTCGCAAAGGGCATCAACTTGGTGGTCTCTGGCAGCTTCGGCAACATTTTCAGCCGTAATAGTATCAATAATGCTTTGATGGGTGTCGAAGTGCCCAAACTCATTTCGCGTCTTCGCGAATCTTTCCCTGCCGCTCCATTATCCTCGTCGACAACTGCCTCTATCACTGAGCCGTCACAAAACAAAGAGAGTCTCGACTCGCCTCCTCCAGCTACACAGTCGAAGCCTGCGGCAAACAAGCAGCTAACAGTTCGTACGGGATGGACGTTCACCTGGGATGTCCGCAGAAGTCAAGTCATAATTCAAGAAGGTTCTAATGGAGAGACATGGACTCAAAAGGTCGGCGAGCTGCCACCTAACGTACAAGAAATCATCGCTAGAGGCGGTCTAGAAAAATGGGTGAAGAAAGAGATTGGAGGCGCTTAGAATTGTATAGAATAAGAATGTATTTGTGAGCAGTAATGTCATTTTCCACAATCGTGTCTATTTGTTTACTCGTCATCATCATCCATCAATTCTGCCAGTTCCGCCTCTTCTTCAGCAGTTAACATACCCTCACCCTTCTTAACCTCGTCCTTCGGAGCGGCAATACCATCCACCTTTTCCTTCTCAACCTCCTCCCTAAACCTCGCCATCTCCCACTTTTTTAGACTCCACGTCCTTACCGACCCATCAATACTGACACTAACCACTCTATCTTGTCCCAAAAGCGCCAGTCCTGTGACTTCTTCATAATGCCCTTTATAAACGCAAATACAATCCCCAGAGCCCGCGTCCCAAACCCTGACTTCCTCGTCTCGACAGGCCGTCACCACCAAACCCAGATGCTCTACGAACAAGACGTCGCGCACAAAATCGGGATGCTGAAGTGTTGTATCAGCCGCCCATTCGCGCTCGCGGACTAAATGCTTCGCCGTCTTGTCCGCCGACGCAGTCCACAGATCGCCATCCCCATCAAAGCGGATTTTATATATGCTCGTCTCATGAGCCAGAATCGGCTTTTCGATCGACTCAGGCAGCTCAAAAGCCTTCTGTAGACTAATATGCCAGCGTCTAATCTCACGATCCGAACTAGCGGAGAATAGCACGAATGAGTCAGTCGGCGCATCAGCGGCAAGACTCAAAGGATCAATGGCCAGATCTTGCAGCGCTTTGGTATGGCCTTTGAGTTTATGCAATTGCTTGCCTGTGCGCGAATCCCAAACTATGATGGTCGAGTCTGCAGCGCCAGAAAGCAGAATCGGTTGGCCGTTCAGAGACGTGGCAAGGAGGCATTTGACAAAGTCTGTGTGGCCGGTGAGTTTCCGTAAAGTCGAATCTGTGCCTGGTGCGAGAGGCGTGGCGTAAATGTTCTTGTCCCAGCATCCGGCAAAGAGCGTTTTTGTAATGGAACAGACGGCAATGCTGGTCAGCGGCGCAGGAGCAGGCGTGGCCAGCTTCTTGACTGTGTTTGTCTGATTTCCAATCATCAGTGTAAATCTCTCAGTCGCGAGGACGGCGCATTACAGTCCCATTTCAATTCAAACTCACCTCCAAATTAACAGCCTTGACCTCCCCAGCAGCTTCGGCAACGTAAACCGTGTGCTCGTCCTTCTCAGCAACAGCCAAGATTTTCGACGTCAATTTGATAGGATTGCCATGCTTATTCTTTGCTTTGGCCGTTTTGCGTTCGGTCGTTGCTAACGCTTCAGACGTCTGGAAGAAATGGCCAGCATCATTGGAGACAGACATGGTGGCGGGGAAATTATTTTCGCTCTTCGTTTATGATTCATGCATACGTTGTTGTGGTCAATATTGAATTGGGGGTGCTAAATTGAGGTTCGCGGCTGCCTTCTCCACACAAAACAGAACTTTTGGCGCCCACTCTGCTGCGACTTCACTATTTATCGCGACAAAAGTATATGGAGTCATTAACTGAGACAGCATCGGCCTGGAGCAAAGGGAGTCGAGGGCAATTAGCCTTTATTGCTTTTGATCGATAATTCAATTCTATCTAGCTTTTCTTGCTTCATGATGGTACTATCGCAAAACATTTTCGCAGGATAATTTCCGCAAATTCCCAGAACACTGCATGCGGCTTTACAGACATAAATACGTTAAAAGGAACCATGACCAGAAAGCTAGTTTTGAGGAAATCATTTGAGAAGATGATATCGTTTCCTCTATTTGAGTTTCTCATCGAAGTCTTGCAATACGTCGATCCGCCCTTAGAGCCTCACAAGGTGGACATTGCCAATCGCTCTTGCGATATTCTTTGACTTGGAAGCTACATTTGACATGATGGTATGGCTGGAGACAGCGCTGGTAAACACAAATAATGTTAGCGACAGATCTTGAGTATGTTATCAAGAGGGATTTGTAGTGGGCATGCTTACAGGATTATCGCAGACCACAGTGGTTCTCGGCCCTGTGATTTGTCCCTTGCAGAAACAGCACCGTTCCGGAAGGACGAGGTCCTTGATAACGAACTGAACAAACGCATTGCTTTGAAGGACAGCTTCAGGAACATCGTCTCGCTGCAATGCTGCGTGAAAGTCTGCCTCCCTGCTTATCCGCTTCTGTGCCGTGTAATTATCTACCTTGAAAACCTGAATCAAGGAGTCTTTAGTATCATCAAAATCCACACGTTCGCGAAGAATGGAGAGGAATCTATTGTAGTCGAGATCTTTCCATTTAATCGATGTCGGGTTGATTATGTACTTTTTGAGGATGTCGGAAGCTCGAATGGACATGCGGTTGCTGCCAAGTCGTCCGCATGATAAAAGTACGTGGTCTGGGTTAAAGCCGTTTTCGCCCATCGAGTGATCAAGTATTAGTCCATTTGATCTCGTCTTCTGTTGACTAGGGCTGGAGCGAAATGAGTTGTCAATGACATCGCTTTCAGCACCAGTTCCCAACAATTTAAGCGTAGTCTTTCTCGATGGTGTTTCCTCGTCATGTTCGCCGTTTGCCTGGGTCCCATTAGGTCTATTTTTGGCAGATGATGCTTCATCAGGATCTTCATTTCCCGCGTCCATGTCCATTCGATCTTCCATATCATCGCCGATGCCAGAATCATTCGCACCAGCCACCACGTCATTACAGAAATCAATAACTTCGTCCGTGGTGAGATTCCATGCTTTAAGGAATTGAAGTTTCTTCGACCATTCAAGGCTCCACTCAGCTTGTCTCAGCTCTTTGGCGTGCTTTTTCGCAAATCTGACCAATCCATCCCGCAGCAAAATTTGTGAGCCAAACTGCTCGAGAGCAATGTAACTGTTCAAGGCCTCATGAAAATCCTGTTGCGCGGGTGTCAAGCCGCGAAGGGTGTATTCACGACGCTGACTGTGCTTGAGCCTGGCATGATCAGCAGCGCCATCATCTTCTTCAGCATCCAGCAATTCGCCAGGACGGACTACCTGTTTCGTGGTTTCGTGGTAGAATTTAATCCCTTGTATGGCTGGGACTCGGTATTTCTTGCGAGGTTGAACAGGTAGTAGATTAATATCAGAAAGCGGTGGACGGACAATAGCTAAAGACGCAGACTGCTGGGCAGAGCTTGGACGCTCATGATGGGCGTTGTTTTTGAATGTTATTGTTCGTCCTCGTTTTCCTCCTCTCCCGTAGCTTGGATTTACCCAGCTCTCATCGCCTTTAAGATACTCGTCGATGTTGAAAGGTCTTGAAGGCGCAATCCAGTGATGGCGAAGGTCGGGGTCATGTGAAAATGGGGCTTCATTACTTTTCTCTGATAGTCGGACTGTAAATGTGGCTTCCTCTGCAGTATCCGATTCCATGTCAATGTAAAAATGGCTATGGTGAAGCACACAATGAAGATATAATCGATGTAGCGAAGAGTGCTCAGGTTTTGAGGCTTCGCACCATATACACTTAAGGTCATGCTTAGTAAACTTCGTGGGCTGGAGGTATTCTTGATAAGAGTAGGAAACTGTATATCGCTTCCTCTGCTCTGCATGTTCAAGATCATCGGATGCACTTGGTGTAGGGAGCTGGGGTGTCTTGGAAGCTTGACGGCGTTTGTTACACTTTGCCAGTGAAGACTCCTGCGTACCACCATGCCAGTACATTGATAGGTCGGCTCCGTAGTCGAGGTCTTGAGCTTGAGCTTGCCAGCCAACCATTTTCCTGAGCGGTAACAGTTGACCATCAGCAGGGCAAGTAGGTAAGTTATCCCATTTGCATGTTATGATGCTTTTGACAGGTGGGTCGCTCAAATATGAGATGGTTCCACGTGGTTCCAGTCTTTCAAGAAACTTTGATGTATCGTCTGAATCATCACAATGAATCGAGACCTCCAATTCATGATTTGTCGAAAATTTGTTTGCCCACCGGTCGCCCATCAGTGGTGTAGCGACAAAGAGCTGGCCGATTGGAATTGCCAGCATCTCCGTTAACTCAATGTCAAAGTAAGGTCTGCCACTATCATCGTGTCTTCCGTAGATTCGGCCACGTTCCTTAGCCTCCAGCACAGTTGTATTCGGATTTCTCGGATCAGTGATTTTCATGTCGACATAACAAGGCACGCGTAGATCAATTTCTGGGTCCGGCAACCAGTCAGGGTCCAGAGCGGACTTTGGTGCTCGTGTAGGTATTTCCAGTCTCCTGCTAGAACCTAAGGAGCGAATCTGCAAAGCCCGAATTTGAATCATAGGTGATGTAGGGTAGTTTAATTCCATATCAGATATTTCATCCGCTGGATATTCCCAATTCGAAATTCGTCCGGTCAGGAGTATATTTTGATCACTATCGGTGAGTTTAGCACCTAAATGTTCATTGGTGAGATAGTCGTGGACGTCAAGCACGCGCTTCAGGTTGCGCTGAAGGAAAGTCTGCGACACGTGTCGAGGCGCGTCGGTGATCTTTCTGTAGAGAATGTGGTTACCAATTTCTTGTTTGTGAGCAGCAGTCGTAGCTAATTCAACCATAACGGACAGGTTGAATTTTTGACGTCTGTTGGTTTCTCATTGTCTCTATGTTCTGAGCAGGCAGATAGCCTAGGTGAGATTCCTAGGAAGGGGCAATTGTGGTAAAAGGCCCAATTATAAATTTCTGAAGGAAGCAAAGGCGAGCAAGTCCAAAAAGTCAGAAGTGTGCGAGCGAAAAGTCTCTTCCACAGTAATGGTAGTCCAGCACACGTTTGCCTAGATTGGTTGGTCGAGTACTCTAGTTAGGTGAGGGAGAGTCTTCCGTAGACGCGTCGCAGGTGAAGTTGCAAATGCGCGCCAATTAACACACCAGAATGTGAGGCACACTTTTATTTGTCGCACACGATAGACACAATCTTAATTTCCAGCATGCTGAGGATTCTTTTGATGGATTGCCCTGGTCTCGCGACTTTCGCCGTCCATGTGCCTGTAGGCTCGAGTGCATGTACGCGAACGAACAAAGCTGCGCGCACAGACCAAAACTTTGGATTTCTAGAGACATCAAGAGAAGCGCCGCATTCAGCTACAATTGGGCTATAGAGCTGATGACTATATATCATGGTTTCTCTGAATAGAGTTGCTGCAACCACTCTCAGCTCCTCCACAGCATGTGAAATCGGCCGCGACTAGTAAGCTGCAATATACCGCGAATCACAAAAATTGAAACATGAACCAACCATAATTCTAAGGCGCAACAGTGGTTTGATGGAGTTACTAGTATTAAAGAGAAAGAGCAAACAAGCATTCAACTAAACACTCGTCGAGACCAAAAAGCAAATCAAACGCAGCGCAACGCCAAACCCTCACCCCCATTCAAAACCGGCTCTTCAATCGGCCAAACCGACACTAACTGAATTATAGCGTCAAATTTACGGCCCAAAGAGAAGTAAAAAGTCTAGAAGGCCCTCTCAAAATAATATGTCTTGCTTGCTTTGTGAGTAGCCTCTTATACGAGTTGGTTGGTGACATGACGACTGTAGCGCTTTCACTTGCTTGACCTGCTTGCTTGCCGAGATGTGCTTGGTGATCGTTTAGCAGCAACCGCCAGCACTGCCAGACTGGACGCCTTGACCTTGACCGACTTGCACGGTTGGCTTGTTGTTGACGGTCGTGTTGCCCATGCGCTCCTTGATCTGGCGGGCCATGGTCAAGAAAGCCTGCTCTACATTGCTAGCATTCTTGGCAGATGTCTCAAGGAAAGGAATGCCCAAGCTGTCGGCGAATTCCTGGGGGGAAAATCAGTCGTATGTTCAAAAGAATAGTCCACGCCTATAAGGCTGAAACTCACCTTTGCAACTGTGTATTCAACCACCTTCTTGTCTGTCATATCGCTCTTGTTGCCGACAAGGAGCTTGTTGACGCCCTCTGTCGCATAGCGGTCGATCTCTTGCAGCCACTGCTTTACGTTGTTGAAGCTGTCCATGTCGGTGACATCGTAGACGACGCAAATACCGTGGGCACCGCGGTAGTAAGAAGATGTGATGGTACGGAAACGCTCTTGTCCAGCGGTATCCCACTATGCTCTTCATCAGCGTTGTCCGTAAATATTAAATAACGGAAGGAAGCAGCTTACAATCTGAAGCTTCACGGTCTTGCCATCAAGTTCGATAGTCCTAATTTTCTTCTCCAAAGTCAGCGGCTCTTCTCTCTGAGGTGTTTCCTTATAGATATATTTCATAGCCGAATGGGTGAACGTACGAAGTCGACGCCGATGGTAGAGATGTAGCTCTCGGTGTAAGTGTCATCAGCGAACCGCAACAGCAGACAAGACTTTCCGACACCAGAGTCTCCGATCAGCAGAAGCTTGAAGAGGTAATCATATCTATTTTGTTTGATCAGCGCTTTGCTCTTCTTGTAGGCCTCAAGGGCCTCCGATGGAATCACATGGCGCGAGTAGGCATGCAGGTCAGAGGTGGTTTTGTCGTAGGCAGCCATAGCAGGAATGGCAGAGGGCAGCAGTGAGGGGGGATTGTTCGACGCAAATGATGGCACCGAATCGCAGCGACCAGTGGACTATGGCGAGCAAGGGTGTGCAAGAGTGGGTGCGTAGGCAAAGAAGATGGTCATGGAAGGGGAAACACTGCGCAGGTTTTGAAGTCAGCATGGAGTCAACAACGCACGATCTGATCGCTTAAACGCAAGTGAAGTGAAGCAGACATGCGAAACTTCACAAGTGAATAGTCATCGGTGACGGAGGCGGGCGCGGTGCAGACTCACTACTCGGGATTCATGTTGGCGAAGTTGGGGTGAGATTGAGGAGACGAATGCTGTGCGCCGTCTCGTTCGGTTCGGTGCGCGGATAGACAGAAGGATGACAGTCGCAGGTCAGTATACAACGGTGATCAGTCGTAGATGCGAAGGTGTTGGCGTGGGGGAGAACGTGGTTGAAGGCGAGGGGTGTAGTCGGGCGACGCCGTGTTTTGGACCGGCGACGTTGGAGAGAGGCAGTGTAGCCAAGTCTAGTGACGCCGCAGTGCTGTTTCAGATCTTTGGCCATCACATGCATGTCTACTGCTCACTATTTTGATCATTCGGACATTTAAAAGGGCACATATAGACAGGATACTATAGCTACACAATAGGTGGCAACGAAAAAAACACCTTTCGGATTCTTATGACTTCATTATCATGGTAATCTCTCCACCTCAAATGCGGAAATCATCATAAGCTTAGTAGCCCGCTGAAATGCCTAGCACCGCATGTGTACTATATTTACCATCCTTGAGTGGAAGGGGGATAATTTTGTCCGCCTCCATATCCACCACCTTGCTGGTACCCACCGCCGTACGATGGCCGCTGCTGCTGTCCGCCCGGATAGGCTTGATATTGCTGTTGCTGGTGTGGCGGCGCACCGAGACCACCAGACATTTCACTTTGGCCAGAGCCGTACTGACTACCTCCATATTGCTGAGAGCCGCCGTGATGTTCATTGTGTGCTGCGCCGGGATATCCGGAGTGAGATGATGGCGGTGGTGGATTGCCATAGCCGCCGCTTTGTCCTGGGCCATACTGGTCGTGTTGGGCGTGGGGCGTGCCATAACCACTTCCAGGAGCACTGCCGTGTTGAGAATAGCCTTGTTGAACTTGTTGCTGGGCGTATTGAGCCTGGGGTTGACCACCGTAATTCGAATGAGAGCTCGGCGGGGGGCCGCCTTGGTGCGAGCCTGGTGCATAGGAATCTTGATGCGAGCCTTGGTGAGAACCCTGGTGAGAGCCATATTGCCCGCCAGTAGAGCTAGTATTGTGTCCTGAAGAGTGTTGAGTGTTCTGCCCAGAATGCTGAGTGTTGTGTCCCCCACTTTGCGATCCATACTGATGCTGCTGTCTACCATGAGAAGGCTTGTGGGGTCCTGATGGTGTATACGATGTCGGTGGCTCTGCTCCAGAATATGTTCCCGAATTGCCATTCGAGGAGTATCCATATGGATTTGGACCACCCTGGGGCTTGTTATGCCCGCCCAAAAAGTTGCTCGCCATAGCACCTAAAGCACCCAGTCCACCTCCACTGCCGCTGCTGCTACTGTGGTTTCCGCTCTGAGATCCGTATTGTTGTTGACTGCCACTCTGCTGAGAGGATGAGTTGCCGCCGAGGAATGATTGAGCGATACCACCAAGTCCACTGCTGCTGTGGTTCCCACCTTGTGATCCATGCTGTTGTTGCGAGCCCCCGCCAAGGAAGGATTGTGCCAGTCCACCCAAGCCAGAGCTCTGGTGTCCGCCAGAACTGTGACTACTGCCACCACCAAGGAATGACTGCGCCAACCCTCCAAGGCCGGACTGTTGGTTGTTCTTTCCGCCGCTATTGAGTGCCAGGTTCATGAGGGTACCCTATAAATTTCAACAACATATATCAGCATGTCGCATTCTAGATCGGCTTATCAGATGGTTGTTTAGAGGAGTAACTCACACCCAAAGATCGATCGCTCTCTTGTCCACCGTCACCGAAACCTCTCTCCCCACCACCTTCTCCCTCTGATGGAGGCATGGTGTAGGGGCTGCTGTTGTGTTCGGGTGCGGGTGTCGTGCCAGGTGTCGGTACTGACGGTGCAGCCTTGGTGGGAACTTCCCAAGTTGATTCGCCAGTACTTATTTGAACAAAGTAATATTTTCGCGATCTTGCGCAAAAGTAAAGTCAGTGTTACCGTCGCATACAGCTTCAACTGTACAGTGTAATAGATGTCGGTGAGGTGTAGAGGAGAGAACTCACTTGGCATCCCACTGCGCAATCCTTCACGACCCAGCTACGTCAGTGCCAAGGTCTACAATTCAAACGGTATGAAGAGAGTACGTAGAATGAGGCGAAGCAGTTCGAATAGCACTGCCCACCACACCTAGAGAAAAGAGACGGGAGGGGAAAAAAAGACGCACCATCCGGGAGGCATCGAAGGCGGTGCATGGTCAGGGCCGGCATCAGGCGTGCCCGGGTCGTCAGCCATCGTTCGCGAAGGAAGCAAGCAGAGAGTCGGCGCGCACGCGAGAGAAAAGGTCAAGGCACGCACAAACGCGCACAGCAATACCAGCTGGTCAGCTCAGCTCGATTCCGTTTCGGGGTTTTCTTGAGTTGCGGGAAAATGGTGGCGATTAGATGTTTCGGTTTGGACCCAAGTAAGACGAGCCGTTTCGTTTGGAAAGCGGACACGGATGACGATGAATTGCGGGGCTGAGCAACGTCGCCTTCACGAACAACGCTGGGTTATATGTAGTATTGAGTCCATGAGACACAAGACATGGAATAAAACGGCGTTTCGATAAACAGCCAGCAACGGGAGAAGCCATCGCCTATTCCGTCCTGCCTGCATAAAAGCGAGCAACACAAAAGCAGCGAGCGCTCTGGGCCATTTGGTACCGAACGACTGCTGTGGCTTTGACTTGCAGCAGGCTAGACCTTCAGCTCGACAAGGATTAGGCCTTTGTTTGGCGCATTCAAGAGACATGTTTTGACACTCGCTATAGTTATCGGCGGCCCAGTGGGTTAGAAAGAAATTACGCATGGTTTAGTTGTAATACAAAGGAAAGGACCAATTCGGTAATAGCTTGGTAAATGCTGCATGGGTATTTCTTCGCTCATTCATACTAGCTGACTGCGCGCCCAAGCAAAAGTCTTCTTCTCAATCGGCCCAAGTTCAATGCCAATCAACATCCTGCACACTTTGCGATAGACAATTCACGCGTCAAGCGTAAGCATCTAGTACTCGGCATCAAGACCCTCCTCGCCGTCGGCAGAGTCGGCAGCAACCTCCTCGTAATCGCGCTCAAGGGCAGCCAAGTCCTCACGAGCCTCAGAGAACTCACCTTCCTCCATACCCTCACCGACGTACCAGTGGACGAAGGCACGCTTGCTGTACATGAGGTCGAACTTGTGGGAGAGAGCAGTCCAGGCCTCGGCAATGGCGGTGGTGTTGGAAAGCATGCAGACGGCGCGGTTGACCTTGGCAAGGTCACCGTTGGGAACCATCTGTGGTGGCTGGAAGCAGATACCAATCTTGAAACCAGTTGGGCACCAGTCGACGAACTGAATGGTGCGCTTGGTCTTGAGGGTAGCAATAGCTTGGTGAGTGTCGTTGGGGACGACGTCACCACGGTAGAGCAGGCAGGTGGCCATATACTTGCCGTTGCGTGGGTCACACTTGACCATCTGGTTGTTTGGCTCGAAGCAGGACATGCTGATCTCCATCACGCTGTTGGCCTCGTGGGCAGCCTTGGCAGCCGAGACGATTGGAGCGTAGGCAACGAGAGGGAAGTGGATACGTGGGTATGGGACCAAGTTGGTCTGGAACTCGTTGAGATCGACGTTGAGGGAGCCGTCGAAGCGGAGAGAAGCAGTGATGGAGGAAACGACCTGAGCAATCAGGCGGTTGAGGTTCTCGTAGCTGGGACGCTCAATGCCGAGGTTGCGACGGCAGATATCGTAGATGGCCTCGTTGTCGACCATGAAGGAACAATCACTGTGCTCGAGGGTGGTGTGGGTGGTAAGGATGGAGTTGTATGGCTCGACCACAGAGGTGGCGACCTGTGGGGCTGGGTAGACACAGAACTCGAGCTTGCACTTCTTGCCGTAGTCAACGGAGAGACGCTCCATAAGGAGAGCACCGAAACCAGAGCCAGTACCACCGCCGAAGGAGTGGAAAACTAGGAAACCCTGGAGACCAGAGCAGTTATCGGCGACGTGTCGAACCTTGTCCAAGACCTGGTCAATAAGCTCCTTGCCGACAGTGTAGTGGCCACGAGCGTAGTTGTTGGAAGCGTCCTCCTTGCCGGTGATCATCTGTTCGGGGTGGAAAAGGCTGCGGTAGGCGCCGGTGCGGACCTCATCGACGACGTTTGGCTCGAGATCGCAGTAGATGGTGCGTGGCACGTACTTGCCGTTGCCTGTATTTCATGGTCAGTATCCATACGATAACGGTTCAGGGTGTGTAATGTATGCGTACCGGTCTCGGAGAAGAAGGTGGAGAAACCGTGGTCATCGTCGGAAGCCTTGCGCTCCTCGGTGAGGTAACCATCAGGCTGTTTATGCAGTCAGTATATGAGGAATCTTCCATTGTAGGTGTGCAGTCTTACCTGGATACCGTGTTCAAGGCAGTAGAGCTGTCCAAGGCCAAGTCAGTATTTTGCAGTCGATAGGCAGCCACATGGCGGCCACGGCGAAGGGGAGAGGCAAGATTCGCAGTCGATTAGGATGTATACTGACCTCCCAGCAGGAGTTTGCGATCTGGCAACCGGCCTGGCCGACTACACGCGTGAAATGTCAGTAACGGCGCAGATTTGCAGGTATGGCCCAGTGTAGCGGTCAGGGCGCGTGGGGCAGAATTCAGGGGCGGTAAACATACCGTTCAAGCTGATAACTTCACGCATGGTGTTCGCAGGCGGGATGCGAAGAAGGTTGGATGGGTGTGTGTAGTGGTGTGGATGTCGAAGATGAGGATGAGGAGGTTCGTCGGTGAGCAGAGACTCGGGCGGTGGAGTCGTGAAGGCGCGTTGGTGTGGTGGCCGTGCGTGGGGAAGGAACGAACGAGTGTTTTGTTGTGGGAAGGAGGGACAGCAGCCCGGCGACCGTGATTGGATGAGCACACCCCACTTGGAGCGCTCGAGCTAGATGCGAACGGGTAACGCGGGCCACTACCACTTTGTGCTATGTACGGCAGGAGAGCACGCCTGAGGCACACAGATGTTCGATGCATCGCCTCTGCTGAGGACTACAACGTGCCATTGAGGTTGATCTTAGCACGCAACAGACGTCGAGAAATGCCCTCTCGTCAAGTTGCGGCTATATTCCCTCCACGTGTCTGGCCACTGCGAACATGAGCTTCCTCTGGCCGTACTTGACAGCTCTGTTGGCTCTGCTGCTTGCCTCAGTTCGTGCAAACACCGAGAAGGTCATTTTCCTCGCTCCAGCTCACACTACCTTCCCTGACGCTGCCCCGAGTCTTGACAGTCTCTTCCTCGACACGTTGACTCCTGAGGTGTCGACGCTGAGACTCGCTGTGCCTGTCGCCTTTCCCGCCGAGCACCAACCTCGTGGATTAGTGTCCTGGTATCTTCTTCGTGGCTTGAACAAGGGCCAGCGATACGAAGTCCGAATTTGCTGGGCCGCTATTGTGTGTTTCCATGGTCCTTGAATGTCATGTAGACGCTGACGAGTGCAACAGCAACCTACTGAACTCTGGCTGGACGTCTTCAACATAACCCATGTGTTTGATACACCCGATTTAATTCAAAGTCTGGCTGCTTTCTCGGAACAGAAAGTCCCAAAGAATCCTGTCCACATCGACACTGACCTACAACGTCCACTGGTGACAGACGAAAGTGTCCTCTTTCTCAGACTCAACGCAGCTGCCGATTTCTTCACAACCAATGAAACGTTAATGCGCGATCCGCCGTCGGTGGACTCTGAACTTATTTTGGACCCTTTTCTAGCCAACATCTTCCCTCAGTCCCTGGTTCCCACTGCCTTTTACATTACTATCCTTGCTATTGGAAGCTATTTTCTGTCAAAGGCAATTTGGCTGGGACTAAGCTCTTCCGCAATTGAGGCTAAGAAGCACAAAAATTGAACTAATCACTACTTCTTCCGATCATGGCCGACTCTATTAGCAGCGGCGAAAATGTTGTAGCAGACAACCAACCGACTGTACTCATCACCCCACAGCACCCATTCTACAGCCTACCTTCAGAATTGATCCTTGATATTGTCGATCTGCTACCCCCAGAAGCATTCATCAATGTGAGTAACCTCTTGTATGCCATTTCAAATATATCTAACAGTTGGTACAGTTTGCTTTCGCAAACTACCCGCTTCTACACTCATATGGTCTTGCACCAGCCCTCTCCCGTCCCAGAGTTCTATACATTACCACTCAAACTGGCATACCAGCTCTCTTCCCCCTCTTACGTATGCCAGCTGAGATAACGTTGCACATTCTACGCAATCTTAAACCTCTCGACATTATGCGATTTGCCGTGGCGAATTATCAAGACTTATCGAGACAAGGCATCGCTCCTCCTTTAACTGACCAAACCATTAATCAGCTGAGGAATGCAGTAGGGGCTCAGTTGATTCCCATGAAAACAGGGAGCAGCGATTCTGAATGAATAAAACATTGTGGAGCTTTGGGTATCCAGGGTAGCAGTTAGGCAAATTCGTCAGCAAAGTAAATGTGCAGCTGATCGTTGGCCTATTTTCAATATAGACTTTTAATCTTGAGAACGTCGCTATTCATAACGCAACACCCTTGCTTCTCACATTTCCAATCCAGCCTTAATTTACATCTACTCCCGTTTCCCCTCAATCAACAGCGGAACATTTTCCAACAACCACTCCACCACAGCATCCGGTCCTCTCTCAACCTGCAACCCTTGCGGAATAGCCAACGTCTTCACAGCAGGATTAATCTCCCTCGCTTCGGCAAAAATCCTTGAACTCTGCTCCGGCGACCACATAGACGCAGCAAACTATTTCAAATCCATTAGTTCCCAAAAACCCCCCCAATGATAAAAACAGTCCATGCGAGATGATCTTACCACGACATCCGGATGTATTTCTTTGATCGTCGCGCCAGCAGCTTCGGGACCTATACATACAAGTCAGTTGGATACGGAGGAAGGTTGTTTTGACGGGTGGATGGACAGATGGAGGGATGGGATGGGATGAGAGACGCACTCTCGGCATTGGCCGCGTGAATAATCGTATATTTCTCCTTGAGCGCTTCGACAACTCGTCCTACAAGACGCTTGGCTCGCTCTGGCGCATTATTCACCGTGACGAGCTTGAAAGGGCCTTTTGGTTCCGACATTTTTTTCTATTTCCAAAAAAAAAAATTAGAGTCCAAGTGAAAAAATTGGGCTTGTAAGCCGAGTTTTAAAATGAATTCGAGGTTTTGGGTACGAGGTGGGTTTTATGCTAAGAATTGAGCATGTAGAGATGATGATGGATAATGGAGGACGGGGGAAGAATGTTCTTCCTCCGGCTTGCGTACCGCGGCTTTGCGGGTCGGGTTGAAGTTGCAGCACTGCTTTTGGGGTTTGAACTTGGGTTTTTGAGATGACAGACTGGCTTGGGGAGGAATAAGACCTAATCAAGGAAGATAACGAGCTCTAGTACTTCACCGCAGAAATTGCAACAGTAAAGATAAGTTATTGATCTGAATTTATGGATTTGAACGAGATGCAGTTTGCCAATGAAAGATCCATCCCTCGGCATATTTGCTTAATTAGAAAGAACCCAGCATTGCAATGAGTTTCAGTTGTCCATGACGGAGTTGTCAACGTTCGTTGGCATCAACAAGTGCTATATCCGTCGGCCGTGAGCGTGGAACCACGATCGACAAGCCTCTCCCTGGTCTGAATACACAGCGATGTATTCTTTTCCCCATTTGTTACGTTAATCAATGGATGCTAGGTCTCGTAGATCGGACAAAGATGACCGTCGATGTCTTTGACCCTGTGCAGTCTGGGCATCATGAAGCTGTTGTGCGATGCTCGTTCATACCTCTGAGATACTGAAACTCCTACAGTCTCTTCAGCAATGCTACGGCGGCGTGATGTTGAGTAATAAGTCTTTTTCAAGCCCTTGAAACAGTCATTGGACCGCACTATCGCCGCAAATGCCACACAATCAACGGCGCAGAGTAGGCGGAGCTTCTCTACTTTATTGAACTTTGAAAAAAAATCGACCTCTCACTGAATCCCACTGACGCGCTGCGAAGACATGCCAGCAGCATTGTCGGTATCTCAGAGTACAGTACATTTCAGTTACGAGTTTGTAGCCTACTCATCCGCTAGGAGAGTTCTATCCGCTATTTCGTCTTCGACTTCACCTACAATGCCCCGGTAGATCTTTCCAGCGCCCGGATACAACTCATCTGGGCTCGCCGTATCAAGTGTGTGCCAGAGTTCTGGTATCAGAACGTCGATTGCGATCTTGAAGTGTCCTGGATAGCCATCTTCCTCATCTCCCTCTCCATCGACCGCCTCGTCCTCGTTATAATTGATATCTACACCCCATACGAAAGGTCGGTCCTTGCTATCTAGCAAACTATCCACAGAAGCTTTATCGACCATTAAAGCAAGATCCAACTCCAGTCCTAAAGGGAGACAGTTTTCCGCATCCTCCACTAATTCCGCAAAACATTCCCTTACCTCATGAGTGTTTTTGCTATCCATTTCCTCCTTATGGTCTACTAGCGACTAATGCAATCTTCCAGCGACGCCCTCCTGTATATCACCTATAGCGCCCATCCCCCTTAACGTGGCCTCCATCATCTCGTTCCACTTCTTCCAAAATTCTGCCCACCTCGCTTTCTCGGCATCTTTGTACCCCCATGTCTTAAATACTACGAAGCCCCACCCCTGGCCCTCCATCCTAAGCAACGAGCTCGCTACATCGAATAAAGCTTTCTGCGTGGCGGGGTCATAATTCTCCATGCCCATCTCCTGCGCAATGATCCGATCTGTTTCTACGAGCGACGGTAAACTAAGTTTTGCACGGGACTCATTGACCTGGTCATCGTGAGCGGTGATGAGGGCACGTAGATTCGCGTCGTTTGCCTCTCCATTAGCGTGACGCCAGGCGTAGATGAGGGCGCGGTCGGCGGCAGGTAGAGTTCTGAGCTCGATTTCGTTGGTGGAGTGGACGCGGTCGCTGTCCCAGCCAGCGGGGAGCGGGGGAGGCAACATGTTGAATGGTGCCGTGAGGTGTTTGCGTGATTTTCTGAGCGTGCTAGAGGAGCGGACGGCGGCACGAAGGCTAAGAGACGCGCGGGAGGGAAAGAGAGGGAAGGGAGAAGGCATGAGGGGTTTACCGAAGAGCTGCAAGTGTAGTCGTCAGACGAAGGGTTGTCATTCGTCTGGCCATACCCTACGGGGAGCAGGGCTGCTAGAGACGTTGCTAGCAGCCATTTTAGCAACATTGCTAGTAAGATCTGGTCGGAAGCAGTACAATGAAATAGGATGAAGGAAAGTAATTATTAGTATTGTAGACGGAACTACGAGCGGCTTTTAGATAAAGGACCCCTCTAGAGTCCTTTATCGAATAGTTCTAACTAGAACACAATCTATAGAACATACTGCCTCACTATTGCTATAACCCTATCGCCCTGCCTAAGATACACTATTATAATAATAGACAGTTATAGAGGCATTTTGTAAACACGATATGAGTGGGGTTCATAGGAATATCGTGCGAATCGAGGTTTATATACAAAGTCCAGCTAGGTGGCCTGAAATATCGTGTTATCCAGGTTATTAGCTCATAGCGTGTTGTGTTATGCAAGGCTTATTGCAATAAGATAGCTCAGGCTAGAAGCCGAGGCCGTCGAAGCCATGTCAACAGATCTTCCATTGACAAAAGTACTGCAGGTTTACACCTCAGTCTCTAGTTGAGAGCAGATAGCACAAGACGGAATTGAGTGGCAAGGTACGAACCATCTACTATTGCTTTAGTGTAGAACGAAGAAAAGCACAGGTAAATTGACAGCTCCGAAATTGACTTAGATTCACAAGAGAACAAGAGAAAAAACAAGTGAAAACACATCATTTTTTTGAGGTAAATGTTCATTTATAAAGCCCAATCGAGCTTGCTACATTACAGGGGGCAAAGAGCAACAGATATCTATGCTTTTAAAAACCATTCCGTCGTTATCTAGTCCGTAACGCCGTACGTTCATGCAAGAAGATTCAAGGGACCAAGAAGGGTGAAAATATTTAGTCAACCTCCTCGACGGTTGGGCCGTCATCGCCACCAGCGCCTGGGGCACCAGCGCCTGGGAAGCCACCTGGCCCACCTGGCATACCACCTGGCATGCCACCCTCACCACCAGCGGAGTAAACCTTGGTCATAATTCTGTGAGATATGTTAGTTTTTAGTTCGAAGAAAATTGGGGTTGGGGGTATACTAACGGGTTGGCAACGCTCTCAAGCTCCTTTTGTCTGTCCTCATATTCTTGGGTAGTAGCGGTCTGGTTGTCATCCAACCAGGCAACACACTCGTCGATGGCCTTCTTGAGGGCTTCCTTATCACCAGCCTCGAGCTTCTCCTCAATCTTGGGGTCGGTGCTGGTGTTGCGGAGGCTGTAAGCATAAGACTCGAGTGCGTTCTTGGCAGCAATACGGGAAGCCTCTGCCTCATCCTCCTCCTTGTACTTCTCGGCATCAGCCAACATACGCTCGATCTCCTCCTTGGACAAGCGGCCCTTGTCGTTGGTGATGACGATCTTGTTGGTCTTGCCAGTACCCTTCTCAAGGGCAGAGACATTCATGATACCGTTGGCATCAAGATCGAAGGTGACCTCAATTTGAGGAACACCACGTGGGGCAGGTGGGATACCAGTGAGCTCAAACTTGCCCATGAGGTTGTTGTCCTTGGTGCGAGCACGCTCGCCCTCGAAGACCTGAATGAGCACACCAGGCTGGTTGTCGCTGAAGGTGGAGAAGACCTCAGACTTCTTGGTTGGAATGGTGGTGTTACGCTTGATGAGAGCAGTCATCACACCACCAGCGGTCTCAATACCGAGAGACAATGGGGCAACATCGAGCAGGAGGATCTCGTTGGTGGACTTGCTGGAAGTGTCACCGGAGAGAATGGCAGCCTGGACGGCGGCACCGTAGGCAACGGCCTCATCAGGGTTGATGGACTTGTTTGGCTCCTTGCCGTTGAAGAAATCGGAGACCATCTTTTGGACCTTGGGAATACGGGTGGAACCACCGACAAGGACGATTTCGTGGACAGAGGACTTGTCGATCTTGGCGTCGCGGAGGACACGCTCAACTGGCTCCATGGTGGAGCGGAAGAGGTCCTGGCAGAGCTCCTCGAAACGAGCACGGGTGATGGAGGTGTAGAAGTCAATACCCTCGTACAAGGAGTCAATCTCGATGGAAGTCTGGGCAGAAGAAGAGAGAGTGCGCTTGGCACGCTCGCAAGCGGTTCTCAGACGACGGAGAGCACGAGCGTTGGAGGTGAGATCCTGAGATATGTTAGTTTGTGCATCTTTGGTATCCGATAGGGATTGATTACATACCTTCTTGTGCTTGCGCTTAAACTCGTTGACGAAGTGGTTGACGAGACGGTTGTCAAAGTCCTCACCACCCAAGTGAGTGTCACCAGCGGTAGACTTGACCTCGAAGATACCCTCCTCGATGGTGAGGAGAGAGACATCGAAGGTTCCACCACCCAAGTCGAAGATGAGGACATTGCGCTCACCCTCGGTCTTCTTGTCAAGACCGTAGGCAATGGCAGCGGCAGTTGGTTCGTTGATGATTCTGAGGACGTTGAGGCCAGCAATGAGACCAGCATCCTTGGTGGCTTGCCTTTGGGAGTCGTTGAAGTAGGCTGGAACGGTAACGACGGCGTTGTTAACGGTGCCTCCGAGATATGACTCAGCGGTCTCCCTCATCTTGGTGAGGACCATGGCAGAGATTTCCTCAGGTGTGAATTGCTTCTCTTCGCCCTTGAACTCGACCTGGATGACAGGCTTGCCGCCCTTGTCAACGACCTTGAATGGGAAGTGCTTCATATCGGCTTGGACTTCAGCATCGTTGAACTTGCGGCCAATAAGACGCTTGGCATCGAAGACGGTGTTGATGGGGTTCATGGCGACCTGGTTCTTTGCTGAGTCACCGATGAGACGCTCGGTATCTGTGAAAGCGACGAAGGAAGGGGTTGTGCGGTTGCCCTGGTCGTTGGCGATGATTTCAATGCGGTCATCACGGAAGATACCGACGCAAGAGTACGTGGTACCCAAGTCGATACCGACAGCTGGTCCAGGCATGATGTGTGATATGTGCGAGGTTATGTGGGAGAGGGATGGGGTATAATGCGGGAGTCAAGAAGAGAGTAGCGAGGCGATGGGGAAAGATCGCTCTGGTAAGTGTGTAGAGAAGAAGGTGGGTGTGTGTATGAGTGTGAGAAGGAAGAGTCGGTAGTGAAGAGCAGTGATAGGTTATATCGGGCTGGGTTTTGCAAGTAGAAGCTGCGAGAAAGCTGTGGAATCAGCGTCATTCGGCGATTCTGGACGTTTCTGGCCAATCACCGAAGCTTCTGCGGCTCCCTCCCCCCACCGTCAACATCATCTTTACACCATAGACCGGCGGCCAACACGACGACAGCGCAGAACAACAAACAGATATCATTGAATACGTGTTCCAGTCATCGCTTGTTTCTCCGTAGAATTCCCATTGACCAACCCTCGTTGCGTCTATCGCGTGGTGCTCGTTTTCCGCGCTTCCGCCCATCACCCACCGCCTTCCCTTCCCCCAGCCAACAAAGCCAACGCACATTTTTCTCCCGCCCAACCCCGCCACCAAAACATCTTTGGGCTTTATCGATAACCATCCTCCCTCAATGCTGCATTCATCTCGCTCAGTCCCGCATCTACCGTGTTCCGTCGCTGATATCCATCAACATGATGCCACATCATCAAAGTGCTCGCCTCCATCGTCTCCTCTCTTCTCTGACCATCTCAACTGCCCTCTCATATGCGTCCAAAACCAATCGATAGCTAGTCTTGAGTTTGGCATGTCTGCTCTTGAGCTCTCGCAGCTCTCGATCTCGTTGAAGAGCCTCGTGGCTGCGCAGTCTTAGCTTTCGCTCCAGGCGTTCGATTTCGCCAATGAGAGTTGGCACATCTGTGCCGTAATGATGTCTGGTCAGGCTGTTGACGTAAGCTGAGGAGTAGTAGTGCATCGGCGGCATTCGTTGCCTTGTGCTGGGCTGATGTTGCGTTGGCTTTCAAGCTTTGCGCGTGCTGTAGCGTGGTGGCTGATTCCAATGGTTTCGTGTCGATGATGTTTGCCGTTGAATGAACGATGAGTCTTTCCGACAGCAGGATGGTTTCAATTAATCAACGAACTTCGTACCCCTGCCCACAGTTAAATTACTCTCGTCATTTGAGGCCGCCGCAAAATCACCTGCTCGTGTTGGCCCCAGGCCTGAGGCGCAGTCGAATAACCGCATCCACCCCACATCAACTCTTATGACGTGCATGCCTGATGCGAGCAATTCAATACATCAGCCCTGTGGCTATGTTATAAGCGAAGATGGGTTGATTTTGAAAAGGAATGACTAAATTACATGATCAATTGATGAACTCGTTGGGTATACAGCATCTCGAAGTGTCATCGGATTTCAAACCCGGCCTCGTCGCCTAATTCATCACTGTCCCATCCGTCCTCTTCGTCTCGTCTGGCCATTTCGAGGAAACGCTGTAATTCTTGTCGCTGCCGTTCGTCTTCATCGTTGACAAGAGGCGGGTGTGGGCCTCTGCGTCTACCATTCGCATTCCAACGTCCGGCTCCCCGCTCATGGTTGCGGATTGCTTGGGCGTTGTGGTTTGCGGCAGGTGGATGTGCTGGAAAGGGGTTGCGTTGACGTCGTCCAATGCCAGCTGCACCACCTCGTTGAGCGGCTCGCTGTTGGGCTTGAGGTGGGGGAGGTTGGTCATTTACTCTGACTTGCGCCATGGCATTCTCTAGGCCAACTTCTCGCGCACCATTAGGCGCTGCTTCATCAGCTTCGGCCAATTGAGCAGCTGCTCTTGCATCCTCGTCTTCTTGTGCACGTTGTGCTGCTTCAAGAGCTGCGGCCTCAGCCTCTTCTGCATCGGCTTGTCTGGCAACTTCCAAAGCAATTTGCTCCCAACCACGACCACCACCAAAGCCTCTTCCATCGCCAGGATTTTGTCCCTCATCACCTTCCTCCAGCTCCCACAATCGCTGGTAACAATCCGTGCCAGCTTTGTTGAAATGCTGATATGGACTATCCCCGTCCAGCCACGAACCACACAAGTAGCAAAAGTGAGAATTGCATTGAAAGCATTTCATGTGATTGCAACCCATTGTTTTTTGAGTTGGACTATTGCACGTCGGGCATGGTGATGTATTCTGACGAATATAGTCGTAAGATGCTTTTTCTTCTGCAGAGAGCTCGTTCGGATCACGAGGATAGCATCGGGCAAATTGACCATGCCAGCCCATGTAGCATACTCGACAGAAAGCGAGACTACACTTTTCACACACGGCCAGTCTATCGCCGGTGGATGTGTTTTCATTCTCAGCATCCTCGTCGTCTGACGCATCCTCGTTTGCGATAAAGGAGTTCAAATCGGCCGGTATGGGAGGATATTTCATACTACGAGCAGGGCCCTGGCACCACGTACGCGGGCAGTACACTGTCGTTTTATCAGCCTCTAGCTTTTTCTTGCGCTTCATTTCCAAATATCGACGCACGTTGTCCTCATGGATCCCCATCTCAAGCAATTCACGTGGGTGTAGTGTTTGATCTCGCTTTGTCTTTCGAGCAGACGCATTTGGTGTTGCATTCTCCTTTCCGCATCCAGGATCTAAACAGCGAACGCTGACAATATCTCCTTCTGTTATGGCGTTGTTGTAGAAATCTTGCAAGCATTGCAAACAGAAAACATGGCCGCAGCGCTTCATGCGGTGACACGAAGAGCCCTTTTTGGGTTCTAAGCAAATCCCACAGTCAAATGTTCCTGCTCTGAATGTTGAAAGTATAGTGTCCGCGTTGAATTTGACCAACTCATTCTTTTCTGTGCTCTCCAGTATCAGACAGCCGGGCGCTGTTTGATCCAGATCAAATCCACTGTCAGCTGATTGCTGGAGGTGATCGATGTATGCAAATAAAATTTGACATTGTCCATATTCTTCCCATAACTTAGCAGCCTCTTGCTCTAGCTCCTCGAGCTTTTCCTTTGGCAACCAGTCATGATGGGTACGTAGTGTTGCTTTTGGTGGTGAATCGGCAGGGTAATTAGGCGGCAGATGTATTTGGAGGGATAGAGGTGGCAAATGTGACAATTCGAGGTCGTGTTCCACTGACGGACCACTCATATATGCAGCATTTCCATTGGTAATTAGCCCTCGCTTTGGCGGTAGAAAACGAACGATGAGTGGCTTCGATGGAGTGACGGGCAGTTCGAGCGTTGCGCTGAAAGGATCACACTTGTCGCGGACAAGTTCTGGGAAGATGGCTGCCAAGGTGGAGAGCTCTTCTTCCCTCTCATCGTCAGTCACGGCGGCCATTACGTCGAGTATGTACTATAGTGTGTGTGTGTATGAGACGTATGTCAGTAACGACAGGTCGCACGACTGGTTGCGTGGACCTGGGAGCTGATGCTATCTGGACCGCATTTACGGTGATCTGAGGCTACAGGCGAGCGGTGTCGCCGGGACAGAAAGTCTTATACGGAAATAGTCTGCGGTGGCGAATGTAATGCGTCAAGGACAATTTCATGATGCGCTTCGCCTCTGGACGAAGCCCAAAACGCGGCGCCATCCGCACTACGTAATTGACACGAACAACTGAGCCAACTTTCAGACTAAATACCACAATTTCATCTGACGATCGTCTCTCCAGGAAATAAAAAAAATCGTTTGTTCGAAGGTTTTGGGATATTTTCTCTGCCCTCAACCATGGACGGGCCTCCTCTTACCTCGCTGTCCCTGACACACGTCCATTACAATGCAGACGACCCCGTATCGCATTTGTCCGCCTTTCTGGCCCTGGTCCCGCAGGCATTGATGATCACCTATGCCGCCCTAATATGGGGCACCCGTGAAGCAGAAATCGGACTCATGTTTGCTGGTCAAATGGGCTGTGAGGCGCTCAATTGGGTTTTGAAGCGATATATACGCGAAGAGCGACCAACACGTAAGTGTCAATTTTCGGTCCTTCAGCGCTGGGATATGTTATACTAATCATGCTCTACAGAAATGCTCGGCAAAGGATATGGAATGCCATCTTCACACGCTCAATTCGTGGCATATTTCTCGACTTTCTTGACGCTGTTCTTGTTGCTTCGCCACGATCCGCACCACGCACATGCCTCGTCCACTCACATTCCGACTCCATATTGGCAACGCCTGGCTCTCTCTCTTCTGTCCCTGGTCAGTGCGGCTGCTGTGGCTCAAAGCAGAATCTATTTGAACTACCACACTCCCCGCCAGGTTTACGCTGGCTGTACAATAGGCTTCATCTGTGGTGTGGGCTGGTTTGTAGTTACGAGTATAGCAAGGCGGTACGGGTTAGTCGAAGCATTGCTTGAGACTCCAATTGCTCGCTGGTTTCGATTGAGAGATTTGGTTATTAATGAGGATTTGGTGGATGCCGGTTGGGAAAGATGGGAGACTAGGAGGTTGAAGCTTCGTCAATTGGGAAAGAAGAATGCATAAGTCAAAGTACGTACCTCAAGCAAGAACAAAGCCCGTCGTTCGATGAAATACCCCGTGAATTAAAATTCCTTATATTCGAGTTCGTCATTGCACCGTTTCGAATTTTACTCATGCGTATAAGACTAAATGGTGCCTTTCACTCCGTTATCCAGCTCCCGCATATGATATAAGCTCTAATCAAACACCCTCCTTCGGAACAATGAGCGGCTTTAGATATTGACCGTCCTAAGTCTCCTCAATTAGAAAATCCTCAAATCAAACTCAAGACCACCGAACTCAAGATAGACCAGATACGTCTCAAACTACTAGAGTCACTCGACTGTACCCAGGGAAGCAGTCCAAGCAAAACAGTCCAAGCAAACCACATACTCAGACCACAGGATCAAACTATACCTCCATGACATACATAACATCGCCACTAGAAAGAACTGAGTCAGATCTTGCAGTTCAAGGAAGTGAGAATCATCGAATCATCAAAGCAGCGTAAATGCAAAAACCGGGAGACCTTGTACAAATTTACAAGCCAAGACCTCAAATGATGGGATATTGAGTTAGTGACTCTAACGTAAAAGCTAATCAAAGTCGAGAACGAAGCGAACGAGCCTTGGAGATTACATGCAGAACGGTACTAGTATTTAAGCAATTTACCATTTTCGAAGTATCTGTCGAAATATATGTCGTATCATATGTCAAATAATCTATCGAGATATTTGTAGAGATATCTGTCGAGATATCCGTCGAATTATCTGGTTAATACATCCTCTTTATCTATGAAAAAAGGAGCCTGAGAAAATACACAATTTTCCGACTTTCAAATACCTTAGCGAGGGCGATTGACGTAGAGGAAAAGCAGAAGCAGAAAAAGGCAATTTCCTGCTCGTTTTTCAACAACTAGGTTGAATTTCCTCGTTTGGGACGGAGCATAATCAGGAAAACATTTCTAGGGGAAAGCAAAACCAGAATTAAGCATATTCTCCATAAGAGCTACGAAGAATGCAATAACGTGAACAAGAGATTCAAATTTCTCGATGGGGATTCAGATGTTTCGATAGAGAGTCGTTCTCTTCGACTAAAACCGCTTCAAGGGAGCGGGAAAGGGGGCGGAAAAAAGTGAGCGAAAACAACAAGATGCAGATTGATACACGAAAAAGCATGTAGTTCCACTATTCAGGCACTCTGCACTCTCTTACTCTCCCACTCTACCACTACACTGTACAACATCTACATCCACCAACATCCACCATCAACATCCATCAACATAATCCATCAACATAATCCATCATCCACAATAATCATCCATCCCCCTTAGAAAACAAATCCAAATCCGTCGGCCCACCATACTCAGCAAGATCATTCTGAGCCAAATGTTCCAAAAGCCCCAAAAACGAATCCTTCTCCAAGATACCCAGCGGCGACGACGAAGTAGGACTATGATTAAACCCCGCAGGCGGAGGAGAGGGATGATAGTCGAAAGAGCTTTGGGCGCCGTAAAAGGGGTCCCAGGTATTTTGGTTTGTGGAGTCGAATTCATTTCCGTTGGGAATAGGGTGGAAGGTGAAGAGGGTTGATGATGAGGTGGTTGGTGGGTGTGGTGGTTGGCTTTCAAAGTGGGCTGTGTCGGGGTTTGAGTCGGGGTTTGCGTTGAGGGAGTCGTTTGTTTCCGGGGTGAGTTGTTGGATTGAGGCGATGGATGTTGCGAGAGTGTTTCGTCGGTCGAGTGCTATTGTCGAGTCATCTGTGTTTTCTGCACTTGCCGATCGCATGTGGGCTTCGTCTGTCATGCGGCGTTTCTTTGCAGGTCTCATCACAGCTGTCTGATGCTGCGACAAGGACGAAAGGGGCCCGCTATTATTATTCTTGGCCCATTGAGATGTCTTTGACTGACTGATCAAGCCTTCAAGACAAATGGGATCGATATCGGAAAACGTCACAAAAGCACCATCAATGGACGATCCAGCATACCGATCAAAAAAGTCCTCCATTTGAAAAACTGGTGGAAAACGCATCGGATTCGCAGCGAGTGATTCGACCAGTTGCAAATGATGAGCGTGAACCAATTGCAACACCTGCCATTGATGCTGAATACCAGCCCAAATGAAGCGCAGATCTGCCAGTTGCGTCATTTCTCGCGCGAGCAAATCGGAACTATCATGGAAAACGTCTCCTTCTTGGGAAGAGACATAATTGATACCATGAACGTGAATTGTTCCAGCGGTGCAAATGCAGTATCCTACAAACGAAGGCCAGTCAACGATGGATGTATTTCTGCCAATGTCAACCAGCTCCGCGATGGCATTGGCGTGCAAAAAACATAGATTGGTGGCTTCAATTTGCCACGATTGATGTTGTCCTGTACCAGAGAGTTCCGTCAAATCTATGGGAAGAAATGGCCGATAGATTAAGCAGTGAATCAAGTGGTAAATCAATTTACTCAACACCAGCGTGGAACTATCCGGCTGACCAAACAGAGAATCGATCGTGGTAAAGGCATCCTGGGTACTTGTTGCCCATTCGTCCAAATTCGATCGAATTCTCGAGAGTGTTGATTGTGAATGCCATGGAAAATGAGAGTCTCCTTTGACACCACCCAAAGCGAGATAGCGATTCGTCATTCCCAGAATACGAACTGCTTCGATAAACATGGTTCCGCTTCCTTGGCCGGTATACGACATGCCTGTCGAAGCATATGTAGAACTGGATCCATTTGGAAAGTAACTGCCATCCAGCTGTGCACTCGTCCCATGAGGCGTCCAAGCCGGCAAGCGCAAACAGACCGACTCGTCCGAGATGAGCGACGGTCTTTTCGAACCAGACGCTGTGAGACGGTCCATCAGATAGCATGTCCAAAATAACTTCCTGCGACCTTCTCTTTCATTATTTGTAATGCGCAGCTCTAAGGGCAGCTCACAGTGCAAGTTCAACGCAAAGGCCATGCTTATCGCGTGAGAAAGCAACATGTATGATTTCCTGCCCCTGCCCAATTGAAAGCTTGCCATTGAAAGAAGCAGAAGGGCTTGCAGATGGCCGATGCTGGGTTCGTCGATATCGATTTCGAATCGCGACTCTGATGCGTATGTGTTGCTTTGTGTTACCGCGGCGTTGTGGCCACCACATAGGTGAGCGACGTGTCGTGTTGATACTGCGTAAATTGCATGAACGAGGAATTGAGGGAGCATTCCATTTTGAAGTCGTTGGCGGGTAGCGGTTTCATCGAGAATATAAAAGGGTTTGCCATGTAGACGGGTAAAATAAGTGTCAATCAAAGCATCGGTAAGTGATCTATGCACGCTCAGTACAAAGTAGCCAAATCTTGTCAGAAACCCTTACATTGAGCCTGGCCCTGCAGCTGGCCTGTAGGTTGTGATATTGTTTTTTGCAGGTAGTGAAGGCTGTGCTGAGCCTTCAGAGTTGCCAGGTTCTTCCGCTTGATCTCTCGTGGCGGTCGTGGCACTGGCGACTTCGATTGGTGTCTCGTCATCAGATAGATTCGCAGCCTCTTTATCTTGGAGACGTTTTTCGAGACCATTCACACGTTTGAGAAGAGTCTCCAATAGCTCAGTCTTTGGTCCTCGCTTTTTAGGAACGGCATCTGAAAAAAAGATATTCAGTACTCTGCCATGATTAATTATGGGTTTGGTGGGCGAATACCATAAACGCAAGCACAATTAAATACCTGACAAGCTTCGCATGTCGGTTTCGTTCTGTTACATTTAATCTTCACACGAATCAGTTATTCACTCCCAGAGTCGAGGCAAAGGTGAAATACTACCTTTCGCTTACGACAGCTTTTGCAATTCATCACTTCCTTTGGCTCGTTACTCCCTCGCCGATTGCCAGGCAAACGATTGATACCAATTTGCGGCCGAGACATGATATCGTTGACGTAGACGTTTGGAAAAGCGAAAGTGGTAATCGCCATCAAGACATGATCTGAAGCCAGGGTGCAGTAGAACGGCGCTCCTCATGATGTGGCCTCTCCAGCGGGGATTGTTTGGGCAAGCGAGCGATGAACTGGAAAGTCAAGCCGCGGCAAAAGCCAACAACTATGATGATGGGCGGCTGGCTGGCGCATTTGCGGTGGAGCCGGCGCCACCGCATAGGCGTCTGATTCAAAAGATACAAGGGAGGGGAGGGTCAACAAACACCGGCGTAAGATGCGGGGACTCTGCCAGCGGGCGTGTCTAGTTCATGGTCGACAAGAACCAACGGCGGAATTGGGTCTCGCTTGCTAGGCAAAAATGGCAAGATCCGAAGACGAAAAAGACTTTATCCAGCTAGAAGCCTGCGAAGATCCACCTGTTCAGCACCAACTCTCTTGTCTTGGAACCAGGCCTATCGCTTTTACTCGGGGAGGGGCTGGAAAGAGGAGAACAGAAGGGTGAAAGGATCGCTTATTCCACACTCAATAATCGGTGGATGCTGTTGTTGAGAGAAGAGAGAATAATCAGTAGCTACGTCTGACGATAAATCGCTCCACGTGCACACCCCCACAAACAACCAACAACAGGAAACGTAGACCCCTAACTAACGAAACCAAAATTCAACATTTAGCCGGCTCGGACGGAATTCTAGGTCTAAGGTGGATAAATACAAGATAGCGTAACTTTGTTCTTCACTAGGTCGATTTTGATTTCGACTAGTTAGGTCTTTTGACTGTCTACTCGGATTTTGTAAGGGTTGCCCGCTCACTACTTTAGTTTACTTGGAACGACAGATGTGGTATTTAAGAATTGATTCCAAACCGGAATGGATTGGGGTGTCCAATGATTGCCTATCTTGCAGTTAGATCCCATCTTCATGACGTAGGCTATTTCCTGCATTTTGAATCGGACGAGCATCACAAGACATAGTAAGGTGTCTAGTCCGATAAGCAATCCTGGTATTTTAGTCATCGTTGCGGCATTAAGTTAACGTCTTTTGCGATTCCAATGCGTGATTCTTCTAGCCTAGTTGGCAAAGTAAGTAAGTGTCGAGATTGAATCACCGGCTCGGCTAATGCGAGAAACACGAGCGATTATTAATGCCACTCTTTTCTGTAGTAGTACGTTGAATAGCGCTGCGATGGCGTCACGGTGGTGGGGAGTTTTAATTGTTGCATATAATTCTAGTCATGACC
Source organism: Acrodontium crateriforme (assembly GCA_033807595.1). Taxonomy (NCBI): domain Eukaryota; kingdom Fungi; phylum Ascomycota; class Dothideomycetes; order Mycosphaerellales; family Teratosphaeriaceae; genus Acrodontium; species Acrodontium crateriforme. The sequence continues at coordinate 1,379,496 of CP138584.1, read as the reverse complement.
AATTTCAACCACGAATAGACTGGTATTTTCATCCGAGGTTACTGCACGTTGTGTGTAAGATGGTGGGGGTTGGACACGTGATCAAAGTCAGTCATGACCTTGCGAATCTCAATCAGCAAAATTGTGGTCTTTTGTGGTGTAAATTATACCGGCTTGTAGAATTGCACCCGTTTTTCCTTTTTCCTTTTGCGTTAGTGACGTCGTAAAATGAAGTGACGTTGCAACGGGAGCGTTGGTCAAATCTCGAGCATATGTGCCACATTGTTATGCAACGGTCTGACCGCCTGGGGCTATCTAGACCAGATCCACCCGGATTAGAAATGTTGAATGTTGAGATGTGTGATTATGGTTACAATGAGACACATTTTTTATGACTGTTATGTTGATTTGAAATTCTTGACTGTTGAGCAATTTATTGTCTGCCTTGGTGTGGTTGCGATCAAAGAACGGGACGAGACGGTCTACATTTGATGGAGGCGAGCTTGCGCATCCGTGCAAACGTGTCTTCCCACGATTATACAATGGCATCCAATTTTTTTCTCGTAAAGATGTCTAATAACCGATAAAGATACAAACCAAGTGGGGTTATCATAATATTTTTGTGAAGCAACTGGACAGTCAATAGGGTTAACATAACCCCAATATAAAGGCGAGTAAACCCTAATAGCACAACGCACTGACGACTCTGCGATCAAAAACGGTAGGCACAAGGAGCTGAACAGGGTAGAACGCAAGATGGCACTCTCGAAGCACCCGAGACCAGAAGAAATAAAATGATAATTTTGTAATAATATCATCACCCCGGCTGAACTTGATAGGGCTGTCCCAGTTACGACGAGACCAGGTTCGATAGACGCCACATTGCTGTATCGCGAGCAACGTGCACGACATATTTCTGCCTCGTTGTCACCAACCATAACAACTTAACACCTAAAAAGCATGTTGACGAAAAAGCGTACAGTACACAGCCGGAAAGGGCGAAAATGCAAGAAGACGGGGAGAGAGACGCGATGGTGTAACCTCGTCAATTTGCCACTGTTGGGACCATTGAAGCGGTGACGGAAGCGCAATCTATCTATACGATGACGGGCTTCGGGGGTTTGGGTTCTGGGATTGGTGTTGATGGACAGAGCAGAGCACAACAGCGACTGGGATCCCTATGCAAGGGACGCTAGAAGCGGGGATGCAAACGTCCCAAACGGGGTTTACGACGGTGTGCCAAAGTGCCAAAGTGGACAGACGTCCCTCAAAGTCGGGAGTGACTGGCGATGGTCGTGCTCAGAAAGGAGATGGACCAGGAACAGGGCCAAGCACTAATACGAAGGGGGTTGTTGAGATGGACGGCGGTGGTGGGATGAGGCTGAAAAGAGTGTTGACGAGGCTTCCCCTTTCCGGAGCGACGGGGCGTTTTAGGAGGAGAACACAGAGGTAAGCTTGCCGCGTGCCCACGGGGTGACAGGGAAGGCGGCGAGTGGGGCGGAGATCAGGAGCGAGTAGGGTAGGAGGGTTGGACGGAGCGGAGCAGGGATGGAGTGGCATCGGTGTCGCGCTACGAGGCTGCTCAAACAATAGCCTGGCCGCCAGCGGAGACGGACTGGCTGCCAAGCCGGACGCCGCCTGGGGGTCATGATATTAATGATGGTGGTGATGGTGGTGATGGTGTCATCGCGCCGCCTGTCCGCCCACCACCACGACCACCACGACCGACCACCGAGACGTGTCCTGGCCTGGTGCAGCAGTAGTCGCAGCAGCACTGTAGTGGTCGTCTGCACGCGGCATGCCACAACGTGGACCAGAATAGCGGTGCAGCTATCATTCTTGGAAGCTTCTGTTTCACGACGCCAGCGGAGGCCCGACGGTGGTCGAAGCAGCGACATGATCGTGGCCGAACAGCCTGCACCGCCCCCCCACCGACGCCCCGATCAGCGCGGCGGCGTGGACGAGACGAGAGATGAAGCCATCTCAATTGACGTTGACGTTGACGTTGACCGCGGCCTAAACGAAATGAGCCCTGCTCTCAGCGAAAGACACAGCATAACTCAAATGTGAGAGGACATGTCATCCGCCATACAATCTCGCAACGGCCAACATTACTGGGCCATGTCATTAATGAGCCCTGGGCGCCGATCGCCCGCCTGGTGGCCTGGTGTGCTGCCTGGGCTGGTGCCTGGGCTGGTGCCTGGGCTGGTGCCTGCTCCCGTCTACCAAACCACAACGAGAACCTTTGCCCGACCGAACCTCTGCGGCCCGCGGCTCGTCTGTGCGAACTCTGGTCCTTTCCCGCGGCACATGGCACCAATGCGGTCGAACTACACCACTCCACGACGACGACTGTCCTGATGGCGTGACAGGACTCTGGTTGTGTTGGTCTGCCTACGGTGCCCATTCACGCCCAGTGCCGCTCCACGACACATCAATCATGCCTCAAATGAAATGAAGTGTCCACCGGCCGCCGTTCGTCGCATCTATCCGTCCACCACAAAGGCGACGTCGGGCGAATGTCACACGGCAACGGCTGGCCAACGTCCAACTAACCAACTCCCCAACTGACGAACTAATTTAGTCGACACATCGCATCCGAGCGTTGTCGTTCCTGCGTCCTCCCCCTCCCCTGCACACGCACACTCACTAACACCGTGGCCCGTCGTTGGCTCTCAGCTCCCGCTGCAGGTACGCCAAATCGGCCAATCACTCCACCGCCTGCCAATGCTGCTCAGATTAGCCTCACCATCGCTCGTCCACCCCAAATTACACGAGTGACGGCAACATGAGGCCCGAGTCCCCAGAGCGCTGGCCACAGGGGTTCACCTGGGCCATCACAAGCTGCCTTTTGTTCGCTACATCCCCTCTGCCTCTTGTCTCTCCTCTTCAACCTCACTATCGAGACTTCAGTTCGCGACCATCTTTACGTGCCTCCCGCAGACACATCCACTCTTTTGGGCCCCGTCCCTAGTCACTCGTTGTTGCTTACTTTCGTCCCGTAATTTTCTCTTCACCCCATCAATTAATACACACGACATCTTCCAAAATGCAGGGAATCAGCAAGTTCGGTATTGTCGCTGCCTTGGTCGCCGCGACCAACGCCCAGGCCCCAGCCTACGGTGGTGAATCTCCTCCTACTTATGGCGGTGAATCTCCTCCAACCTACGGCTCCAGCGTCGCTCCCCCTACCTACAACCAGCCAACCTCGGCCCCGGTCTACAGCTCTTCTGCTGCAGTTCAGAGCTCCAGCTCTGCTCCCGTCCACAGCAGCTCCGCTCCAGCCTCCAGCTCTGCTCCTGTCTATACCAGCTCTGCCCCTGTTTACAGCAGCTCTGCTCCAGCTTCCAGCTCTGCCCCTGTTTACAGCAGCTCTGCTCCAGCTTCCAGCTCTGCCCCAGCTTCCAGCAGCTCCGCTCCCGTCTATAGCAGCTCTGCCGCAGTCACCAGCTCTGCTCCAGCTTACTCTACTTCTGCCCCTGTGAAGACATCCTCGGCTCATGCTTCCGAGTCTACCACTTGCACCGAGGAGACCGCTTCCCACAGCGCTGCTCACTCGACTGCTCCAGTTTACAGCAGCTCCAGCTCTGCTCCAGTCTACAGCTCCAGCTCTGCCCCAGTCAAGAGCTCCAGCTCTGCTCCTGTGTATAGCAGCTCCAGCTCCGCTCCTGTATACTCCACTTCCGCTCCAGTGAAGACTTCCTCCGCCCACAAGTCTGAGTCCACCACCTGCACTGAGGAGACCGCTTCCCACAGCGGTGCCCACTCTACTGCTCCTGTCTACAGCAGCTCCAGCTCCGCTCCAGTATACTCCACTTCCGCTCCAGTGAAGACTTCCTCCGCCCACAAGTCTGAGTCCACCACCTGCACTGAGGAGACCGCTTCCCACAGCGGTGCCCACTCCACTGCTCCAGTTTACAGCAGCTCTACCTCCGCCCCAGTTTACTCCAGCAGCGCCAGTGGCTACTCCAGCTCTGCTCCAGCCAGCAGCTCTGCTCCAGGCTATTCCAGCTCTGCCCCCGCCAGCAGCTCTGCCCCTGGCTACTCTAGCAGCGCCCCTGGCTACTCCAGCTCTGCCACTGCTCCAGCAAGCAGCTCTGCTCCAGTCTACTCCAGCAGCGCCCCTGGCTATTCCAGCTCTGCCCCAGCCAGCAGCTCTGCCCCTGGCTACTCCAGCAGTGCCACTGCTCCAGCAAGCAGCTCTGCTCCAGTCTACTCCAGCAGTGCCACTGCTCCAGCAAGCAGCTCTGCTCCAGTCTACTCCAGCAGCGCCCCTGGCTACTCCAGCTCTGCTCCAGCCAGCAGCTCTGCTCCAGTCTACTCCAGCAGCGCACCTGGCTACTCCAGCTCTGCTCCAGCCAGCAGCTCTGCTCCAGTCTACTCCAGCAGCGCCCCATGGTACCCATCTGGCTCTGCCTCCAAGTCCTCTATCTGGGCTACTGGCTCCGGCGCCCCAGTCTACTCGACCTCGGTGCCTGGCTCATACCCAACCACCATGGTTGCTTCCAACACCTACACATACACTCTCGGCCACGGCACTTCGACCACCGTTGTCACCACGACTATCCAGTCCACTTCGACCGCATACGTCACTCCAGTCGAGTCCAGCTCTGCTCCAGTTTATAGCTCCGCCCCTGCTGAGAGCACCAGCACTACTACTCTTAAGTCGACTTCGACCATGTACAACACCGTCACCGTCTACCCACAGAGCTCCACCGCCGCCACCGGCGTTTGCGTCCCTGTCACCGTGACCGAGACCGAGAAGCAGACCGTCTATGTCACCATCAACACCGCTGGCCAGACTGAGACATCCACCTGGGCCACCACCATCTACCCAGCAACCACGGCCTCTGGCTACCCAGCATGGAGCTCCGCTGCATCATACACTGGTGCTTCTGTCGGCCCAATCCAATCATCCGCCCCCGGCTACTACCCAACTGGCGCCAGCTCTGCCCCCGGCTATTACCCAACTGGCGCTAGCTCTGCCCCAGGCTACACCATGGGTCCTAGCTCTGGTTTCAAGACCTCCGTTAAGCCCACCAGCTCTGCCGCCATGTCCAGCTCCGCCCCTGGCTACTCCAGCTCTGCCTCTAGCTCTGCCCCAGTTTACTCCAGCTCTGCTTCCGGTTCTGTAAGCTCCGTCTGGGTTTCCCCATACCCATCCAAGTCTGCTACCGGCTCTGCCTCTAGCTCTGCCCCTGTCTACACGAGCTCTGCTCCAGTCTACAGCAGCTCTGCCCCAGCCACCAGCTCGGCACCAGTCTACAGCAGCTCTGCCCCAGCCACCAGCTCGGCACCTGTCTACACCAGCTCGGCTCCAGTCTACTCAAGCTCTGCCCCAGCTGAGTCGACCACCTGCACCACTTCGACCAGCTCTGCGGCCCCAGTCTACACTGCACCACCCGCTTACGGCTATTAAGCGAATGATGTCTAAGTGAGACCGGTCCAGTGAACCTTGACGACTTGATGAACGCAGCGTAGCCGCTCCTCCTTGTTGAACAACCACATCACTGTTCCAAGTGACACGTCATCAGCTATCTCGCGTGAGACTTGGAGCAACTCCATTTACGGGTCGGGGGATGTGACCAATCTTTCCTTTCTTGATCATATTCATTTCTTTTAGTTGACTAAAGCATTATTTTCCTTTCATATTCATTATATTCCTGCACATAGCTTGTTTGCACCAATCGGTGTGGGGATTAGAAAGAAACATTTGGTGGAGCGGCAGATACTGGGTTTTGAAGAGAGCGCTGAAAGGGTTCCAAGACTAGTGTTATGTCTTCCTCTGTATTGATTGTCGATAGTGAAAAATTCACGTAGACACTCTGTTTCTTCTTACTTGAGTTTTACCCACGTTATTTCACCATTGTACATAGAATTCAATCGAGAGTCTTGCCGCAAACCATCTGTTCGATGCGATGAATGCTGCTGTTGTAGTTGTCGTTGCTATGCTGTTATTATCATCCGCCTAATCTCCACTATAATCACCCACATTGACAATAATAAACCAAGGGTCCATATAAAACGAGGGTCCTTGTAAAATAACATTACATAGTCTATCCGTAGCGTCATGCGTGCGCTTGCATCCCAGAATCCGGGGGAATCCCATCTTCGTTTGTTTTGGCTAAGCTTAATTTATTTTATGAGGCTTAACTATACTTTGAAATGAAACACTCCATCTGGGTTTGGCCTGCATGACAAGGATAAAACATCTTGTTGCGCTTTTTGAAAATTGACTTATTTTTTGGTTTTGAGCTTGTGTATATCATAGGGGTTGTTTTTTCGGTTGTTTTGGTTGTTTTGTGGGGCTTGGGTTTATTCTGGAAGCTTGACGTCTTATTTTGCGTGGAGAATGCTGGAATTGTGAGGTGGAAATTGGACTTGACACGTTATGTGGGCGTGGGAAATATGAATTCGTGGTGACTATGTTGGGGTTATTATGGTTTGGTAGTATGTACATTTATCCTGAATTGACTTGATTTGATACTGTATAATTGAAGTGTAAAGGTTCTCCTATTGACATTCCACATGACTTCTTCAATTCCCACAGACTTTGAATTTCGCAGCATCTTAGGTATATGCAACAAGAAGTCGAAAATGAGCGAGCGTGCTCATGGAATAGCCTCCCTGTACTTCACAACAGACCAGGAATGACCGCCTTGCGATTTCCGACTTTCTCCTTGCCAAATTTTTGAATATACCATTTCCTGCCTTGAATTGCTCGTGGGAGCATGGTCGAGATTTCATTGAGCAAGAATGATCGCGCCGGAACACAATTCCATCCACCGACCAGCCAGAATCCCGACCATTCGATCCATTCGCAGAGATAATGCGCGTACAACACGTAATGGAAAAGGCCGTTTTTAGGCATCATGTAAAGTTTGTCAACGCCATCGATGGGCTTGTTTTCTTTTTCAGCGGTGGCTTTTTGTCGACGAAGTGCCGCGCGTCGGATTTCTCTCAAGTCGTCGTCGTGGAAGAAATTGGCTAGTAGGCCCCATCCCCAAATCACGAGACCGATTTCAATCTCGTAAAGACGGCCAGACCAGTCGTGGACGGTTGTAGGTCCATAGCCCGCGAGCCAGCCGCCGATGGAAAGGCCATTCATGATTTGCCACATGAATGCAGAGCAAAAGACAAAGGGGTGGATGGGACTCATGCTTGGATTGAGCACCAAAGGCGATAAAATTGCGCGATAGAGATAATGGATCGTGAAGATACCGGCCATAGTCCAGTTGCCCCATGGAAGACTATCAATGCCTTCCTGCTTGGGAATGGTAAACATGCAATACAGGACTGTGAGGAAGCCTGGAATCTCCATCAAGAACCAAGCCCATTTCCCCGGGAGGTTGAATTTCGAGTCGATTGACGTTTTGCCTTGAGGGTAGAAATCGGTGAAATATTGAGCAGCTGTGAACTAAAAAGTGTTGTTAGCGATGATGCTGTGTATATCGATGACATGGGTTCCATACGACTGGGAAGAATTGCCAGACGTATGCGATGAGCTCCCAGTGCTCACGCGACGGAGGATACCAGCTTTCAATAAGAGCCATAGCCGGCTGGTCTTTTTCTAGCTAGAGTATTGTCGTGATTCGATTACTTCCTATCGAGTAGGTTTAAAGAGAGAGTAAACATTGTATTGTTTGACCGCTGCGGTTGTGGGGAGAAATGACGTTTCGATGCGGAGACAGCCGAACTCTGTTTCGGCTTTCGACCCTGAGCTTTTTGACGCTCCTTTGACAACTTGAACCCAAAACAGCACCTACACTCTTGCAAGGCAAATATGCATATGGGGCTCCGTAAGAAGAGAATTAGACTTCGATCCCAAACTCATTCGATCCCCAGAGGAAAGTAGCCTTTGTGGCGCAAAGTGGCGCAGTCGTGTTATGGTCCAAGGCAGAAAACGCTTTATCACATCACCAGCCACAGAACCATGCAAGACTACATCATACTTTAATTCGAGATCCAATCAGGATTTGTATCGCGAGGGCAGCCACAACAGTCGCGAAGCCTTGGACGCTGATCTCTTCGCCTGAATTCCTGCTTTTCCCTGCTTGATGACGTCCGGCTCGTGCTTTTGTACAGTAAATTGTAGCGACTTGGTGAGACATGATACGCTTCGATGGGCAGGACGACGCTTGACGACGTCAGTCGTCGCGTTTCGTGAACCGGGTGGTGCCATCGTGTACGACGGTGCCGAGAGCACAAAAAGGCAAGGAAGGTCGCATACTCCGACTCCTATTGACCTCCTCATCATTCCTCAATCACTCGAAAACATCTGTGCACAATCAAAACTATATCCTTTGAACACAACACGATAATATCAACAACATGGCTCGCCGTACCACCCGTTCCACCACCAAACCCAGCCTGATGTCCCGTCTGAAAGGCCGCAAAGTCACCAAAACCACCACTACCACCACATCCACCAACCCAATCACGGGTTCGCAGACGACAAAGACCGAAACAAAGACCCATCCTCATGGTCACCACACTCACGCAGCCAACACTCATCATGCCACCACCACCACTACCGGTGCCCACCACCACCAACAGCGAAGACCTAGCATGGGCGACAAAGTCTCCGGAGCTATGATGAAGTTGCGAGGTTCTTTGACCAGGAGACCAGGTTTGAAGGTTGGTATTTTTCTGTAAGCAACGGATGTGAAATTCGACTAACGCTCTTGCAGGCTGCTGGTACCAGACGCATGCACGGCACTGATGGACGAGGCACTCACCGTGTCTACTGAACGATGGCATGATCTTGGCTACTCATCAGCGTTATGACGAAATGAGATGGATTTGATTTTTTTTTGCTGATACCCGTTGTTTACTTTACGTATGATGTATGAACTTGCGTTGCATTGTGATCTATCCTCACGGTTTTATTGCCTAATCTGAAAATTTTAATAGTCTGTAAGAACGTTTAATCCGTTTAATCCTTGTGGTTTCTACTGCCCAGTAAATACCCATGCAACGATGCGCGTAGGTAGACGACAAACGCACAGTGTAGGGAGCTTTATTCATAACGCACAAAAGAATTGACATGGAGATGAATTTTCGAACCTCGATAAATTATGGGCTTATAATATTAAAACTAGAAGAAGAAAAGGGCAGTCCGATAGGTATTCCATGGAGAATTGCGCTGGAAAACCCGCCCAGCACGTCGAGACGCCAAGCGATGTAAGCTTGGTTCTTTATAATGAATCAAAGTTATCCGTCTCCCATCAGCAGCTTGTCGGGTTCTTCCGACGTCGTTTCTGTGTCCGGTGAGATGGCCGAGCGGTCTAAGGCGCTAGCTTAAGGTGTGTGAGCAACGCTCATCAATCAATTCGCTAGTCCGAAAGGGCGTGGGTTCAAATCCCACTCTCATCAACATTCTTTTTGCCGTTTTTTCTCCTTCTTCTATTCTTTTCGTTCATACCAACTTAAACGCTTCTTGCGATTAATTCCAATCCATCAGCAGCTACTCGGGTCCTTGCGACCTCGCTTCTGTGTCCGGTGAGATGGCCGAGCGGTCTAAGGCGCTAGCTTAAGGTGTGTGAGCAACGCTCATCAATCAATTCGCTAGTCCGAAAGGGCGTGGGTTCAAATCCCACTCTCATCAACATTTATTTTTGTCATTTTTTTGCGTCGATTCTTTTCTACCGTACCAACTTAAACGTCTCACGCCGTTCACCAGCACCCACCGGGCTCGTTCCGAGTGTGTGTCTTCTATTCCTGGTGAGATGGCCGAGCGGTCTAAGGCGCTAGCTTAAGGAGATTGAACGATTCGTTCAACATCCAATCCGCTAGTCCGAAAGGGCGTGGGTTCAAATCCCACTCTCATCAACATCCTTTTTGCCTCCTTTTTTTTTGCTCGTGCGATATGATTATTCCTCTTCTGATGTGTTTCATCCCGCTCTCGTTCGTCACTATGTTCGCCCACACATCACGGTCGAAAACGTTGTGTCTGATCCAGATTGCACGAAGCAGACTCCGGCTCGGCTGCACAATTTTTTAGCTAGCTATATCGAATAAAGGAGACGAAATCAACCAAGAAGATCAAACTCGCGAATAAATTCACAAAGTGGGAATAGCTATGCAGTTCCAAAAATGCTCCTTTCATGCTTCTATGGAGTCTCCTGAGCCTGATTTCAAAAAGTGGAGTATATCTTGAAAATTTTGACGCTCGGACGACTTCAGACGATGTTAACTTGATGGAATGAGTTCGCATGCAATCAATTCCAATACAAGTCGACGTTCGATTGGATTCAATTAAGATGGGTGTCGATTCATGGCTGAGGAAGAAGTGTCGTCGAAATGGGGTTAGAAGCTTTTCATCATTCTAGGCGTGTTGTTTCCATGTTTGATTTACAGCCATGAGCGGCAAGTACGCCCCAAGTGGGACTGACTGTCTTACCCCTTCTACGGTCTACTGTCTACTCCATACCACATTGCATTAGCACTACTGAATTTATACTGCTCACGAGTCTGAATGACCAATTCCAACAAGCGATGATACTACCTACCACAGAATTCACAAAGTATGAAAAGTGGAAATCACGTAAATCAATGGGTCCAAGAAATAGTTTCCGTATGGAGTTAGTTAAGCTATTGCTTTGAGTGGTAATGACCGCACAAAACTCATTGAAGACGTGAGCTGAAACACGTCCTTGTCGAGGACAAAATATAAAGAAGGTCAAAGATCTATGGTTTCATCTGTTCTCCGACTGGAAAGATGACCACAGCGAGTACACCATGACCTTTGTTCAATAGACCTCCTTTTACCCGGGAAATTTGAGAGTCTCCGTGTTCAGTGACTCTAGTAAAATTTTGGTAGCTCCTACGCTAGTAGTTGTCGAACTACTGAGGCTTGACCAGTGACGAAATGTGACACAAGATATTGACAGGAGTTTGTCGAGCATCAGTTTCAGCATTTGGTCCTGATTCCACTATCGAAACGTGCGGACAAGTCATAGTTCTTGACGCTTGGAGAGGCTGCTGCCTTGAATCGGAAATCTGTCGCGAATATGCTGCGATTACTTGGCGAAAATGTCCAAGATAATCATGAGGACGTTTTGGCGTTGAGAATGAACCAATTCATTCATTTACCTTCATCTCCCTGGCCAGCAGCGTTGCCCATTCCTGGGCTCGGGTGCTGAGGAGCGGCATTGTGTTGGCGAGGAGTCATTTGTGGAAATTGTTGACCGCCAGAGTGTCCACCGGAGTGTTGGCGTTGATTATGTTGAAGATGATACGGGTGCGGTTGAGCTTGCCCAGGCATAAATTGATGAGGTTGCATATGCATTTGAGGCTGGAACCCTTGATGAGACCCTTGGTGTTGCATCATTGGAGCACGAGGACCATTATTATACGTCCCGGGTCCACCTTGCTGCATGTGAGGCATATGTGGCTGAGCATGAGGCGGCATTGGCGAATATGGGTTTTGTGGCATAGGACCATTTGAATAGCCTCCAGATGATGGGTTCTGGACCATCATATGGCCACCCATTGGGGGGCCGCCATATGGAGGGCCTTGGTTGTAACCTGGGCGCATTTGTTGCACTGCTTTGGAGTTAGTTTTGTTATTCGCCATTTGTAACGATACACTCTTACTTTGTCCTTGTTGTTGCCCAGGCATCACCATCATTTGACCAGGTGGCATCTGGATTTGTCTGAAAGGCATGGACGGACTCATGCCATAACCAGGTTGTGGTTGACCACCAAACTGTGGCATCTGCATTTGCTGCGGGACTTGGTTGTTAAACGCCATCTGAGCATGGTAAGTCCGTGGCGAATTATGATTAGACGCGAATTGCTGCATACGGGGGTCGAAGTTAGGATTGTGACCGAATTGTTGAGGCGGATAGTACGGCCTCTGCGGGGTACCGTTGGGAACGCCGTGCATAGCAGAAGGTCCTTGATGGCCCTGTGACATGTGACCACCGATGTTCGGCGTGTGCATTGGCGAAATACCAGGGCCTGGCACTTGGGCTTTGGGGAACGTATCCTTGAAACTGGTGCTGGAGTCTGAGGGCCACGTCGGAGCCGTGCGGTACGGCTTCGGAACACCTGTGACGCCTGGCTTTTCATCTTCTGATTTACCATCTGTTGTTTTGGTGGTCTCTTCGCCCTCATATTGACGGAGATAATTGAATGCATTCTTGTCGAATGGCTCTGTCCTGCACTTCTTGTTGCCGCGGAAGAATTTCGAAGGAGTTTCTGCTGATTTAGTGGGAGGAGCAGGGGCAGTAGCAGCGGGACGCTGAGGACTAGGCGTCGTTCCTGGCACTGAAGGAGTGAAATGGCTAGCCGATGGCCTGAATTCAAATGCATTGACATTGAGTTTGGTAGCCGACAATGGCGACAGTGTGCGGTCAGATGGTGGATTTGCAGAGGTCGCAGGAATACGAAGATCAGCAGGGAGTGGCTGTGGCACTGAGCGATTGAAGGTTTGAGCACCCGCGTTCGGTCGTTGATTTGGAGAAGGTCTAGCAGCCGGGGCCTGGGCAGGCGCATTTGGTGCACGCATAGGTTGTGGCACCGGCTGTTGTTGCTGTGGCTGAGGGAGTCGACCACGGGCCTGTTGATTGAACTGTGAGCGAGAATCAGGCGACGGCGTGACAGCTGCTTGTGAGGATGAGCTGCTGGTAGCCGTTGGTGACGAAGTATTTGTAGCCTTCTCCTTCGACTTGAGGTTCTGGTTGTTCGCAGCTTCCTCGGCCTTGCGCTTGATCTCGATTTGCTTCTCTCGATCCTTGGCTAGAATGGGGACGAGGTCATCTGGCACACGGCTGTTGAGCTTAAAGTTGGCGGCAAATTTCTTCAAGTCATTCAGCTTTACGTTCTTCTCATAACGAGCATTCGATCGCTTGGCCTCCTGAGCCTGTCTCATGCGAAGTTTCTCATTGTTGGCAAATTGCTTGAACGCATCCACAGTGCCACGCACATGGTCTTCGGTCGTGTTCTCTGTTGGCTTCTTTTGAACGGTAGCAGTGACTGGAGCAGTCGTTTCTGCAACTGTAGCTTCTGTCGGGTCCGGTTTGGGAGCTTCCACACGAATGGGAGGCATAGTGGCTGTCACCTTGTCCGAAATAGCAGCTGGGGTTGTAGATGGAGTTGGTTTCGCCAGCGAAATGATCGCAGGGTCAAACGGTGCGCCTGGCACTGTTGGTGCATTGGTTAACGGGCGCTGTGAGGGAGGTACGTATGCTCCAGCAGCTCGTTTTGGGAGGGCAGATGTATCCCGCTTCACGCCAGAATACTTGTCTTCTTCATCCAAGCCACCTTCACCGGCCTTAGCATTCTGTGTTCTCTCTTCCGCAACATGGGCATTAGCTGGCGCAGATTCCTCGATTTCGCGGGCAATCTTTGCCGCCTGTGCTTCCCGCTGTCTGTATTGTGGATCACTTCGGTTGATCTGTGTAGTGTAGATATTCTCGTCGTAAGTGGATTGGACACCATAGAGGCGTTCGTTGGCAGCAAATTGATCCCAACCTGCCGTACTGGATGATTCAAGCGAGAGATCGACGTTCGAGTCGGCTCCTGAGTCCCAGGGTTGAAGCTCACGCTCGCGAAGTAGTTGTGCATCCTTGCCAGAGATCTCTGTGTCTGTTCTGAACGAGGGCGTTGTCGAGCCTAAGATGGGAACATTAGCAATTATCATGATGTATGATTGGGATTTTCAAACGTACGGTTCTGGATTGTTTGATTGCTGGTTGTTGTAACATTCAAGGCCTCCAAGTGGACGGTATCTTGAATGTCAAAGCTCATCGTATAATGGTCTCCCTCTCCGGTGTATTCGTCGGATAGTTCGGTTGTTCCGTTGGACTGCTGATGAGTTGGCAGTCGGGTGCGTTTGGTCATCTTGAGCACGTATTTCGACTTGGAAGGGGGATCGAGAGAAGCGCCGCTGAAAACGCCTGTAAACTGCTCGCCGTTCTGTAATGTCAAGGTGACATCGGTACCCTGTCATATTTATTAGCATGCTGAGCAAGCTCCTGAGAGAAGAAAAGAAGTTTGTTTGACGTCGCATGCGATCGATTGCATAGTGCTGCACAAGCTTCTCATCTGCCCCTGATTGACTGGGCAAACGTACGATAATGTTGGCAAACAAATGGTATAGCCGATCACTAGCACGACTGTGTGTGTTCGCATCTCCATTGCTTTTTCCGTCGGATAATGTAGGAGGAAGTTTGGGGAGTGGCTTCTCGATGCCGTTCGGTGTGCTGGCAGCGGGCCGGGCTGTGATGGGATTGACGCCTTGCCAGGCTTTTGGCTGTGAGGGTTGCTGCTTGCGGCTAGAATCAACAGTCAGTGGACGATCTTGATTGAGATGTATCAGATGGCTGGCCACCGACATGTTGTCGATGGGCGGCAGCGTGGGACGATCTGCGCCGGCACGTGTAACGGACAGAGAGGGGCGGAAGGTCGAGTGTGGAGAGGGCATCATTGAGGTGGATTGACACGAGCGCGGCGGTGCGTGCGGCCGTGTGATTTGAGGTGCAGGGCTGGTGGGCATCTGACCTGTTCTGGCCATCGACGGGGCTCGCAGCCTGTCGTCGAGCGCCATCGAGAGCTTTGGCGCCATTGCTGCTCTTAAGCGGCTGCTTGGAGGTGGCCATGGTCGGCGAGGGTCAAGCCGAAGCAATGGGGACCGGCGACGACGACGACGCCGCTGGGCAAGAGCGGAGAGAAGTGAAAGGCCAAGTAGGCGGCGGTGGTGGTGGACAAAGTGGAGGGCGAGCCAAGACAAGGCAATGAATGAAGTGCGGAGATGAAGGAGGCACAATGGACGGAGCTCGTGCCCACTTTGCACCTCAGACGACAACAGTCGACGGGCAGTCGCGCGCGGGCCGAGCAGACGGCGGCGGAGGCGGCGAGGGAGCAGCACGAAGAGGGCGGAAGAGAAGAGGAGAGAGGAGAAGAGAAGAGAAGAGCAGACAGAGCAGCACGGCGCAGTGAACGGGGCGGAGAGGGAGGGAGGAGGTCGTGAGGGAGAGTGAATGGGAATGGGGGATGGAACACGCGTGGGTCTGTGAGTTGTGAGTTCTGGGCAGGGAGTTTGGTACAGGACAGTAGTAGTTACAGTCGGCGTTGCGGGCGGGCCCGAGAAGGTTTCATGGTGGCTGTAGTTAACGGAGCAGGGAGCCGCACGCCGGTTCGCCGTCGACCGAATGTGTAGTCTAGTTATACTGTATACATCCTGTAGTAGATGCACCGCCTGGAGCGGGACGAGACGACCACGCAGCATCTCAGCTCTCTACTGCGCACTGCACACCTCGTTGCGCGTCCCCAGCAAATGACCCATGCCAGAGCGCCGAGTGTGCCGTGTCT
Organism: Acrodontium crateriforme; assembly: GCA_033807595.1. Lineage (NCBI taxonomy): Eukaryota > Fungi > Ascomycota > Dothideomycetes > Mycosphaerellales > Teratosphaeriaceae > Acrodontium > Acrodontium crateriforme. The sequence goes on along the minus strand of CP138584.1, from coordinate 1,364,199 downwards.
GCTGCCGTTTGTTATTCCTCCGACACGCCTAGCACGTGAGCCACGTCCTCCTGCGTCCACGGCCGAACTTTATGTGTGCTGGCGTTGCCGAGCTGTGCACCACAACCACGCCTCCTCTCTGTACGGCCCAGTGCAGCAATCCTCCGCCCGCCTGCTCGCTGCACCACGCACTCGTGAGCGTTGGTCGTTGGTTCTCGCTTCTTTGCCGTGTTTGCAGCCTCCTACGGCCCTCTCTCGCTCTCCTGCTGTGGCCCTTCCGGCTTTCCATCGAGGGGCTGCGCTGTCCGACGCTCCACTCCACCCACGCCTTTGTCCACCATGTCTTCCTCCAGCGCATACTCTGCCCAGCGCGCGACCTACACCAGCGACGAGAACCATGCCAATTCACCGGCCAATACCGCCCAGCCCAATACAGCCATGCCAAACCCCGATGATCCACAGCACCCAAGGGCCAGCAGCTCGACGGCGAGTCGCTCCTCTGTCGCCCGTTCTCGCCAGCAAAATGTGTGTACCGATATGCTCCCCGGGCTCGTCACATAGATAAAAGTCGTACTGACCATGTAGCAGCCTCAGCAGCAGCTTTCCACCATCGAAAAGTCCGTTACCCACCTTCTGGTCGCGACCAAACAGCTCTTGGAGACGCTGACCATGTGGTCTCGTGGCACTGCCAACGAAGGAGAGGTCTCGGATGTTTACGTACGCTTGGGCTATGAGTTTAACATAGCTTGTCGAGCTTTCAACGCCATCAATGTCGATACATCTGATCTGGGCCCGGTACCCGACTTGTTAAGAGGCATTTTGGAAGATACATTGAGCCAAGAAGCCAGTCAGGCTAGTTTGGACAAATATCTTCCGCGTATACGAGACATCATTATAAATTTGTTGCACGGCTTGAAGAAGAAACAACAAAGGTTGCGACAAAGGACAGGAAGCGTCCGTGAGGGCACCGATGGGAGGCAGATACGGCAAACATCCGTGGCCAGCAATCTGACGGCAGAATCAAATTTAACACAACAACTGGAGGGTATTCCATCGAGGACAACGAGTACACGATCGTTTGCGCAAACACAAGGGAATGGAGATTTCAGCGGACCGGATCTACCTCCCAGGACAACAAGTGTTGCAGGTGGACGAGCCTCGCCCAGACGACAAAATTTCAGTCCACAAAATAGCCTGAGCCAACCACCAACCAGAGATGTAATTCCATCAGAGCCCGCTTCCACTTCTTCGAACCCGGCAGTCCCAAGTATTCCTGTAATTGTACCTTATCCCGAGGAAAACACTATGCCCACGAATCAATCTTACGATGATGTGCCTTATGAATCGGATCAGCATTCATCGGAACCCCCAAAACCTCCTTCAAAACAGAATGATGCACTTAGCGCCCTTCAAAGGAGCGGCGACTTGGAGCGAAGGGCTTCCCGACGCTTTTCGTCTTACCAGATTTCGAAGCATCTCGGCCCTACGATGAATGGCATCCCGTCTTTACCACCAGCACAGCATTCGCCCGTCCCGAATAGAGGCCGTGACGTACGCGAATCAATGAGCGCTGTGAGATCAAGAGGTAGTATGGTTAACTCGCAAACCAAAACACGGACAGAGCGATCACGCGGCAGGCGAGAAGCATCGCCAAAACCAACCACAGATATCAATCGAATTGCTGAAGAGTCAACTTCTCAAATTGATGATTTGCCTCTCCCTGGAATACCACCTACTGGCGACGAACTACTCGATAGCCCAATGATAAAAACTCCCGAAGATAAGCTCGGTTCATATCCATTTCCACCACCTGGCGAAACAGAGACTGTTAGCGCCACTGTGAATGGGCCCATGGAAGAAGCATATGTCCCAGAAACCATCACACCCGTGTCCGATGAAAAGGAAGAGAATTCTTTAACTCGCAACAGGACATTGCAGTCCCGGCACACTCCTCCGCCGTCTCAATTTATCCCCGACGGCTCTCCGCAGAGTGGCAAAGAGCTTACCCTCTTTTTGCAATACAAAAGTAAAATCAAGAAGTTCGTCCTTCCAGACGGTGGCAACCTCAGCATTCCAAGACTGCAATTAGCTTTCATCGAAAAATTTGCATGGAATACGCATAATAACGGAGTTGATCTGCCGGAAATCTATATTCAAGATCCTGTGTCTGGCGTGAGACACGAGTTGGAAGATTTGAGCGACATCAAGGAGAGATCAGTTCTAGTTTTGAACGTCGAAGCCCTCGATGAAGTAAAACGACACATTGACGATGGAATCGGCGGATTGCGAAGGATTGTTGAGGGCATTCGTAATACTGTTGAAGGCCAGCAAAGCGCATTGCAAAGGGTCTCGGATCGACAGCAGGAGACGGCAAAGGACATTGCAAGTCTGGCTGTAGTTCCTGCCGCGTCGGACTCTTCTTCGGCTCCACCCCTTGCGATAGGCCAGAAGCTTTCCCCGCAAGATCGTGCCGGTCAACTGAACGAAGTGCAAACGCTTCGTCGTGATCTGGCAGTGATTCGTCAGGTATACTCGTCGTTTGCGTCTGACATGAAAGCTTCAATGTCAACCATCCGCTCCAAGGCTGCTACGGTGAAAAAGGCAGCCGCCACAGCTGCTGTGCCTGAGATGGACGAGAACGCCGGCCGTGCATACGTCAATAAGGGTAAGAAGTCTCTCGGTGATGAAAGTGAGAAGATTGTCAATCGCGTAGACGACTTGCAAGACTTGGTTGAGGATCTGCGGAAGGATGTTGTTACTAGGGGTGTTCGTCCACTTCCAAGACAATTGGAGACTGTCAGCAAAGATATTTCGACTGCCACGCAGGATCTCAAGAAGATGCAAGAGTATCTTCGTAAAGAAAAACCAATCTGGACCAAGATCTGGGAGAGGGAGCTGCAAGTTGTGTGTGACGACCGAGACCTGCTCACCATGCAAGAAGAATTGGCAGCCGATTTGGAGGACGACCTCGAAAAAGCAGCAGCTACCTTTGCCTTGGTCGAGCAAGCAACCAAGCAACAGAATCTTGCCAACCCTGCGGGTCAAGGACAGACCACACAGCGCTCCACGTCACGATCGCTCAACCCGATCGCCATGGACCGTGGTGCAGATCCTCACAAAGCCAAAGACGACGTTCTTGGCGAAGTCCGCGCACTACAGCCAAATCACGAATCCCGTCTGGAAGCCATCGAGCGCGCCGAACGCTCCCGCCAACGCGAACTTGAGAGCCGCAAAGGCGGTGAATTCCAACGCGAGCTCGGCAACTTTGTCGAAGAAGGCAAGCTCAAGAAAAGCGGTGGCATCGAAGAAGTAGAGCGCGTTCGTAAGCAGCGAGAAGACGCCACGAGGAGGGAAATCTGGGAGCGACAGCAAGCCCGACTAGCTGCACAAGCTGAGAAGGAGGCCGCAGCCGCAGCAGCCCAGGCTCAACAGGCTCAAGATCAAGCCAATGGCGTTACGCACGAGGACCAAGCCGAGTCTACGCAGACCCCTGATGCAGAGGCAGATACGGCCCATGAAGCCCATGCAGACCCTGCCTCACATGAACAACCAGGCGAAACAGGAAGCCCCGAGCCAGACTTTGTCGAAGCCAGCGAACAAGTCACCTCTGCACCCACCGGCGATTCGCCACCTGCCGCGTCATAGGAGACGCTGGCAATAATACGGGGTATTGGTGTCTTTTGACTGCGACGTTGGACATGACGACTTTGAAGAGTTTTGCTTTTGGAGAACCCTCGTTCTCCTGAGCGTTTGACGTGAGAAATTGATGTATTGATGTAAATATTTCAAACAAGAACACCTATTATTTTACATCGTGGTTTGCGGTACTCTCAATGTGATGCGTGATGTGTGATTTAATTGATGAATTAGATTATAAGTTTGGCATTTGAGTCGTGCTTCTTGAAAATGTACAATCATGCCTCTCGACTTCACCGCATAGCCCAAGAATACATAATTTCCCCCCTAACGCCTTGCTTGGATTAATGCAAATCATAAATATTCATGCTCTGCTACTGGAGCCATCTGTCCATACTTCCCGCCACCTCCCATAGGATCACCCCCGGGAACACAAAGCCCCAATCTCCAAAAATAATCTCGATGCGCAAAGAGCAATTGCCATAATTTATAGCGGGAGGGTATTCCCCATGGCTCGCGCATCACGTCATAGATTTCATTTTTCACCGAGGCGAGTAAGTCGCGTTTCACTCTTGGGGTCGCGATTCGTGTGGCAAGATCGCGCTCGTCGGGGACAGAAGAGTCTTGTTGGGCGATGCACGCTGGGTCGTTGTCGCCTTGGCAGTGTTGGAGGTTGGCTATGTCGGGCGATAGGGATGGTTTCGAGATGTATATTTCCCCCGCGTGCATTGCGTAACCCCATTCGCTGAGTGGTAGGAGTGGCACGGGATCATCAATATGTGTGACTCGACGGTATTTCAATTTTGTGTTGTCTTCTGCGGAGAGGTCGAAGCGGTCGTCGATGTAGCGGACCAATCCTGTATTGCCTACGCGAGGCTCACCGAAGGTAGTGACGATGGGATCCCAACCTCGCGCATGAGTGTCAAGGCCTGCTAGAGCTGCAACGGCGCCACCAAGACTGTGTCCTACAAGGTGAAATGAATAACCTTGATTCGAGCGTACCGCTTCTTCGAGGTCGGGAAGAATGGCCTTTCGCGTGTTCAGCCAAGAAGTGTGAAAGCCCATGTGCACAGTGCAGTTGAGACACTTGGGATCGTTCTTTTCAGCCATTGAGTAGCGCCTAACATGACCAGCGATGCCATTTACAATGCCTCTCGAGCCTGCTTCAGGCTGTGAGTGTTTGTCGTCGTCTCCATCGGAGCCGGGGTATGGGGTGTATTCTTGTGGAACAGTGCTCAGATCCACGATAGTATTCGCAATGCTATATGTGCCTCTGAAGGCAACTATAATGCGCTGCTTGTCATGGTCCAACGCAACATATCCGCAGCTATCGCTCAGGAGAGGGCCGGTATTCCAGACTCGGACGAGTTCGAAGTTTGGAAACTCGGCGCATCGCGAGAGACATTGAAAAGGTTTGCCAATGCCGTCGGTCAAGACGCCTACGCAATAGGAGATATCCACGATGCGCGAGAACTCTTCAAGCTCGGTGAATAGTGCGGCAGAAACATTGCGCCGACCGCCGACGACGCTGGGAAGCAGTGATGTTTGCTCGTCGGTCCGGGAAGCGGCGATTCCGAGAGCCAAGAGTGGAAGAGAATGGAAGAAGCGCATGGCTCCGCGCAGGTCCCAGGTACATGTCCAGAAAAGCGATTATGCCAAGCCGTTTGTAGGTCGAATGTGGTTGAGATGTGGGAGAGTGAATAGAGCCAGGCTTCCGCAGACGTCGAAGATCAGAGCCAAAGTCGATGTGGCGCGGCGTCGCGTGGCTTCAGACGATGAGGTCATGAGCATTTGCATCGTCGTAAGTCTCGGTGTTCATGGCGTGTCGATGACCGCGCCGAGAGTTGGTCGGGCCATTTCTGAGCCCATGATTATTGCAGCTCCCTCAGCCCCAACAACACAACTCTTCCACATCTCAACACGTCTTCTTCTCTCCGTCGCAAGTTCGGTTCTCTCCAGGAAAATATTACATGCTTCCCTCTGCTGGACTTCCCAATCCGGTCACATCGGGATCTACCACCAGCTTCGCCGACCGCGGTTAAGCACCGACATTGGTTGCCGTACGAAGCGTTGACGACCCCAGATATTCATTGAATATACAAAACACCATGAATGAGGCGCCCAAAGACCACGACTTCGACCAGCGTCATGACGGTCCGTTTCCAGTTGGAGAATCCATTCATCTCGACACGTGCCACCCGCCCGACGAGACCAATCCCACATCACCCGTGTCTCTGGCCGACGTGACTTCGTCAAAAACCCCAGGCTTAATCGCAATACCGTCCAAAGCAGACGCCCCGAGAAAGAGTGTCACGATAGAAGCTGCGCGTGATGAGGCGATCTCGCCCACTGGGAGAAAAAGCACGCAGATGTCAAGGAGTCGGCGAGATAGCCGAGACTTTGATGTTAGACGAGATGGTCCCTATGGGCGGCCTTCGCTCACCATGAGCAGACGAAAGTCGTCTGGACTAGATCAAACCAACACCAACGAATCAAATACTTCAGACATCCCTCCTGTTCCTGCTCCTGGACCAGTGCATCGCGTCGAGAGCGCAGGGAATGAACAGGCACCGGGCCCGGAGACTCTCGAAGCTGCTCTGAGCTCTGTGGAAACCGGATTCGAACCAGAGCCTCCACGCTTGAACTATACATTATGGACTCGCAAGTGGAGCATCGCATTCTTCTGGTCGTTGATCTTATTGGATTGCATTGCCATGCCCATAGGGCTATACTTTGGTTTGTGGTACGGCACGAACCTGTCACCAAATGTCGTCTTCTCGATTGTAACAGCAGCGCTTGGAGGTATCAGTATTTTCGAATATTTCTTGCGCTTTTGGCGATTATGGAAGAAGGGAAGCACATGCCGAGTGATTGGCGCTCGAAGGATGTATCTTGACTTCTTCCACTGGAACTTCAGCCTGGGCTGGACCATTATCATGATTGAACTCATTGTGTAAGTAATGTGGTTGTTCTGGATTGTCTCGCTTTCTCTGACTTGATATCAGTGGCACTGTTCCACAATTTCCGCCTATTCGTCTTCTGGCCATGCCTGTAACATCAATGATGTACGCATTTGGAACCGAATTGCTCATTGTCGACATCCTTCGTTACTTCAAAATTCCAGCGCCATTTCGCGTATCATCCATTCCAAAAGGCTCTCAGCTTCGACCGGGGATCTATTCGGTTATCGAAGACGTCTGCGCTGTTGATGGTTCAGGTGGCACTGAATTTCGCGAAGCTCTTAATAGACGATACGAAGCTTCTCATGTGTTCCGTGCCATGCTGCGTAGGCTCGGGATGTTCTGGGCTATTGGATCTGAGCTAATGGCCGTTGTGCTAACTATTTTGATCTTCACCATCCAGAAAGAGGCCGCGTACGTCGTTGGATGGGCTGTTCCATTCATCTGGGCAGGCATATGGACTGCCATCACCTTTTGGTACGTGAACCGCAAACTCAAGGAAGAGACAATTACATGGGCCGAAGAGTTGGCCCAGAAAAACGCATCATGAGTACCGTGTTCGTCATCATTGACGTTCTTTTTGGATTCGAGGCAAGCGCGTCTTCATTCTCTTACTTCATGTACATGTATTCGTAGGCGCAGATTTTGTTGTTTTGAGTGATACCCGACGAACGACTTTATGGGATATGGATCATAGTAATTATAGCGAACACGCGCGGGTCGGTTTGCTTCGCAAGTTCCTTTCATTCAAAGCGGAGAGCCCAGAAAATACGAACTGTTTATCGCTCTAATTTCTCATTTTTGATACCTTACAAACGCAACGTCTACCATGTCGCTCTTCGCCGCCCCAACTACGATTTTGGGGGCATTATTCTTAAAGATTTCAGTTTCGCAAAAGTTTGTGCGTCAGATCACGCTCTCCCATCCCACAATGAGAGTTGCTGGCTTCCCTATAATGCCATCAACATCAGCTTCGAGCAGCCCAACACCACTCACAAAGCCATGTAGGCCCGTCGCTCCACTTCCCATCTGCCCGAACTCCCGAGCTTGCTGGCTCCAATTCTCAGGTGGACTCTGAGTAAAGTGGAGAGTCGCAATCTCTGTGACTGGCGCTGAGATTGCATCTTTAATTTCTCCCGTCACATCGTAAAGTCTGACCGAAACTGGTCCGGCAATACTAGTCTTCAAAGCCGCGAAGAAAGAAGGAAATATCTCCGACTGCTGAAATGTCAATAAGGGATGTCTGATTTCAAAGAGCAATGAATTCAATCAATTGCAATTCATATATTCGTCCTATCTCTTCCGATCAATAAAATTCAGCTTCAGCCTCGATTACGAACAATTTGCATCGTTGTTGTGAACGATGTCTACATGTCCCCTTGACTGCTTACGAGCAGTACTCGTTCCCCTTTACTGACCATCACCATTGTAAGCAAGTCTGTTGGGACTACCCGAACCGGCATTGACAGTCACACTCTTGGTGGAAAGATCGATGATGCGCTGGCACAAAGCCGTAGCACTGCGTGGGCCCTCGAGGCCAAGGAGATAGGCACCAAGACCGGTGATGTGGGGAGTAGCCATCTAAGAATGTTAGAATGAAGTTGTTGAGACGGATAGAGGTTCAGCTTACGCTTGTGCCGCTGATGGTATTGGTGTCACTTGGGCTGCGGTTCCAGGTGCTCAAGATGCCAACACCTGGAGCGAAAACATCGACGTACGAGCCGTAGTTCGAGAAGCTGGCACGATTGTCGTTGCTATCGGTTGCACCAATGGTACAAGCTGAGGATTCAGAGGCTGGAGAGGTGTTTTTGGCATCGACGCCATCGTTACCCGCTGCCACGGCCATGAAGAGGCCTGATTGAACGGCGGCAGCAACGGCGGAGTTGACCATGGAGGAGTAAGCGCCACCAAGAGACATGTTAGCTACAGCCTTGCCAATGCGTCCCTTGTCTTTTGCGTCCTTGACAGCGTACTGAATTCCAGCGATGACACCACTGTTACTACCCTGTCCATTGGAGTTGAGGACCTTGACGGCAATCAAGTTGGTCTTTTTTGCCAGTCCATAAGTCTTGCTACCAGTGGTACCTGGAGATTCAATCATTAGGGAGGAAACTTATGGTTTTGAGACGGCCATACTGACCGGCAACGTGAGTTCCATGGCCATTGCCATCCGCATTGAGTCCATCTCCCGCGAAGTTGGCGCCGAATGTTGCACGGCCCTCAAAATCATTGTGTTGCGTGTAGATTCCCTGAGCAGGTTAGCGCGGGGTTCGATAGAGAAGTGGCCAGTGAGTAATTTCTTACAGTGTCAATGATGTATGAGTAAGTGCCAGCTCCAGCAGAATCATCGTAGACATACGTGGTCGAACCCTTCTGTTGATGAGAGATGCGGCCCAAGCCATAAGGTGCGCCTGACTGGCTAGTCAACGTGCTTGCATTGACTTTGTAGTCTTGTTCAATGGCGTGGACGGAAGTTAAGAATGGAAGAGCACGGATAAGTGACTCAGCTCCCGTAATGGTGAAGCCCTTGAAAGAGCCGTAGTTATAAACATGAAGAGGTTCGATGCCGAGGGACTTGACAACGGTGTTCATTGTAGTCGACAGAAGGTTGTCATGCGCATCATCACGCAACTTGAAGATCCATTGATTCGGAATGAGCTCAACACCACTTCTGGCCTCAAGGATTGGAGCTGCGAAGGCAACTGGCAAAATTGCCAACACGGCAGAGAAAGACCGCATATTGATCGAGTCGGAAGTTGGAAATGGAAGTGATTGCTCTTGACTTTGATATGCTGAAAGACAGGATCACCAAGCTCCTTTTATATCTGAATGCCCTCCCATCTTGACGAGCTTCAAGAGAATTCTTTTTCAACTTCCTCTTATGGAAACCTTTGTTGTCTTCCACCTGCCATATCTTGATCAAGTGCTGCCAAGACGGTCGCATGTTGCTGCAGAAAGGCTGGGCACACGCTCTGCTGTGATGTTTAGATCAGACCGCGGCTGCAGTATTCAGCTCAGAGGCGCTGGAATCTATATTGGCCTTGCTGACCAACCCACTGTCATTTCGATATTGTTTGACATGAAACTGCCCTCTTGGCTCGTCGAACCGACAAGTAAAAGCCCAGAAAGGCGACGCTAGATCCTGTAATGATCGACGCCGCCCTGGCAACTGTGAGGCAATGAGACTAGAAAGTTCATCATTTGTAGACATCTGGTCAAGCTGAGCATATGTCCGGCTGCAGATTGACTTGCTGGACCTTGATACTCCAATAACGGACACTCCAATAACGCCATCGTGAACAAGACAAAAGGAGCTCCCTAATAGAGTCAAGTTTGATGTAGACAACATGATATCAGTCTTGGAATCGATCTTGGCGCAATTGGCAGGATTTTTTAGGTTCTTGGCTCGTCGGTCGCAGCTATGAGCTTCCTCTGTTTTGCAGACAGGCCACAAAACTTAGAGCACTCGGAATAAGCCTGTTTGAGGAGTAGCTCACGAAATACTTGTTTGCTTGGCAAGGTACCTCGGCGAAAATGGACAAAAGATACTGGAAGGATGGTGAAGCGGGATGATCTGAGAGACATTCTCGGTTCCGGACAGAATTCATCCTTTGGCCAATCTCATGGCTCGGAACGGGCGCCCCACGAGTAGATTTTCCCGAAAAGGTCATATTGAGCAAGAAGGATAAGTTCCATAACAAGAAAAAGCAAGCCCAAGGACTGGATAATAGCCAATCATTCGCAGCAATAGGAAGGTGCTGGTAGCTCATGTTGGGGTGCTCACATGCCGTTATGTCTCCAAATGATTTCCAATCACGCAATCATGGTTCCGGACGACTACCGAAGGGAGGAATGGCAACATGATAACCAGTCCATCTCGCGTTCTTGGCGACTTTGAGGCCGTCGCAGCTCGTTGTCAGCTCACAAGACATGGAAAATTCGGTGTGAGACAGGTTGTACAGCGGCAACAGGCCCAGAATGGGCATAAGAATAACGGAGACACACCCATCGCCAAGTAGATATGACCGTCTCCAAGGCCGAAAAGGGAAGTTAGTTTGATGATAAGAAGCCTGTACGCCAAGGAGATTTGGAGCCGAAATTAAACTTTTCATAAGTGAGCATTAGCGCTGTCTTGTAATACAGTATTTACAGTACGTTTGTTCGACGAGGCTAAGAAACATAACTATCATGTGCGCGATCTTACTGTTTAGGAAGCTGGTTCTTAAGGACAACTAAAGTGAGTTATAGGAATGTTAGACGACAAAGGTTCTAGCGTTGTTGGCTGACACGCATCCGCATCCACTTATCATCATGTCTTCGTGATTCCCCCGGGCGCGTCTTCAGTTGCGCATTATAGACACTACACCTGCCTACATCTTTGGATGCCATCAAATCAATCCCAATCGTTGTATCAAGCGCTCAAACGCCAAATTCTGTGGTAATGTGAAGTCACTCGTTGGCACCATGGTCGACTGCAGTGTCGGCAATCGAGACAGCGAGCTGGAGGTGACTGTGATGTTTACCTAACGGTGAACGCATTCACATTGCCATTCCTGCCGAAAACATACAAAGCTCGCCTGTCATTAGAGATCATTATTCAAGCTCTATCGCCACGGCAATTGAAGCCCGCCGGTGGACTTGCCGCCGGTGTGGTGACACTGGAGACAGGATGGACGATATCTTGGGTCCTCGACCAAAAGGCCAGACATGCGAGCATCATGTTGTCTCCCAGGCTTAGGAGCGGACCATGCTGCCTATCTCTTGTGCTATCCAGCGGACTGCACCTATGCGAGCTGCTGTCTTGTGTTTGTGTTCCTGATGTTCACGGTGTAGGCGTCTGCGTCTGCCCAACACGTACGCGAGCAAGAAAACGTGCAAGTAGCTTCTTCGCCATCAGCAGGAAACCCCTCAGCGAGACGACCTGTTCGAAACTACTGTACGAAAAATCCGAACAAAAAAAGAAACTCGAGTCATCAGGGATATTGACTGTTACTCGACCGGTGATCGACGAAGGATTATGTTCGGCTTGATTGTTGACCTACTGGGTGCAGTTAGCCACGCAAACATAATGACAAAATTTACGATGTCGACGACTACTGAGCTTGCCCGCCGATAAGTCATCAAGCAGCCCTTGGAAGTCATAGTGCTATTGGATTGTAAAACGTGGACAGTGACGAAGATTTCTCGATAGCGGCGCAACAATGTTAATTGATATGCCTATCGTCTCTAGTTGCTTAAGACAGTAGCAGGTATCATCTCAACGGGATTATTGGTTTAGATTAATCCAAGGAACATGAGACTAATGCACGTCATCTGATTCGCCAAGATCCACACTCAACACTAGAAATACAGTACTTCAGCTCCCGCCGCTTGATTAAGCGCACTTTCGCCTTGCAACTATCCTGGCTCATCATCGCAATCACCAACCAGATCGCAAACAGAAGGCGAGAGCAAGATTACTTCGCAATCATTTCCGAGAGAAAGTACCATCACACAGGGCACAGCTTCGTGAAGCGCTCTCTTCGCCCTTCTGAATGGCAAATCAGTGCGTTAATAGGCACGATTTGAGTTGCAACACTGAACAACGAGCAGCTCATGAATGAGGCAGCATCATTGCAGTACATCCGGCAACACACCAGCATCCCTGTCCCAAAGTTCTACTGCTGCTTTGAGTACGATCAGGCGGCAGTACTTGTGATAGAGTATGTGGAGGGTGTCTGTATGAACGAACTGAATGATGCGCAGCGCTACATTGTCTAGACCGGGCTAGAGAGCCACCTTGAGACACTGCGTAGTTCGCAGTCTGCTAGAATTGGCGGGCTAAGTGGCATCCTAATTCCTCCCTATCGAGCATTACCAAAGACCTTCAACGATGACTGGAATCTTGAATATCCGACTATGAAGAATACGTGTTCTGCCATAACGACCTCTCACAGCAGAACATCATTGTCGACGCCAAAACCCTGAAGATCGCGGCCATTATTGACTGGGAATACGCCGGTTTCTTCCCTGCGTATTTTGAACCGTGAATTTTTGAGCGCATTGGACCATTAGTAGCCTTGGATGCGGAAAAAGACGACTCGGCCCAACTTGTAGAGTTCTTGGAGGCCCATTCTGCACGCAAATCCGCTGGTACTGCCTCGAGTTCGACCGACAGCAAAGTCTGAATCGATGTGTATGGAGTTTTCACCGTAATTGGTGTTGCTGCTGAATGATAGATATTGCTTTCAGTCAATATCGACCTATTTCTTCCAAAAGTCGAATGACTTTGCTCATTGGAAGGATAGAATGAAGCTGTCATTCACTGTTTCATGTCATTTCTCTTTGTCGATGCACTATTCACCACCAAGCCTCGGTCTTCACACTATGACACTTTGTCACTTATTCTAGTCTTTTTTCTGTCTAGCTATAGAATTTGTTCTCTAGACTTACGAACATCAGTTCTCACCAGTCTCCATCCTTCATGTCATTATACATCATCCGAGAACAACTCAAAGGTTATACAGTCTAATAACCAAAGATCTTTGCAGTTGAACAACTCAAAAGCAAAGACACCGCACAACATGATCATGAAGGTTACAATTACAGCGCTTCTTGCCGGCCAAGTTGCAACCGCTGCACTTATCATTCCCCGCGACGTGGTGACGGTGACTAGTATGGTCACCGATACCGTGTGGGCATTTGCTCCGACGGGGCGAATTCATCACACATCAGTACTTTATACGAATACAACAGTGACCAAAACACCTGCTGCTCCTACGGTCAAGCCAGGGTTTAGCCCCATCGATGGGCTGCCAGCTTCGCCCGAGCAGCCGATTGTCATTGTTCCTTTGCACCCCACGGTCATTGATGGTACAACAACGTATGTACCAAGTCCAACCTTGAGCTCTTCGGATCATGGCCAGGCGGCAGGTTTTCACGTGCCAGAGCCAAGCCACCACTGAATCGCTTTGAAAGGAGGACTCACAAACGACCGAGAACGGCCCCTAAACCATTGTTGTCCCTACCCTCTACTTGGTGAATGTCGTGAAGTTTTGAGCAACCTCTGCCTCCTTGCTACAAACTAATATCAGATGTTCAATCTTTTGATTCTTCATTACTCTCTGCAAATCTCATTGAATTCGCCCTGAGCGACTTTTCCTCGTCATTATCCGTCGGAAAAGGGGTAAATCCGTCAATTTCGCCGAACCAGCGGTGTGATCTCTCAAAGCGTGTGACGTCCATCCGAAATCACACGGTTTCATACCAGTCCCAAACACCCCATTTCAATCTAAGTACATGTTACGGGCGTGGGGCGAACTTCCTGCACCTGACATATGACGCAGAGATCAACGAACGAGTAACTGCTCACGATCTTGAACAAACAACCAGCATCAAGGCGGCAATCATCGTAAGATATCGGGGGACATACCCAATACGATTGCCGCAAGGCAAAGCGCTGTGACAATCCACCCGGTACAGCCATCTGCAATGCTGAAGAGAGCTCGTCATGTGGCAGTCGAAAAGCGGTCTGGGCCAGGCATACACGGCGGTTTGAACATGCTGTGATCTTGTGATACTAATAACTGAGCCCGTCAATCAATGCAGGTGTGACGATTGACCGGCCATGCACGTGTCCGGCGAAAGGCTGTACACTGCCGGCGCGGGGTATGGTACGTACTCTCGTGTTCCCCATGATTACGGCCTCTTGGGCCGTAACAATGCCCAATAAAGCTTAGAACGTGGAATTATAAGAGCATGAGTGGTTTGACCGCTGCCCAACTACAACGGAGGCTCTAATCTCTTGCATTAACACGACCGATTGTGACATGCCATGCCCGCCCTGCCGGAACCTCGACTCCGATATAACTCCCGAGTGGCGTTTGCCATACCGACGAATGACCATTTAATACCACAAGCGACCGGTGAATGATAGCTTCGGTTTGCCGATCACCATTATCGTGGATGACAAGAGCTATGGCGGCAAAGTTGTGGACTGGAAGGCGTGTTTTGCAACGCTGGCGAAGTCAAGCGAGATTGATAGCAATATAATTTTTATTTGAAAAACATAACGAAACAGTAGAACAATTATGCCTATAAATCATGTGATGGAAACATGGTGGCGTCAGGTGGAACTTGAAGCAAACGATTGGGCTCGAGCTCCTCGAAAGCAAGACAAAAGAGATATATTTCAGTAACAATAAAGATTGGGTAGGGCTGACAGCTCATTGGCAATAAATAGTTCCGCTAGTAGCAGGTCTACTTGATCACTATTCGCTAGAGTGATACCTAAAGATGGGGAATAGGCGCACTACTCTTGTTCGTCGCAAGATTCGTTTGGGCCATCATTCTTGCGCTCTTCTCATGGTTCTGTCGAATCTGCGCAATTCTGCTTGTATCATCTGCGTACGATCGAGTGTCGTCAGACGATTTCCTCTGAGTGAGAAATTGTTCGATGCGAATTGAGGTGCATAAATAGTTTGCATTCCTTGCTGCTGAACACTGGCAAGTTCTGGGAGCTGCTGAGGATAGGGAATAGCAGGTCTAGGGGTTGGTTGTTGCTGACTTTGATGATGTTGATTGTCTGATCCATTGCGAGTGCCTGGTATTACGGATGATCTTGAATTTCCGACCGCTGAAAGAGATTAGAGGGGTGTGGTTAAGCGTTGTTTGTCAAATGTTAGACTCACCGCCGTTGTATTGCTGATTGGGCACCTTCTCGTTATTCACTCCGGGTCGAGATGAATTAGAATGGTAATTGCAAACGTTGTTCACCCAGCTTCCTTGCTGTGAGAGAAGGGAATCGGTCCATTGCTGGCGACATAGCCTGCACTGATGATAGGGACGCTGCTCAGGGTACGGCAAGGGCGGCTTGGAGGCCATAGAAACTGGCGAGAGAATTCAAAAGGTCGGTCGGTTTGCAGTTGTGTGTGGGATAGAAACATGAGTTAAGATAGAAATACAATACTGAGAATGGTAATGTAAAAGGCGTAACAAGAAGTGAAACCAACAGAACCCGAAGGGAGTGGTGGCGAGATGTAGGCATTAAAACTACGCGAGGACGGGAGCGGTTCTGATATGAGGTGAGACGAGACGAGACGATACGGAGAAAAAAATCGCCTCCCTCACCTCGTGGTCAGGCGCGCACAAAGGCAACAACGTTGACCACGCAGGTACATAAACAACCCGAGAGAGTTTTTGCACACCCCCACGTCGATGTGCACTGATCGTTTGTAGACCCTCAGAATCAAAATACAAGAGAACAATTCATCGTCCGCAGGACATCTAGAACCAGGAGTTGCAGACAAGTCAGAACACGCCTCCTGCTTAGGCACTGAGTCATGGTTGCGTGTTGCGGCAACAAGTCCGCATCACTGAGGGCAATGCGTCTAGATCAGATAGCTCGGTTGCTCGGCAGAGCAAAATGGCAGTGATCACTCAGTTCCAACCTTGCAAGCGTAGAAGGGGCCGAAATAAAATGATGCAGCCATGCAGAGCATGCGTCATGCAAAAACCGCCGTTCTGGGGTTGGCAAACAATCGCTTGGGCGGCGCTTCCATTGCTCTCGGCAAACAAATTGTTTGCATGCTGGGGTGGCCCATGTGATTGGACTTGAACGAACTGGCAGGGATCCATCAGAAGTTAGCCGAAGGCGAGTCTTGACGAGTTCCAGGCAGCCCGGAGTCGAGAATAAAGGGAGGGCGGACGAAAGAGCGTGCCCCTCTTTGGCTGCAGTGAGTAGTTGTGGCGCGCAAGACTCGCCTGTATCGTCTTTGGCACTCGCTGCCCTGCCATTTCCTCAAACTCTGTTGCCAAACCGGCCCAAGGCTTCTAGAATGTCAGCGTAAAGTTGCTGCTGTTCTCTCCCTCGAGTTGCTGTTGGTTTGGGCTTGACAAGACGTTGCTGAAGCTTTTTTTGCGTCTGTTTCTTACACGAGCCGACTGGCTCGTGGCAGCACGACTTCGGGGCCCGCAGCACGAGGCCACCCCACGCTGCCCGCTGCAGAACTCCTTAATTTATTCATGACGCAAAAGTTTTTTCCTCATGCATGAGCAGCTGAGCTTTGCATGATCTCACGTCCTGAGGTCTGCATTCGCATCGACGCTGCGCCAACACAGACCACAGTGACCGTGCCTTTCACCAATGAACGGCTGTACCTGACCTGTCACGGTTTGATTTGCTTGACCGGATGCCTCAGGCAGCCCGCCCGTGACGGAATCGTTATCAACGGGATGGGCGAGGTCTAGATTCAAATGTTGCATACTTTAGCGTCAAAGGACGCGTGGTAAACGAGCACGTTCCTTTTTCACTGTTCGAGTTTGAGTTTGACACGAAGACGTGCCATTCGTTGTGGGCATGTTTCCCTAGGCAGCTTTCGAGCAACTTGAGGGAACGAAGATTGAATGAACGCCACGATTCGCATTTATTGCAGTATATTTTCATCCCTTTTTGTTTAGCCTTTTCGTCTCTGTCGTTAAACCCAAGAAACATTCGAAATCGTTCTTATCTCATCACTTCATCGTCTACGCGTGGCCATTGGAGCCTATCTGAGCCTTGACAGGGCCCAGCTTTTCTCTTCTCGCCGCGACAGCTTCGGCCAGTTCTGCAAGAACAAGCTCAGTGTCCTCCCAGTTGATGCATGCGTCTGTAATTGATACACCGTACTTGAGACCAGCCTTGCCCTCTTTGGGAACCTTTTGGTTGCCCTCGTTGATGTTAGATTCAATCATGACACCCATGATGCTATCCTCGCCATTTTTGAGTTGTTCGGCAATTTCGTGGGCCACCTTGGGCTGGTTCTTGTGGTTCTTCTCGCTGTTGCCATGGGAGCAGTCCACCATGAGGCGGGGGCGAAGAGATTTGGCTTCGAGGGCCTTCTT
This sequence comes from Acrodontium crateriforme, assembly GCA_033807595.1. NCBI lineage: Eukaryota > Fungi > Ascomycota > Dothideomycetes > Mycosphaerellales > Teratosphaeriaceae > Acrodontium > Acrodontium crateriforme. The sequence goes on along the minus strand of CP138584.1, from coordinate 1,346,764 downwards.
TGCCTCTGCGATTGACTTTGCATCGTAGTTTGTGCCCCTTTTACCACCACGAAGAATTGCAAAGCAATCGTCGTTGCCATCGGTGCCGACAATAGCGACGTTACCGGGTTTGGTGACGGACAGGAAGTGATGAGGATGCTTGACAGCCCCAATCGCGTCAATTGCAACGTCAAGAGTACCATCGGTGCCGTTTTTGAAGCCAATTGGGAAAGAAAGACCGGAAGCCAGCTCACGGTGGACTTGGGACTCTGTCGTTCTGGCACCAATAGCGCCAACGGAGAGAAGATCTGCGGTGAACTGAGGACTAATGGTGTCCAACATCTCACTCGCCAAAGGCATTCCCTTGTTAGTCAAATCGAGGAACATTTGACGCGCGATCCTGAGACCCTTGTTGATGTTGAAGGTGTTGTCGATATCCGGATCATTGACCAGACCCTTCCAGCCCACTGTGGTCCGCGGCTTCTCGAGGTAGCTACGCATCACAACGAACAAGTCCTTCTCGTACTTTTCCTTCAATTTCAGAAGTCTGTCGCAATATTCAAGTGCCATTTGTGGGTCGTGGATGCTGCATGGACCGATGACGACCATCAATCGCCTGTTCTCGTCGGTGCCGTGGACAACATTGACTGCTTCGGCGCGGGCCTTGATGACAGTCTCTCGGGACTGAGGGGTCTGGCGAATCTCGTGTTGAAGGAGGTCGGGCGATGTGAGGGGTGTCATGCCTCGGATTCGCCAATCCTCGACGCTCTCGCGGTTGCCCACGTTGCTGTTGGGCATGAAGAACTATGACGCACATGTCAGTACTGCCAGTCAACGGCGGCAGTTGCGGGAGGAAAATGCAACAACTTACCTCGGACATGATGGGCGAGTATGGAGAGTCACTAGATGCTTGAAATGAACGTAGAGTATTTCAGTGGTGAGTGCGTCACAGGCTAGTAAAAGTGGTTGCGAACAAGGAATGGATGACTGGGCCAAAATCTAGAATTCGACGCCACTACTTGGCCTCCGCTTTGCAGCGAAGTCGGCGAGTAATTGGCGTCCTTCCATTGGAAGAAAGCAACCCCACAATGCTCAAATCAAGTGCCTGTTCAATCTAGAAGACCAACCATGAGAATAAAAACATGTTCAAAACTTGTTATAAGTCCCTATATGACGTTACGAGGCTGCCATTCAGAGTGAGCCAAAGCATCATTCTATATTTACAAGTACTTGTTCGCCTTCAACCAAGCCTCCACGTCAGCTGCATCACGCTCGATCCAGCCAGTTTTAGCACGGATAGCGTCAGTGCTTTGCTGCAGGTTACGGTCGAAACCCTTGGTGCTCTTTGATTTGAAGAACTCTTCAATGTCGTGCAATTGGTCGTTGTGGGTGAAACCGCTGGTGGCCATCGTAATGGTGGATCCAAGCAGACCAAGGGAAGGAGGCAGCTTCTTGGTAAGTGTCTCCCAGTTGAGCTTCATCCAAGCCCAGAAAGCCTCAATACCTTCACGGTGTGCTCTTAGGCCGCTGAGAGGGAGATAGATGTCTTGCTCCTTCACTTCCTTGCTGAGCGAGTAAGCAAGTGTGCGCTTGATGAGCTCAGGTTGCCTGGCACGGCCCAATGCGCGAAGAGCAGTGTTGCGTTCGTCGGCCGTAGTAGATGTCTCGTACTCCTTGACTACAGCGTTGTACTCCTTCTCGCCACCGTTAGAGAGCACGGCAGCATAGACGCCGCCACGCAAGTTGGGGTGAAGAGCGCTTCGGTCGCCTGCAATGAATTTCTCGAACATTTCGAAAGCAGCAGCTTGGGTCTTCTCATCCCCAGCATTGGCGGCATTTGAGAACATAAGGGCTTTGAATTGCTGCTCAATATGGCCATCATTATCACTGAAGGTCCATCCAAGCTTGTGAGAAGTGCTGCTAACCAAGTCACGTTGGAAAGCCTTGAGAGCCGTCTTGACCTTATCATCCTCGAAAATCCAAGCGGATCGAAGAGCGCTAATTCTAGCAGTAATCTCACCCCAAACAACGAACTCGGGCTCTGCATCGAATCCCTTCAAAAGCGAGAGCAGGCCCGAGGTCTTGTTGTATCCAGCAGCAGTGAGTGCTCCAGCATCGGCAATCATACCCGCACGGTCTTCAACGGTAAGAAGACCGGCCTTGGCGTTCTCGCCCAATTTCTCCAAGCGCGCAGGTGTGTACGAGGTACGGTAGATGCCCGAGTGGTCGGCGTTGACCTTGAAAAAGTCAAGATCAGGAACCTTGAAACTGCCTTCACGTCCGTTAAGGGTCACTTCCTCGTCGACGCCGCTTTTGGTACGGAGTCCCAAGAAGACAGGGTAAAGCACCTCGTCTTCCTCTGGCTTGACGTCTGCGGTTCTCAGGAAACGGTTCTGTTTTACGTGAATAGTGTTGTTCTTTTCATCTTCAGTCACAGAGACAACTGGGTGACCGATGTTCTTAGTCCAGATGTCTGCAATTCGCTCAACATCTTTGCCACTGGCATCGCTCAGTGCAGCCCAAAGATCACCCGTAGTTGTGTTGCCATATTTGTGTTTCTTGATGTATCTGCGAATACCCTCCATGAAAACATCCTCGCCGAGATGTTTAGAGACCATGCGAATTACGCAAGATCCCTTCGAGTACGAGATGGCGTCAAAGATTTGGTTGATCTCGTCAGCACGCTTAACCGGAACTTCGATGGGGTGCGAGCTGCGGAGCGAGTCAAGATTCAGGGCAGATTGAAGATTGTCTGTGACATATCCTTCCCAAACCTTCCACTCTGGGTAGAATTTGTTGCACGAATACCATGACATCCATGTAGCGAAACCTTCGTTGAGCCACAGGCCATCCCAGAAGTCCATTGTAACAATATTGCCAAACCATTGGTGAGCAAGCTCGTGCTGCACGACTTCTGCCACTCGCTCTTTCGTAGAAGCACTCGCAGTCTTTTCATCCAGAAGAAGATCGACCACTCGGTATGTGACGAGACCCCAGTTTTCCATAGCACCAGCCGAGAAATCGGGAATGGCAACCATATCCATCTTGGGAAGGGGATACTCGCAGTCAAATTCCTTCTCGTAAAATGCCAGTGTTCTGGCAGCCAAGTCAACTGAGAACTTTCCATGATCAATGTTCTTGTCGGGAGTAGCAAAGACTCGCACTGGGACACGGAAGTTATGAGTCTCCAGAACCTTGAGCTCACCGACAATGAAAGCGAGCAGGTAAGTCGACATCAGGGGAGTTTTGTTGAAAGATACAGCCTTTCGCTTGTGACCAGCCATCTTGGAGTTAACTTGCTTTTCGCCCGAAACGTCCATATTGCTCAAGCAAGTCATGTTGTCATCGGCGATGAGAGTGACGGTGAACTCCGCCTTCAAAGCAGGTTCGTCGAAGCACGGGAAAGCCCTTCTGGCATCCGTCGGTTCCATTTGGGTAGTTGCCATATATTTCAACTCACCACTCTCAGTCTTGTATGAAGACCGATAGAAACCAGCCATGTTGTCGTTCAAGACACCAGTGAACTTGTGGAAGAGCGTGGCCTTTGAGCCAGCGGGAATGACTTCATCAAATTCAACCTTTGTCGTTTGGCTATCCATATCATATGACACCTTTGGTGAGGAGCTGATGACAGTGCCGCCAGCAGAAACCTTAGTCTCGAGAATCTCGAGATCGACGGTGTTCAGTGAGATCGACTTGGTATCCTCGATGACATCAAGCTCGATGGAAACAGTTCCCTCATACTTGAAAGTCTCAAGGTTTGGCTCGAGAGTGAGGTCGTAATGAAGCGGCTTCACGTTCTTTGGCAGAACCTGACGGCCTTTCGTGATATCCATATTGGTGTCGGCGGTTTCCGCCTCTCGATGTTGCCAGCACATGTTTCGTCGGCGGTGAGAGCAGTATCTCTGAGAAGCGGGGATTCGACGGGTAACGTTTGTTGCCGGGTGGAAGCGATGGGCGATGGGAGAAGGACGAGTAGAGGTAGAAGACTCGGTGCGCAAGAAGGTTCTAGACCCCGCGATCAATGTCGAGGGAGATGTGGAGGGTCGGCGGCGGAGAGCAGTTCGAACAGCGGAGTTCAGAGGAGCAGCAAATGGAAGTCGCGCGACTCTTCCTCTTCCAGGCAGAAGCGTAGAGAGCATTAATGAATGTGATAGTTGTCTTTTCATGCACGCCAGGTCTCCTCTTCTCTCAATGCAGAAGGTACTTATGGACTAGGTTGCAACGTGATATGACAGTGCGCGTGCATGTGGGTCTGGAAACGGACCTGGTGCAGGCAAGCACGCGGCCACCGGCGGTTTGGCCCTGCCAAGGCCGAATAACGGAGAATCCGAGGCTTTCTCTCTTCTTTTCAACCCCGTAAACTTCATCCGAAGCCCGTAAAATATCTGCAGATTCTCATTCCTTCACATTGGTGTTAGAGGAGCCCAGCGTGCTGGAAGAGCGTAATCGCGCTCATCTTCGCTAATCTCTCGCCCGGCGGCTAGACAAAAACCTGCATTCGAGCAGATCTGACACGAGCACATGCACTCGTCAAGGCGCTCCTTCAGTAACAGCCCAGGTGAGATTGACAGAGCGGGCTTGCAAATTTAGTGTCTAGAAAGACTGCAGTCCTGCTTCACACGTACCTTACGCAAGTCAGTCCTCCCAGCAGCGGTTTCTCTCCGCTTCCTGGCTGTTCGACGTTTTCGTCGTACTTGCTAGAACATCACACCACTGAGTTTGAGGTACTCTTGAAAGTAATTTCTGAAAGAGCCGCCATAGAAATGTGGAACAAACGTAAAATACATATTTTTAAATCTATAATTTCGACTGCCCATCTCCCACTTTGCGCCGCGCTGCCAGATTTCTATCGGCCGACACCGCCATGCACACATGATGACTTAAAGCAACCAATTCACCGGCTGCGTCCTGGACGATGATCTCCAAGTCGTAACGACCGTTTTTGATTGACTTGGCCTGTAGTCGTACAAACAACCATTTGACTCCAGCCGCCGGAAGCGCCTTCTTCATGTCAAGATTCAACAATAACGTCGGATACCACATGCGAGCGCGTTTTTGTAGTTCGTTCATTTTCTCATCGAATGAGAGGTCTTCAAATCCAGGTTGTTGTGATGCTAAATCGCGCAGAATAAAAGATTCGATTATTTGGGGAAAGATGTCAACAACGAATCCGATGCTTTCGTTGGTCCATCCTTCTCCGTTCGCAAGCGACACCCATTGATCCACAATGGATGGATTTGCCTCGGGTCCACGTTGGAAATAGAAGTTGACTTTGGTGGTGGCCTTGCGGAACTCGATAAACGGCCAATTGACTCTCAGACACCAGTTCCGATCGGCATCTCTTTCAAGAGCTTTAAGGTCTACCGGTAGGCACTTGGGATTGATTGACCAGTGTGTATCGAATGAAACACCCTTCTCAAGGTCGAGATTAATGTTGGAGATGTATCCTACGATTTCATCGCGACCGTCTTGCCGGAGCGTGACGTGGATAGTAGTGGTTTGACGTCCGAGTTTGACATCTTTGATGATTATTTCAGCAGGCCCTACTTGGGTGCGGCGAAGAAATTCCAAATGGAGACTGAGAGTGTGCGGCTGGTCTTGCTTCCGGAGAGTAGTGGCGAAGTGTTGACGAACTGCTTGCTGGATCACACTTGTAACGTAGCCACCGTGAGGAACTGATCCGATACACCAATCCTCTTGGAGGTTGGCCGAGTAGGTATGTGAGGAGATAGCACCTACAGCAGTCGCTTCCGAAAAACCGGACATGGTAGTCCTTTAAAAATGTTCTTATCCCGGAAGACCGTTGCACGTTGATAATTCCAGGGACGATTACCCAGAGAATGTTTTCGTCAGCGCCGCAGTTTGTCGTTTTATATTACCAATGACAAGATGGGAACATCCCAGCGAGAGCCGAGGAAGGTTTGCCTCGGCGATTCAATGCCAAGTCGTGGTGGCCATAAGACTGGGACTGAAGCAAACACAGTGATCAAACTGTGCCACGACTTGTGGTGACAAGAGTCAAGAGCAATACGAGGCGAATCTAATCTGGTCGAGGACAATAAGGGCAGCTGACGTTCGTCACGTATTCGGTCTCGTTGTGTTGCAGAATAAGGGATTCGAATTGAAATAGTCTCAGAATGGGCTGATGTTCCTGTATCTAAATTGATGCATTCCTTTCTGACTAGCAAAAGAGTAACAACAAAGCCCACGAAGTTTGTTGGTCGTTGAATCCAATGTAACATGAAACGCTCACGCCTGTCCGACGCACCTTATGCGGCTATGTAGGCAGACGATCCTCCCACCATCACCGGCGCTGGTGATTCGTAACACGCTTCACGCTTCACTCTTCCTTACACACAGCAGCTTCTTCTGACGTACTTCTACTCTGTGTCATGCGCACGTTAGCACTACCATCACCATTCAATTAGACGGCGACGGGCGACCTCGACGTTCCTGGCACAGCCAACCCACATCTTCGAGACACCCTCACCACCGCAACGTATATCCCTCGAAAGCATCAACACCCCTCCACACGACGCACCATATTGCAGCGCTAGTCGCCTCTCGAGGCTGGCTTGTGAAATAGAGCCCAAGGCCCTGCGCGTGGCAGCGCTGGCGGGCGACATAGATTCGAGCCAGCATACTACTGTTTAATAGAAGGCCATGGGAATAGTCAGCAGCCGGTCAGAGGAGGGCCTCCCTCTCTTTGTCAGAGATCAGACAAGATGCAGGTGTTACCTGACAATCACAAGGGCAGTAATAAAAATCACTAACAGGATACAGTTACCATTGCTGGGGTGAACATCACGAACTCGAGGGGGCAGACATTAGTGCGCATAACACCAAATGCATTTCCCGCGACACGTTATATCGTTCAGAAAGATACGGGGGATGACTCACCCGTAGATTACATTCAAGTGCGAACATCGTTGTAATCAACTTTGACTGGACGTCTGCTAACGCCTCGACAGGATCCCGACAGCTTAGCCACAAATGCAGCACCTTCCTTTTTGCTACGCTTGAACAACGCGGATGAGCTTAATTTCGTCTTTACATTCGTCATTCGACAACCAGATGTAATTAATGGTGGTGCACTCAGCAGCATAGCCAATGTGCAACCTTCCACGGACTCTCAGATCGCTGGGTTGACCTACATATTTGCCTCGAACCCGAAAGAAGTGGACAATCTTGTCGTGAGAGAATTTCACTCTGACCCAAATTTGCACAAGAACGCGAATGTGGAATTGGTCGGCGACTTTGGCACAGAGGGAAGTCCCAGCGTTCAATTCAATTGGACCTGGAAATGGAGACCACCAAAACAATCCGAGGACCGTGGTGGAGGATGGCGCAACAGCTGTAGTTTCGTGGAGTACAATCAGAGGGCACACCGACTGGATACTTTGGCAACTTTCAGCTTTTGGGTGCAGAACACCCAGCGATCGCTTGCTCCAAGATCGCCTCGCTCTGACCTCGGTGCATTCCCTGGTCGTCTTCGAGTACCATCTGCCCAATCGATCGAGTCACGCGTAAGCAATGTGTCTGATTCCGAAGGTGAAGGCAGCTATAAGGATTACAAGGAGCCACAATCACCCATGTTTGATCCTATACCCGAAAATGGCCTTGGCTTGGTACCAACAATGACAGCAACTTCCAACATTCCTGGCAGTACTGTCAAAGTGGACGTGGCGACTTGCAAACCCGGCGATGATCCTTCTGTCAATGACGATGGGCCCGTTTTCAGAGCCACCATGAGATCGCTGGAACAAAAGACTGGAAATATGCGACTACGAATGAAGAAGGTTCTTCGCACGGCCGAGGCCGCCGAATCTGCCCAGCAATCATGCAATCAGGCAGTCGCAGATTTCACCGAAGCATTGAAAGAAGCATCGAGTTCAAATGCGAATGCCGTCAGACCAGCATTAGAACACTACTTCGAGAAGATTGCCAAAGAGATCCTACGATATGAAAGGCAGAATGCTTTGAACCTACAGAAGCTCATTATCGATCCCATCAGCAGACTTTACAACATTGAAATTAAGCAAGCAGATCTAAAGAAGCGTGAATTTGATGAGGAGAGTAAAGAGTATTATGCCTACGTTAGCAAATATCTTGGCCAACGGAGCGAGTCCTTCAAAGAAAAAAAGCAGAAAGAGAAAGATGATAAGTACCAAGCTAAGCGACGGACGTTTGAGCTGAAGCGTTTCGACTACTCCAGCTTCATGCACGATCTCCACGGCGGACGCAAAGATCAGGAAGTCCTTTCTCAGCTCACCAAGTATGCTGATGCGCAGACAAGGGGCTATCTAGCCACGGCCAAAAAGGTTGAAGAAATGGTCCCGCAACTCGATGCGCTAATTGCCGAAGTCAAGGTAGCGGACCAGGACTTCCAACTACAGAGAACAGAACGTGAAGAAAAGCGACGCATGCTTGAAACAAATTCGAAAGCAACAAATGATGACAACACGCTCATACCATCAGGTTTGTCGCACTCAGGCTCACAGAGTAATGGCCTTCGAACAAGTGAGTTCGACCAAAGTCGAGCGTCTAGCTACGGTGCCATGAGCGCCATGTCTCAGTCACCCCCTACGACTGGCACAATGACCATCCAAACACCTGTCAATGGCCTGCTCTCTACGCCACAGAGCACGACCTCTGCTATGGCAACCACACCCAACAGTAAGTTCAAAGGAATCAGAGACTTGGAAGACAACTCATCTGGTTTGAATGGCGGCGCCTTCCGAAAAGAAGGGCTCCTTTGGGCACTCAGCAGACCTGGCAGCCATGTGGATCCAAAGGTCATCACCAAGCCCGGGTGGCACAAATTCTGGATTGTGTTAGATCAAGGAAGACTATCAGAGTACGTCAATTGGAAGGAGAAGCTTGATCTGCACATGGATCCGATCGATCTTCGCATGGCATCTGTCAGAGAAGCGAGAAATTCGGATCGCCGATTCTGTTTCGAAGTAATTACGCCTCAATTTACTCGCGTGTACCAAGCACCTGCAGAAGAAGACATGAAAGCGTGGATTGCAGCGATCAACAATGCCCTTCAAAGCGCTTTTGAGAACAAGAACAATTCACAGCCTTCTGCCCCAACGCCGATTCCCCACAGCAGTTCCACGCGCAAAGATATTGCAGCGGTTCTCACCGGAAAAAGCTCTTCGTTCTCGGGTCATCGCCAAATCTCGAATCCTAATAGGAACGAGGCATACAAGGCCGTTAACCGGCATTCGACTGTTGGCGAAAAGCCACAATATAAGCGAGCTGAAAGCAATGAAGAACCTCCGTCAGCTCTTCTCATGCGGATTCGAAATGCAGACGAAGGCAATAAAATTTGCGCCGATTGCTGTTCCGACAGCAAGGTCGACTGGTGTTCCATAAATCTGGGCGTACTCCTTTGCATCGAGTGCAGTGGCATTCACCGGTCTCTTGGAACACACATCTCGAAAGTGCGATCGCTTACGCTGGATACTTCTGCGTTCACACCCGATATAATCGAGGTCTTGCTGCTAATTGGTAACCGCGTGAGTAACATGATTTGGGAAGCGAAATTAGACCGCTTCCTAAAGCCATCTCCACTTTCTACAAGAGAACAAAGATTGCACTTCATTACGGCCAAGTACAGCGACAGGACATATGTCCAAGCTAGTGCTATCACCACGCAATCGGTAGATGACCAGCTATTGACGAGTATTAAAATGAACAACATTCAGAATGTTCTTCATGCGCTTGCCTTACGGGCTAATCCAAACGCCCATGACCGATCAAGGTCCACGCATGCCGTATTTCTGGCGCTGGCTGCTGCGGAGCCAGCTTCACCTGCGGGAAGTCTCTCCCATGACCCTTCTTCACTTTCCTTACTTAATCGCCAGTCAATCAACGGGATGCCATCAAGAGAAACCAGCCCAGCACGTAGACCCTTTGCGATTGCCGAATTATTACTGCAAAACGGGGCCGATCTGCCGACAGAACCAGCGCCAATTCCGCTATCTTCGGCGGCAAAGCTGTACATCGAATTCAAGCACGAGCAGAAGCTCGGTAGGCTAGCGGCGACACCGCGAGATGGAAACGGCGATACCATCTCGGCTCTCCCTTCGCTGCCATCGGCAGAGCGGGAGAGACTGCTAAAACGCAATAGCACAGGACGACATAGCCGTCCCATGACCGCCGACGTTCTCGAGAGTTTTGTGAAAAAGTAGTGCCCTAATCCACTTCTGCCCGAGAGACATCTGCTTATTTTACGGGTGATGCTAATGTCACCAAAAGACCATACAGGCATGTCCGGCGACAGTCGTCGGCGTTGAAACTCCGCCTCCTCCAGTTTGAGGATCTCGATGGCACATATGAGGTCTCAGCCAATTGTGATGTTGGGAGACGAAATAGTGACAAGATGAGACGTATTGCAATGATCAGCGTGTCGGCTTGTATATCGCTCGGCCTCGGCCGGCGAGCATATTCGACTCAGGCTAGGATAGAAACTAAGCCGTCAGAGCCGCTTCGGTGACAAATAGAGCAAGGGAGCGAAGATCTTGGTAGACTTGCGAATAGGAGGAGGCGTTCAGATGGAGACGTACAACCCATTTTTGTGCTAGGAGGATAATGCCTAATGGATAATGATACACATTACTATTGTGAAAGATTTTCTATCCTATATCAACCACGCAAAGGCAAAACATGCTGCACTAATGCGCTCTGTCTGCATAGCGGACACATGGGCTGTTCTCGAAGCCAGTCGGTCACACAGGTCCAGCAAAAGACATGCCCGCATGTAGTTACAGAGGGGTCTTTCATCGTGTCAAGACACAGCGTGCATTTACGCTGCTGCTTGCCGTCAATCCACTGCATGACCTCTTGCTCCTTGAGGTCGAACCGGTGCGTGGCGGAAACAGATGTATGTGTGATACGCTCGATACGCTCCTTTTGAACGGCGGGGTCGGCGCCCTGTGGTGGTTCGAGGAATAGTGCTGTGTTGAAGGTCGTGTCTGTCGCGACCTCGACGCCGCCGTCGATGATGGCGCTACTTCCCGCTGCGGCCGCGTTGTCTGTTCGTAGGCGTTGCACGCGTGAATATGTATCTTGGACATGCAAGTAGCCCTGGACGGCCATTTGAAGCACTAGGAGAATGCCGAGGACTTCGTAGCCGGCGCGTTGCTCGCTAGATTCGAGTTTGCGCGTGAAAATATAGCGCAGGCCGAATAGGCGTTTGCTTAGCTGGTAGTAGGCGCCGCTGAAATAGAAGACTGCTAGACTGACGGCGTAGATTGGCGCCGGAGATGTGATGTTGTCGAGGTGCTTGAGGAGATACTCCTGAAATTGGTAGATGCGACTCGGGGGTTTGCCACTCTGTGTTGGTGATGAAGCGCGTCGGCGATGGCCTTTTCGTAACGACGCCTCCAGTTTGGCGCGCAGTCGTCTCCGGAATGCTGGTAAGAATTTCGTCAAGACGTAGGGGAGGAGAACGCTGGATATTATGTATCCTGAGCGGCGGGCTAAAGAAGGCAATCGACGCGTATCATCTTCCACTTGCACGACATCGCAGTACTCTTCGCCTAGAGTTCGATTGCCCGCAAACGTGGTCAGGCCGAGATAAAGCAGCTCGGTGAATGTCCGGGCCTCGTTTGTCCAGCTGTGCGCTGTTCGCGCGCCATAGAGAGATCGAATGACCGAGGACAGTTGAGTGAGCAGGACCGATTGGAAGTAGGCGTCTTTCTGGTTTGAGCGGATGATATCCGGCGCCGCAGCCCAGGGGTAAGTGAAGTCATCTTCCACAGCTGTTACTGAGGACCGACCACGGTCATGGACGAGATCCGACATTGTCTGGCGAATTATGAGGCGTAGTCTTTCAAGATTAATCACATAGCAGGTGTGATTATGTGCATCGCCAGCATCGAACCGGCCGCAGTGTGAGGTCGCAAGCCGAGGCAAGACGGCTCGTCCCGGAAGCTCGTTTAGTAGACTGCACGTGAGAAGTAATTCACAACATAAGGAGACGATGCTGTCTTTTGAGTCTCTCGAATTGTGTGGATTCGATCATAACAAAAAAAGACAATGGTTATTACTCACCCCGTGCTATTCTTGCTCGTCGGCTCAACAACATTTGCTCGTGCCTTTATACTTGACGGACGAAATAGCGTTGCCAGCTTCAACCAAACTTTAGCCTGCATCGACTCCTGCACGGCGCCTTACGGTGGCCAGCATTCTCCCGAAGAGACTCGCGACAACAACTGCTTTTCAATCGTACCGGATGCGGAGTTCCCTGTCGATGCTACAGACCCTAAAATCCCCGCTTGTATCTGTAACACCAAAGACAATGCCACGTCGGGCTATGCTACGGTAGAAAGCTGCTTCGCCGACCAATGTACCGCAATACTTCAGTACATTAATTTTGACGGCGAGGACGATTTGGCCCATCGAGTTTGGGAGCAGAATAAAGGCGAAACCAACATTACCAAGTATCTTGATGCGGTTTGTCCCGGCATTGAACGAAGCTTGCAACAGTGTTCGACTGGTGATGGGGAATACGTGGAATGCGACGATGGCGAAGGTGGTGGGCCTGAGGGCTCTTTGACGGTGTCCTTGTCTCATACATTGACAATTCAGTCGTCTACATCGACCACTCGGTCATCTCCTTCAACAACCCAGTCGTCTTCATCGACACCCCAGTCGACACCCCAATCGACTACACAGTCGTCTTCAGCGGCATCAGCAATGGTCTCCGCAACACACACAACTCAAGGAGCCGCGGCTATCGTCACCGTCGGACCCCATGTTATGCTTGCAGCTGGGCTGGGTGTGCTCGCAGCTCTTTAAACTCTCGGCGTGCCTGAGCTCATCCCCCATGTCCGTGTCAAGTGGTTGCTGTCCGTCCAGGGCGGAGACCAGTTCTGGAGAAGGCCCGAAATTGGCAATACAGTGCATATTTCACGTGATCTCCGCGGAACAAATACCCGCAGAGGCCGTCTGTGCTCGCCATCGCTCCGACGGCGCCTAACTAAATACATAACTACTCGACTTAGCCCGCCACGCATGTCAGTCTAAACGAGGAACTCTCGCCAAGTTTTGCAAACCAGAGATTCGTCACGGCCAACTAGATACTCTGTACAACTCGGCCTCAGCCGTACTGATGAGGCGTTGGATGTGGCGGAGTGCTGACGAACACAACGTCAATTGGGAATGCTGCTGCCTTCCCAGACGAGACGAGCGAATGACACCCGAAACAACCTTATTTTCACCTTTTCTGCCGTCGATGAAACCCTGCGTGCCAGTTCTGCCATGGCCTAAGCCACCGTCGTGCCCGTGCCATTTCTCGTTCTAATCCCGAGCGTGACATCACCTTGAAACTTGGCCGTGTCCAGCGTCATGAACCGAATTCGACTGGGGGGCACAGAGAGAGAGAGAGAGAGAGAGAGAGTCGTTTCCGCCCGATCCTTCCGCGAGGGAGACTTTGTTATTAAAGTAGTTTCATCTTCCCCAGTTTGTAGCCGCCGCTACTATTACATTTACCTCCACGTCCGTCTCGAGCATAACTTATTCCAAACTCCATCTCCATCTCCCACTTCAACCAAACCAGCAACCATGCAGTTCACCAAGGCCCTCCTCCTCCTCGCTCCGGCCGTCGTAGTCAACGCCCAATTCGACTCCATCATCAACGCCATCACCTCGGACGCCGTTGGCGCCTTCTCAACAGCCACCGACGTCCTAGGCTCCGTCTTCAGCGACGTAACTTCGCACGCCGCAGGCGCCATCTCTACGGCCGAATCCGCCGTCGCAGGCGCCGAAACCACGGCCTCGGACTTCCTGGCCTCGATCTTTAGCGAAGCAACCTCGCATGGCGCAGGCGCGCTATCCACCGCCGAGACGGCCGTGGCAGGCGCCGAAACGACCGTCAGCGCCGCTGTCGCCTCCATCATCAGTGAAGTCAGCACGGCTGTTGTTGGAGCCAGCTCGTCGGCTTCGTCGGCGCTGGCTAGTGCGTCTAGTGTCGCCAGCTCCGTGGCGAGAAGTGCATCGAATGCTGCTTCTAGCGCTGCCTCCAGCGCTACTGGTAGTGGAAACGCTGCTGCTGCTACTGCTGCTCCGGTCATGGCTGGTGGTCTCGTCGGTGCCGGTATTGCCGCTCTTGCGTTGCTTTAAGTACGCAACGATTGGTTACTGATATAGGACAATCTACACAAACGTCGTAGTAGGAAAATATGGGGAATGGAAACGAAATTGTCGAGTGAGAGGAGTGGTATTCAAAATTGTACATAACCGGACAAATGTCTCGATGAATAGATGAATAGATGAGATTAAAATAATCGTAAACTTCATTATGTATTTCTTTTCACCCCAATAACTTAATGTATGTCAAGTCATTGACCATGGAGAATGTAGTTCAAACTCTGCCTAGATTCACGTGTCATACACCTCGAGAACAAAGGAAGTAACCGACAAGTCAGCTTATGTCGACGCGCATTAAAAGCGTTGTACATGTAACTATACAAAATAGCCTGTGGGCCTTGTAAGAAGAATCTAATCGAGGTATCCAACGAAAGTCATCTTGAATTACCAACACCAGTGAACGCCACCCGGAAACCGATCCCGTTAGAATTTTCATCGATGCTTTCCTCCACGGCATCCCTTGCCCTTTGAATGTGCACCATGTACCCTTTCCGTTGATTCACTTTTCAGACGTTGATTGACATATATTATCTTGGCCTCGGTTGACGCCTCGCAAATTGACTTTTCCTCCTGATGGGACAAGTGAGAGTCATATGTCAAAACTAAAAGTCATCTCCCTCGTCTTCTTCCTTGGTTTCATTCTTCATGTCTTTGCGAATGGGAATCTTGATACCTTGACCGGCAAAGCACTTGCTCAAAGGCGTGCTCTCAATGACACCAGGAAATTTCTTCGCCGAGTATACTTGAAATTTGTCGGAGAAGATGGAAGCGAGGACTGGAGCTGAGCCTCTGTTGAGTGTATTGTCTGCCCGGCCAAGATTGACAAAGTTCATCTTCAGTCTGTGAGTGAATCGTATTAGTAAAAAGACGTATTTGCTGTGTAGGAATTTTTTTGTCATACCTGAAGAAACCTTCCGTTCGCACTGAAAGATCCTGAAGCACGAACCAATAGCCCGATTTGCCCTCAATATCGTTCAATCGAGATGCATTTACGGTCAAACTCCCGATAAGATTGCGTGTATACATCATGTTCATGGCTTGGGGGTTGTGCATGTGTTGTGGTGGAACCGGGGCATATCCTCCGTTGGGTTGTGGGTAGTACATTGGGCTAGAATATTGACTTCCAGGCATTGGTGGCCCGCCCATTGGAGGTCGATGCATGCCCGGTGGATAGTACATTTGTTGGCCAGTAAAAGCCATTCGTTGATCCATCATGATCTGCTCAGGTGGAGGAAACGAAGTTGTGATGGCTGTGCTAATGCTGACAGCAGGTGACGAAGAGGAAGCGCGAACAGTGTTGGCCTCGAGATCTCCATGCTCATTCCACAAATCAACTTGCAGTACGTAAAATGATCCATCTTCGCCAATCTCGTTGACATCGACTTCGCGACCAGTCTTAATATCCGTGATTATTAACCGTACACATGGTGGAGGTGTGAGTGGCCGCCTATCCTTGTCGCCAAAGCCACACATACGGGCTCGCTGCGGCTGCTGTTCAATTTTGAGGGTGTACTTGTATTTGTCGTCGCTCAATGATAGCTGTTGTGGCGGCCCAGCGATACTAGCGGCTCTACTACCTCCAACGCCAGGAGTGGGTAATTGCTGAGGATTGCCGTGGCCATAGTAGCCCATGGGAGGCGGTGGCTGTTGGCCGACATGGTTGCTTGGTAGTGGAAGTCGGGGTTGTGGTAGGCCGGCTTGCTGGCCGGGTTGAGGATAGTATGTCTGCTGTTGCGGTTGATGTTGTTGCTGTTGCTGTTGCTGTTGCTGTTGCTGATGCTGATGCTGTTGGTGATGGTATGGGTCCATGTTATACCGCGAGTCGGTCGGCGAAGGATTGAAGTCGGGGGTCAATTGGCTGTTCATGTCGGCTGAGGAGTAGGGATGCTGGTGTGAATGGACCTGGTTCATGGTCGTAGCATGTGATGAGAGACAGGCTCCAGGCTCGGCAGCAGGGGGGGGCACACGCGCAACGGTGGGGGGGGGGGGCGAGGCGATGGACAGAAGACACGCAGCCGATTCGTGTCAAAGGGCAAAGAAACACGGAAAAAATGCGCGACGCAAGGTGGACGTAGACTAAGTAGTAGTGTAGTTATGTACAGCAATCAAGCTGTAGGCGTTCGTAAAAGGCCCGGGCTGCCCCGGCGGGGACGATGGATGGCGGGGAGCAGCCACGCTAAACTGGGCTGCACGGTCCGGCCAGCGACGCCAGAGGGGGCGGAAGGCCATGCATTAATGTGCTATGCTACGGTAACTTGCCTATACCACCGCCTCCCTCTCGCTCGTCCGCCCGCCTTCTCGCCTGCAGCTGTTCTCTTGACCTGCAGTCTGCCTTGCTGCTTGTCTGCACCAGCCTGAGCCGATGCAGCCTTCTAGGCTCTCACCCCCTTCGCAACAGCAGTCTCGTTTGGGCGAGGCTCCAATGCGGCGGATAGCGTGAAAGCCATGCCGTCGGCGGCGCTGGGCCGATGGGCGGTACTATGGCCGGCAACACCTTAATACTGCCCAGCAGCGCCGTCTCAATGGTCAGACGTGGGCGCGGCTGGTGAGGATCGTCGGGCTCAATCGTCGATCGACGCACCCGGCCGAGAGCCCATGCGATGCGATGCGCCTGCTGATCCAGCTCAACCAAACGGCTGCTCTCCAGCTCTGACCTGACTGCAAGCGACGATACTGCACATCGCCCTGGAGCTGCACGAGGGCACAGACTCAACGCCGAAGACCTGGCTGCTGGGAACGTTAGGTTGTCGCTTGGGACTGTGGACAGCAGTGCCTCTCGTTTGGCCAACAGCGACGTGCTGAGAATCCCCCACATTGGTGGTGCCGACGATCTGACTCCCGACTCTTCACGACCGAATGTGTGGGCTCGTGGCGTGGTTTGTCACACCTTTGTGCGCTATCTTTCGCGTGGCGGATGTGTGCTCCCGGGGCACAGCGCTGTGCAGAGGAGACGCTACAGTACGTACCCACATGGAGCTGTCGGACTTCCACTGCTTTGGTGAGCGTCGAGTCTGTGGGGGCTTCTTGTGCCAGCTATCACCCATTGTGTACTTCCGAGCTGTACGTAGACATGCCTGTCGTTGCGACAGCCATATGACGGTCTATCAATGTGATAGTCTCTGCAGTGCAACGAAACAAAGTGAGTGAAAACTTTGCTCACGTTAACTTACGTATCGATATCTTCTGTCTGTTGGCAACGAAACCCTGCCTTCGGCTTAAGCAGCACGTGACGGCCGACGACAGAACAGGGTCCTGTGGCTGAGGCGACGTGGCTAGTGCTTGATGACGTCGAAAGCTGTAGCTTGCTTAGAACTGATGCTCGAGGACTTCTCATGCGCGTTGTTTGAACAAGAACAGTTCGTATACTCCCTGAGACTTGAAATTACACGCTTTGGAAGCCAGTTCCAAACTCAGCTCGCTGTTCCACTCCCTCCTCAGAGAGAACCATACGTCATGGCCTGTAAGATTGCATCTTCCCATCCGATCCAACACCAGGCACTGACATTGTGTTCTCGCAGCCGCACCAGTCGACTATTATGCCTCCCTTGAGGTAGATGCCAAAGCCAGCCAACAGCAAATCAGAGATGCCTACAAGAAGTATGATGCAGTCCAGAGCGTGTAGAGAACGAGACCCTCTTTAACCCTCAATTCTAGGCAGGCGCTTCGCCACCATCCCGATCGCGTGCCCGCCGACTCTCCTGAACGTACCACTCGTACAAAGAAATTCCAGCAGATAAATGACGCCTATTACACCCTCTCCGACCCCACGCGCCGTCGTGACTACGATGCATCGCGCAACGCTTTCCACGGCTTCGGCAACGCAAGCAACAGCGCCGGCGACACAGGATTCGATGCAGATGAAGAAATCCCTCACCCTGAAGCAGGCTCAATGCCTGGTGGCTTCCCATGGTCAGCGTTTGGATTCGGAGGTGCGGCCAAGAGCGAGGCAGACGCCAACCGCTACAGCAATGAGCAATTTGGCTCAGTGTTTGAGGAGATGATGCAGGACGAGGGCATGGCAGATGGAGAATCACACCCTACTCGAGCGTTTTGGAGTTTGGTTGGAGCTGCCTCTGGAGGTGCCATGGGTTTCATTGTCGCGAATATGCCGGGCGCGCTTGCAGGAGCTGTGGCGGGCAACCGATTGGGAGCTATTCGAGACAAGAGGGGTAAGAGTGTGTACAGCGTGTATCAGGAATTGCCGCAACAGGAGAAAATGCGTCTTCTGTCTGAATTGGCGCAAAAAGTTTTTGCACATGCGATCAGCTAGAAATGTATATGCCTCGGGGTTGCAAGTGGAGCGTTTACCGCAGGGCAGTGCGACGGCGATGAGGAGACGAAATACCCGTTTAAGATAGCTTTTTGAATAATGCACGATCAATCACACCGTATATCAATACATTTCTATCGTTGTATCTTCTGGGTATCTTTGTCTAAAAGTTGTCGCACAGCTGCCAGTTCAGCTGCGCTGTAGCCATCCCATCCTTTCTCGCCTGACGAGCTTCGTCGGAGAATGTTGGCAAGCTTAGCAGTGGCAAGCTCATTCAGCTTTTGCACCGAAGCGATAGGAGGCAAATCAGACTGTTGCGATTTCTTTTGCGTCGGTAATGATGTGAGGAGCTGGGTTGTTGCCTGCGAGAGAAAATTAGCACTATCTTATTGAAAGATCACTGATCAAACCTACCAATTTCAATCCATAGTATCCACGCAAGTAATCGTCGCACAACTCCACACTTCGGCAAAACCGTCTCATGCTCTCTGCTAGTAATTTGCTCTGCTCGCCGGCAGCTTCTGTGCGGTTGGCAGCAATGTATGTCACTTCGCCGAGCTTGGCGTGCATGTTCCATGCGTTTGGCACAACTACGAGAACCTCTTCCAAGCAATGTATCGATTGTTCCAGCAAGCCTTGGGAGAAGTATAGATCTGACAACTCCGCCCAAGCCTCTGCATCGGTCGGCGACAGCTCGAGCAATGCACTTACAGCCGTCACAGCTTCCGCCGTACGTCCCATACTCTTCAACAGCGCTGCCCTCCTCTTTTGAATCGAAAACACAGTCGGGTCTTCTTTGAGAATGTCGTCATATCCTTCGAGGATCTCTTCAAGCTCCTTTTTGTCGTCAGCAGTGGCTTCCTGATAGAGTCCGGCCATGGCGACAACGCGGTCATTGGTCTTGCCAAAGCGGTCAATCATGGCGTTTAAGGCGACATGAGCAGAGTCAAAGTCACCCGTGCGCAGACATGCGAGGAGAGTGTTTTCGTAAATGGCCCATTTTTCCTGTGAGTCGGTATTGAGGAATAGAGTCAGAGGCCAGGGGAGCGTGAATGCACTGCGCTGAGATTTGAGAAATGAGGCGGCTCCTTGCGAGAGGTGGATAGCGGTCTGAGGCGATGAGCCTGTCGGTGGTTGAAGGAAAGAGGCTGCCATTGTCGGCGATGATGGAGTTGACTTCGTGGTGTATCAGTACATGTCGCGTATGTCTTTCTGCTGGTGGGTGGTGCTTCTCCACGTTGCCCTGTGAGGTTCATGCGGCGGGCCGGCTTCTCGCTACGCCACGAGGTACCTGTCAACCTCGAACCATAACTTGCGCTCCTTGCATTCCAGACTTGTTCTCAGAAACCAACATGATAACGAATGACACAAGCCAGAACTCGCCCATCTATTACCTGAACCGATTGCGGTGATGCCTGCGCCACCAAGCAGCATTTCCAACCTCCAGTCAAAAGTATGGAACGGCTCAATATCCCTGGAGATTCGACTTGCCGCCTCAGACTGTCGCACTTATAATGAATCGGAGCCATATTTAGTCCAATATCCCCGACTATCATACTTGAACTTCCTGCTACATCGACTTCACGCTTTCTTTTCATCCTCGTTGATCGATCCGGCCGTCTCATCATATGATGCCTGGCTATCGTTCGACGGCGTCCCTCTTAAATGGCACTACCCTCTAGGACTTCTCTACGATTTGTTCTCTGGAGCCGAGCCAGCTTATCTTGAGAGAAATCAAATGGATGAGCCACCTGCTGCGTCGCCAACTACAGTTGAAGCGACGACTCTACCTGTACCTATTCCATGGCGGCTTACGATCCATTATACGGACTTCCCAGGCGATCAACTCATTCAGCTTGATGCTGGAGGGAGGGCAATGCTGGATTCATTCATCAATAGCGTCAAAGAAGCCGATTTCATACGAAATGGAACAGCGAGGACAGTAATGTCTTTGAGCAAAGACGACTCTGACAAATTGTGGCATGCCGTACAGACAAGTGAGTTGAAGGAGTTCGTCCTTGGTATTACCTTGCTAATCGAAGTTTAGACGATCGATTGCTCTTTAATACTGTGAATAATAAACTTCTCAACCCTCCCGGGCTGGAAATACGTCACATTCCGCTAAAGATATACCTCCCTACATCTGCGAGTACAACCGAATTGACTACAGTCTCGGAAGAGACTCAATCTGTCGGTCATATCCGTGTTGTCCAGACACTCGTGCCGAAGCAGATAGGGCCTAGTAGAACACCACAAACTCTAGGAACGGCACTGAACTCTGTTCTACCTACAATTTTCCCCAGTCGACGAAATCCCCTTTTAGCTCAGCCGGTTCTTCATGGAGCTGTAACGCCGATGAGTGCCAACCTTGAAGACCTTGGGAAGGCGTGTGCATATTTAGACGGATTCCTGCACATAGCTGTTGTGATGTTAGGATGAGAGAAGCATATGATTATGGCGTTTGAGTTGGCTGCATTTGCGCGATTGCATAGACTGCGATAAATGATTGAAATGATGCATTACATAACGCATATTCTGTCATGCTGATAGTTTATTCTTCAAGGCTGTTATTTGCTCCTCGGTTACGCCGCACTTGATCAAGTACTCTTCGGCGCTTCCATAGGTATCAGTGATGAATCCATGCACGCTTGTCACCCAGTCAGCTGGGCAGTCAGCGAAAGTATCAGGTAAACCAATACTTCGAATCCCGACGAGCTTCTCAGCTCTCTCGGGCTCAAGCTCAGGTTCACTTTTTCGATAATCCTTCTCAATCACATCGATGGGCACACCCAATGTCAACAACACCAGCAGCGTGATCAAACCAGTCCGATCTTTGCCCTGCGTGCAATGAACAATGACCGGATACGCGCTGTCGTCGGCCAGAACATCAAATACAGCCTTCACTTCAGCCGTACAATGCTCCAAGCTATCTTCCGCCAATCCAGCAAGGCCGCGAGCAGCCATGACATTCGTGCCCAGCACGCTAATAGCCTCTTTGCGAAAACCAAAAACATACAGCCCGGCTAGTTTCGCCGCATGCCAATAGGACAGCTGCTTGATGAGAGCAGACGAATACGCCGATCCGTTGAAATTGACGTGGCGGTATGTAAGGCCCTGGATGTGGAGGGGATATTTAGGGTCGAGGGTCGAAGCACCCGTTGTGGCGTACTCTTTTCGGGCCTCGATGTGCTCGGTTGGCGTCCGCAGGTCTATCACCGTGTTGACGCCATACTGCTTGATCAGCTTGTGCTGGTCGGCGGGAGTTGCGCTGTCGAGACGGGCACTGCGGTAGAAGAGCCCGGTGCGTAGCAGCGTTTTGTTGTCGGTCGCGTTGACGAAGGCGCCTACGTCGCGGAAATTGAGGATCTTGTCAAA
Organism: Acrodontium crateriforme; assembly: GCA_033807595.1. Lineage (NCBI taxonomy): Eukaryota > Fungi > Ascomycota > Dothideomycetes > Mycosphaerellales > Teratosphaeriaceae > Acrodontium > Acrodontium crateriforme. Next base: position 1,324,977 of record CP138584.1, on the reverse strand, counting down.
GGCGACGGCGGTGGTGGTGGTGGCTGGGGAAGCCATGGGATTGATTAGTATTCTTTTCGTCTCACATTTGCAGGAATACAGTAATTACACGCGACACGAAAGCAAAGACGGCGATGGAGGGAGCAAGCAAGATGCAGCTGAGTTGAGAGTGGCGTTGCACCGCAGCGCAAGCCAGACCAACGTTGACTCGACGATTCACGATCATCACGGTGTCATCCCGCCTACGCTGCCAAACTGAGTAGATGATGGATGGCGTGCAGGAGAGAAGAAGCATCTTCAGTACGTTATTGACCATTGGACATGCGGTATAACAATACAGATTTACACTGGATTACGCACTGCGCCTTGTGTTTACCCTCTCCCACCCTCATCTCCGCGGAACCGACGTGTTTGTGGGTCTGGCCCGTCCGTGCTCGTCACTATGGTCTGGACTATGACGTAGACTGCCCAAACTCAAATTCCAGATGCACCTGCCGTCGGTCTGTATCGTACCTGCCCTGCAGAGCTCCTGTCGTCATTGCCTGGCTGCACACTTAACCCATCCTTCTTCCTGCACAACTCCCTCTGTATCTTATCCCCGCCTCTACTTGTCGTCTTTTTGCAGGCACTCCAATTGCATACCGTCCTCGACCTGCTCATCTCTTGGTTATCGTCTCATCTTACTGCAGTCGGCGGTCCTTCGTTCGCTTCCCGTGCCCATGGCTTCGAATGCCAGCGAAATGGCCTGCCCGGATCCCGCTGCCCACAAGCACGCCAGCAAGCTCTCCGAGCAGGCCTCGACGGCTGCTCTGTACGTCACAGACCCGGCCAGGAACACCAATCCACGCGCCGCCGAGAAGTCCAACCCGCTGGGCCCCGACGGCAAGCTCTCATCTGCAAGTATGTTTCTCAGCTCTCCCATGTTTCCCAAAATACCGGTCGAGAATCGCGCTAATCCGACTTCTCACCAGGTGCTGCTACTTCTCTCAAATACGCAAATGCCAAAGATCTACCAAGTTTTCCAAGCGCTGGCTTGAGCGCTGCAGATGTCGCCGCAGGCAAAGCCGCCATGCTGGCCAAAGACTACAAGATGAAGGAACTTTGGCAACCTGAGCTTAGCGCGGCAGGTTCCAAAGCAGCTCTTCTCGCACACCGAGACGGCGGCAAGCTAGACCTATGGCAACCTGAGGCGTCTGCTGCCGGTAATTCCGCTGCAACCCTTGCGATGCGCACAAAAGGTCTCAGCCCACAGATTGATTATGGATACACCGATGATGGCCGAAGCAAGGCTCTTCTCGCTGCTGCCCTCTCTGTCAGCCAGAACAAGCAGCGCGCTGCAAACACACCGGCACCTTCCAATCCCGCTTATCCCGACTCGAAGAATTCAGCAGCCAATGCTTTGAATGCAGCCAGTGTCTCACACCGCGCATCTGTAAAAATGGCACCAGATGGCTGGTCTTCAGAAGCCAACCAGGCCGCACGCATTACGAACAGCCACATCAACCCTGAGATGTTTAGCGCCAAACCTCCCGTTGAACTCGAGAAGAGAGAGGAGAGACATAATGCAGCACTCCGTGCTTCTGCCATCTCTGTCGCCAAACAGATGTATGACTACCAGAACCGTACCGTTTTGGGTTCACCGGATTCAGCTGGTCAAGAGGGTGCAGTAGCTGCTTCGGCACGCCAGGCGCCATCATCGCAGCGCGATATCAAGCAAGAAGCTCTGGCATATATTCATCTTCAAGATGCTGCTCACAAGTTGGCTCAAGAGCGTCTCGCCAAGGTTGACAAGAATCTTGAGGCTGAACGCTATCGTGAATATTGGGGTGAAGAAAAGAAGCCAACATCTCCAAAGAAGGGCAACACACTTAACCGCATGTCGATGCACTCCCGCCCACGAGAAGATATTGACAACTCAGACGATGAAGCTCAGGCTCGTCGTATTCGAACACAGATGTCAAAGCTCAACAGTGGCCTCAACAGCGTTGATGACAAGAAGCGTTCAGAGGATCGTGCTCGTTTGATGGCCGCCGCCGAGAAGCGAGTCCACGATCGTATGCACGATATGGACGAGCGCGTCTTTAGTGACACTGGCAAGGTGCCACCAGCATTGATGGAGGAGTGGGAAGCCAAGGCACGCAAGCGAGCTCAAGAAGAAAGGGAGTCACAAGCTGCTCACCCTGGCATGACACATATTGGAGGTGGCAAGTACATCAACCAGTCGGATATCGAAGCCATCGCTGCTGCAAGACTGAAGCCAACTCTCGATGCAATCAATGATAATGCTGAAGAGAAGAGGGCCAGAGATGAAGAGCTTCGCATTGAGAAGGAGGAGCAAGAGAGGAAGAAGAGAGAGGAGAAGCAAAAGCATAGGGAAGAGAAGGATGAAGCCAAGCGAGTCAAGAGTGAGTATTAAAACTTCTACATGCAGTGATGATACTGACTGACCATGCGATAGACGAAGAGAAGGCCGCCGCGAAACAGCAAAAGGAGGAAGAGAAGGCCCGCAAGGCTGAGGAGAAGCGCGCTGCCGACGAGGAGAAGCGAGCCGCCAAGGAGGATCAACGTAAAAGCCGCGAAGTCAACAGCGCAATTGCTGGCGGTATCGTTGGAGCGGCAGCTGGAGAAACCGCTGCCCATCAGGATGCTCAAGATGAGAAGAAAGGTGGCACTCTCGGTCGTTTTGCCAGTAAGCTTAAGAGGCGCAGCAAGATGGTTGGAAGTAGCGAGGCTCCAGTAAAGAGTGAAGAGCAAACATCGTCTGCTACCAATGCTGCTCCCGAGGAAAATGAGAACACGCTTGAAGCAGCCCCAGTTGCTGCCAAAGACCACGTCACACAGGAAGAGGGCAACCTCCCAACCATGACGGTCCTTAGCAGCGGTCACACTGGCGATTACACTGACGCCCAGCCAACTCCAGCCGAAGAATACACCAGGATGCCAAACCTAGAACGCCATATTTCCACGATCGAAACGAGCTCCGACGAATCTGATGCCGATGAAGAAGATGATGATGAGCATAATAATGAAGCACGTAAGGATGCCAGTAGCGGATTCTTCGGTGCTGTCGCTGCGAGTAAAGCAGCTGCTCACGACCCTGTCTCCCCAATTGAAGAGGTTCCTGTCGAGCACCACGGTGCAGCGCCAATGTCTGCCGTGGAGCGCGAGACCGGCGAGAGTGAAATGACTGCTCCACTTCCGCTGACAGAGGAGCCTTTTGTTGAACATCACGTCGCGGAAACGGAGCCCGTTTCTGCCGTTGAGCCTGAAACGAGCACCGCTGCGGCCCCAGCTGTACTGCCACTGACTGAGGAGCCTACGAAGACTGCCCAACCGGTCGAGGTAGAAAGCGCACCGCTCGTGGCTGCAACTGAGGAGGAGGATTCCACCATGCATACATCTGGTCCTCACGTAACCGACACTGCCAACATTCTTGATCCTAATGTGAACAATGCGAATCAGAAGCTGAAGGACGTTGGTCTTGATGAAGTTGCGCCTGATATGCAGTCGACCCCAGTGAAATCTACGGAAAAGGATGAGGGCAAGAAACTTCAAAAGAGAGGTGCAGCACCTGTCGAAACTCCCATTGCTGCTGCTACTGTCGCTGCTGCTGCTGGCGAGACAGCGGAATCAAACAAGCTTCACAAAAAGCAGAGTCGGGCGTCTGTCGATGAGTCTGGGGAGAAAAAGGGCCTCCGTGGTATATTCGGCAAGCTGAAGAACCGTGCCTCTCGTTCTAGCAGCAAGCCAGAGTCTCCCAAGTCTTCTGCTACTGGTGAGACCAAGACTACTGCCGTCGCTACCACTACCGCAGGTCAATCCCAAGATTCCCAAGTAACTCCCAAAGCCGCACATATGGGTACAGACGGCGCCATTGACGATCCAGCCCATGTAAGTGGCATCGAAGCCAACCCAGTCCCACTAGCAGCGCTCGAAAGTCCTTCCAGCTATAAGCGCGGGGAGGCACTTCCCGACCGCGACTACAATGACATGTCTTCGTCCGGCGACGAAGAGGAGGACGTCCAACGTGGTCGCTCCACTCATAAGGCACTCACGGACATTATCAGCGGCAAGGCTCTGACGAGCAAAAAGCCTAACAAAGACGCCGGTAACTCTGGCATTCGCGAGAGCAATGACGACGATCAATTTGAGGAGGCTCGCGACCACTTTGACGAAACCCTTGCACCACCTCCAGCTTTTGCTGGCCAGACCAAGGGTAGCTCTCCTTTGCGCGGAACCAAGTTCCAGGAAGAATTGTAAGATTCAATCGAAATGTGTGGGAAAATTGGTGGCAAAGGGGGATGTGATATGTGAATGATCTCGTCTATTGTTTTTGTTTCTTTTTGTTTTTCTATTCTTGTTTAATCTTATTTTACCCTCGCGATTACCCAGAAGATATTGCTACAAACCAGGATGGACAGTAATGAAACGGACGATGTATAATGGAACAGAAAATCTTGTCAGACACGTATGTTCGATGTCATCTTTCGTTAATATATGATCTGTGACTTGTAGCTAGCATATATTGTACATACAGCACAAGCAGTGTCTAACGTTTTATTCTGTAGTCATACTCAAGGCAGCGAACTCGATTCATCTTCGTCCATAGCAACACGGTGGTCGCTCCCTTTCAGTCACAAGTAATCGCCAATATCACTATTGGTTGTGCTCCTTTCAATTGTTGGTATGGCATCAGTGAGCATGAAATCCGCTTCGTCAGCATCACCATATTCATCACTGCTGTTACTGTGGACGTTTCGACTCTGGTCTTCCGACTCAAGTTCCTCCACCGCGTTGCTTTGCAGACGCCCTGCTTCTCTGAGAGTTTGCGCTTCAGTCGAAGCTGCAGTACGCCATGTTCCTGCTGTCGTTGGGCGATCATCACGTCCTTGGCCGTCCTGCGCCGAGTCGTCATCAGTCCCCAAATCAAGTTTACGAGCTTCTTCGTCCAATGCCGACATGCGGATCACGAATTCTCTTCGTAGATCCAGTAGCCATTCTGTCAATGTTTGGTCGTCCATATTTCCGTCCTTGGCCTGTACCAGATGTTCTTTCAGGTTCAGGAGTAGTTTTCGGCGGCGTGCTTGGATGATCCCTGGTGAGGTTTTCTTCTTACTTTTCATTCGTTGTTCTAGTGTCCTTGCTACAAGCTCTGCATGCTCAATTACGTCGGGTGGCAGTGAAACGAATTTGGCGAGTTTCAAGCCGTAGTGTTCATCTTGCACGACTCCTGATTCAACGTGATATGACATTCTCATCTGATCAGGTTTGCTCAGATCTGCAGCAAGATGAAGGTTGACGACTCCGTTGCGCTGAGACATGATGTGGGCGAGATCGCGGAAATGAGTGACGAACCAGATGAGAGCACGACTCCCAACTAGAGCTTCGGCGATAGCCAAGGCGATTGCAAGACCGTCTCTGGTACTTGTACCTCGACCGAGTTCGTCGACGATGGCCATACTGTGGCAATCAATGTTGCGAAGTATGAAAGCTGCTTCACGCATCTCGGCTGCGAAAGTTGATACATTGGCTTCGATGTTGTCGTCCATGGACACTCGAGCAAACAGCTGTCGTATGATAGGGAATACTGCATATTGTGCCGGAACAAAGCACCCTATCTGCGCCATAACAGTCATCAGTGCTATGGATCGGATATATGTGCTTTTACCGCTCATGTTACAACCTGTGATGATTTGGAATCGAGTCTGTTGGGTAGCATAAACATCGTTTGGGACGAATTTTGCGTTTTCAATTTTATCACGGATAGGATGGCGACCTCTGTGAATGGCAACTGCATCCCCAATGTTTGGACGCACATAGCTTTGGGTGGTGACCATCTGTGCAAAAGCTGACAGCATGTCCAGCATCGCGATGGCTTCACATATTTTGAATAAGATCGATATATGTTGTCTGATATTGCCGACTAATTCACGAACTGCTTGATCACTCATCAGTATAGCCTCAGTTTGTGCATCACTAATTTTCTGGTTGTGCTTGATCAAGTCAAGTGTTTGGCATTCAATCTGATCCCTTTTACGGAAGACGTTGATGAAAACAGGTGGCAAAGGTCTATTTTCCAACTCAGTGGCGTGCAGGCGTATGTAGAAACCTCTGGCATTGTCAAATTTGGTCTGTAGCGCAATTTCGTGCTGCTCTCCTAACGCCGTGACATGTTGCAGGGCATCTGACATCGCCTCTTTGTAGGTCTGTCGAGCAACATCCAGCAGGCCGTTTACACCGGACTTGACAGCGTAGGTGCGTTGGTTGCGACAGTCCAACGGCTGTTTGGCGTAGGTTGTGTCCTTGTTGATGGTGCCATTAATGAGCTCACGAATGGCGTCCAGATTAGCAGGAGCACACAGATTGCGGATCTCCTCCAACATTGAAGAGCGAGCGCCAATCAAAGATTCGTAAAGTGGACCAATCAAGCCAATTACTTGTTTCAGCACGATTACATTATTGATCGATTGTTCTGTAACTTTCAAGTCAATTTCCGTCCTCTCAATAATCAATTGCGTGAGAGTCTTGTCGACATCGAGAAATGGCGCGAGAGCTCTTCTGACCGCAAAGAACATGTCTTCCTTCGTGCTCAACTCCTCCAGAGCATCGTAACGAGTACACAAGGTTGCGGAATCAGTCAAAGGTTGGAGGATGTTACTTCGAAGAAGTCTTGCCCCCATGGGTGTCTGCGTCTCATTGAGTAAGCCGAAAAGGCAGTCTCGAGACTTTTGATTTTGCAAATTTTGAACAAGCTCGAGAGATCTGATGGTTGACAAGTCGATCATCATGGATCCTTCGGAAGGTTCATACTTAATTCGAAGCGAGCGGAATGGGAATGTCTTTTTTAGGCAGAGCTGCACGTATTTGAGTGCAGCAGCCAAGCAACAAACAGCGTAAAAATTTCCGCTGGAGGCTGTCTTGATAGAGTTCACATCCTCAGGGAAAGCAAGTTGCTCGATATATTCCGTCCCGGCGGTCTCAGACCAATAACGTCTGTCGAGTAGCATTATGCTGCGTTCGATATCTTCTAGCGTCTCTTCAATGATGGAAAACAATTTCGACTTTGGATTCGCGGTTGTTGACATGATCAGGATTGTGCTTGGGTTGAACACAACCAATTTGTGAATTGTTCGGACGAAAGTCTGACTGTCACTGATCTGGCTCAAGACAGCCTCACCAGTATCGAGATTCACAAATGCAAGTCCAACTATGGGCGATGTGCCACGCGATTCGCTGACAGCGCAAACAATTTCCTGATTCTCTACGCCCAGCGTAGAGTAACCAGTGCGTGGTCTTGCAGTGCTCGGCCGACCAACACTTCGTGCGCTAGTCCGTGGACGTGTAGTGGTGGTAGCATTATCTCCAGTAGTCGTTTTGTAGTAAGGATTTGAACTGCTGACGATTGGATTTCCAGAAGCGAGGCGTTGGCTTGTGGTAAGTGACGGGGATATGTGGTTTGGTTCTGTTCTTGATGAGTAAGACGTCGGGCACCGGCTATTGGATAGTTCATTCTCCATGTTGGCGGCTTGAGGAAGATGAGTATGAATACCGTGTGGCAGTAGATGTGGAGCGAAGTCGTTGTCGAGTCTAGGCGAAAGAACATGGAAGGCGCGTCCGTACGCTCTTTCCTTGCCACCAAATCTGCTTCAGAGTGACCAAACATAATCTTACCAAATAAGACAGTGGAAGTCCGCATAGTTTGATTGCTTTGTGTGTTATGAACAAAATAAACTATTCGCACTACATGTATTTGACGCAACGCCTTCGCCCCCGCAAACTACATCACGCTCCATTTTTACGAGAAGGCCAAGCTCTTCTTGATCTCAGCAATGGCAAGACCTGGGTTGAGACCCTTGGGGCATGTTCTGCTGCAGTTTAGGATAGTGTGGCATCGGTAAACGCTCATGCTGTTGTTCAGGTCGTCCTTGCGCTGCTCGGTCTTCTCGTCACGAGAATCAGCGATCCATCTGTATGACTGCATCAGTACGGCTGGACCAAGGTACTCCTCGCTGTTCCACCAGTACGAAGGGCATGATGTGCTGCAGCAGGCACAGAGAATGCACTCGTACAGACCATCGAGCTTGCGGCGATCGGCCTTGGATTGCAAGTTCTCACGGCCATCAGCTGGAGGTGTGTTGCGCTGAAGGTATGGCTTGATGGACTTGTACTGCTTGTAGAATTGGGTCATGTCGGGAACAAGATCCTTGACGACGTAGGTGTGTGGCAAAGGATAGATTCGAGACTCCTTGGTGGTGTCGGTTGGGATGCGGCCTGCAGAAATCTGTCAGTATATTCTTCTATTGCTCTTCAATATTTCCGGTGAAATGCTCACATAGGCAGGCAAGTGTGTTGACGCCATCAATGTTCATAGCACAGCTTCCGCAAATGCCCTCTCGGCAACTCCTTCGGAAGGTGAGGGTAGGGTCCACCTCGTTCTTGATGCGAATCAGAGCATCCAGCATCATGGGACCGGTCTTGTTCAAATCAATTGTGTATGACTGCATCTTTGGCTTGCTGGTTGGCTCGTCGGGGTTCCATCGGTAGATCTGGAAGGTCTTGTTCTTCGCGTTCGGGTCGCTGGTCTCCTTGAGGTTGCTGGCTGGAGTTTCCACAGCAGTGGCCATTCCACGACGGAAGGCCTGAGGCGCAAGCGCCATTCGGCGGGTCGCAAGTCTGAGAGCCATTGTGTTGTGTCTGGGGAGTGGAGTTGGTGGTGGACGTCGGGTGTTGAAGCGTGGCGTGAAGCGGAAGAGGTCTATGATGGAAACGAAAGCGTAGTAACCTTGAATTGCTAGTCTGTGATTGGGTGGTCGGAAATAAAAGGAACGACTCGGGAAACAAAGGCACACAGCCGAGGCCTCACGTGCTTTCATCCAATACAGTTGAAGCCAGCAATAATTATACACCACCTATCCAATGGGAAAGACGTGACTGAATATCCTGATGGAATTATTGGATTGTATTCTGTTTTTGTTTCCAACTGCACCGGCTTTTTTTGACCGTCGCTCCTTCTATTCGAAGACTTGTGCGCCAAAATGTTAGTCCACAAGTTTTTCCATCCAGCTGAGCGACGAACCTGTTGCAAAGTGACGTAAACACTTTTCCATGATTTTATCCAAACCTTGCACCCGATTTCGTTTGATAATGATGTCCAGAATGTGGCGATACTCCACTTCGGCCACTACACCATCTCCACGCGTGGAATATCGCTTGCGTCGTCCGACACATTTGGTGCTTGATTGGGACAGCACATTGACAACCAGAGATACCATGGATCAACTTGGAAAATTACCTCAGGAACGAGATGCTCGGATAAAGCGTAGTCAAATAACTTCAGCGATAAACGGGGATGCGGTACCGATTTCTGAATCTTCCGAACACCGTCAAGACTGGGAATATTTCTTCAACGCATACATGAAGGACTATGTTTCCCATAAGAAAAAATTCCATCCTAAAGCGGGAGGTCCTCGAGAGCTGTGCGATTACCTCGCCTCTCTGAGACCGATCGAGCAGCGAAGCGTGGACAGAGTCGGTGATTCGAGGTTCTTTCGCGGCGTAAAAGCTTGCGACGTCATCGAAGTTGCCCAATCTGCGATACGAAATGGCGACGTACAGTTACGCCGGTATTGGGTTGAGCTTTTTGAAATGTTCATTGACAGAGAAGATGGAAGCCAAATTACCATTCTCAGCGTTAATTGGAGTGCAACTTTTATCCGATCGTGCATGCGCATAGCAGCGTCAAAGCTCCAAATTGGCATTGAAAGGAAAAATAAGCTGACACAATATATTGATGACATGACGATAATGGCGAATGAACTAGAAGATCTTACAGCACCAGAAGGGAGTACTGGTCGTATCGTCGGTGGCATCTATACAAGTACTGACAAACGGAGCAAGATGCCACTGAGCACACGGTCAAAGTCTGATCTTGCCAGTATAGACTGGCGGAAAGATGAAGATCTCGAACCATATGTTTTCTACATAGGCGATTCTGCAACTGATTACGAAAGTATCCTTGCAGCTGATTTCGGCTTGTGGTTGGAGGCTTTCAATAACGAGCACGAACTGCCAAATTTCAACAAAACATTTGGCGGGTTTGATATAGGAGCTACGGTTCTATCAAATGGAACTTGGGAGACAGATGGCAAAAACTGGTGGATGATTGCAAACAATTTTGAAGAAATGGCATGTTTCCTCGATCGCTTGAAGCATCAATGAGTAGAACCCTTAGCGGACTGAATTGTGGAAATAGAGGTGAGTATAGATGAGTGGCATTTAAGCGCTGATATGAATGATTGAGAAACAATGCTTTTTCCACTCTTTCATTATCTCAAGTTAGCATTTTCCTCATCTCAGACAGTGTACACGTTCAACACTCCATAAATGGTTATCAAATTGAGCCTAGTCCTACTGAAGCGAACCAATCAGAAGCCGCAGTTTGCCACTCTATGATCGCTCCTCAGCCTCAGCCGTATAAGATACGAAAACGAGGAGGACCATCAACATTAAATGGATGCAACAACATGTCGACAACCGGGTTAGAGCCAAACCGCAAACGCAAGTCTCACAAAAAATCTCGTGGCGGGTGCAATAATTGCAAGTTGAGACGAGTAAAGGTAAAACTCGAGATGTTTGAATAGTTGCCACATCAAGAGTTGACAGTTCTCCAGTGCGATGAAACGAAGCCGGAATGCCACAAGTGCGATGCATATGGAGTGTCGTGTAGTTATGATGGAGCAGCATCTGACGAGCTACATATGATGGCCGGAGAGAGCGCGTTCCATGCCTTTCCAGTTCCGACACCTCATAAGGATCCGCCAACCCCACCGAACGACATTCTTTTCGGCATGTTGAATACGTCTCTCCCATTACATGATACGGAGGAACGACATGTCATCGGTGAAACGGATTTGGAACTCCTGCGCAAGTTCCAACAACGCACCATCTTGACCATCGGCACAGCCAGCACGGTCAAAATTTATCAGAAGCATATGTTCTATCTGATCTCTTCGCATGGCTTCCTCGCACACGTTGTACTCGCTTTGGTGCTCATGCACGATCCATATTTATCAAGTGAACCTTTTGCCTCACCGTCGACAAAGGAGAGCTTCCACATTTATCAAGGAACAGCGCTGTTCGGTAACAAGTTATACGGGCCAGTCAAGCACGAGGAAAAAGACGCTTTGTGGAGCGCAGCTGCAATACTGGGATGCATCACCATAGCATCTATCGAAGCCACATGCGCAGAAGAATCGTGGCCGTATCGAGCTCCCGACCCCACGGATTTGGATTGGTTGCGAATGAGCGAGGGCAAGAAGGAGGTCTGGCGGATTTGCGATCCCCTACGCCCGGACAGCGTCTGGAGTGAGGCGATAGGTTACGAACTCAATCGCCATGGCGATGTTCCTGAAGTACCACAACGGCCTGAATTGGATGCTCTACACCCCTTCCTTATCAAAATTTATGACTTTGACGAATCGGCACATGCAAATGGAGATCCGTATCATACTGCCACCTCGATTCTTACAAGAGTACTTGGAATTCCGTGCAACCATTCTACGATTTTGTACTTTATGTCTTTTATTGGACACATGGATCCGGCGTATATCGAGCTTTTGCAACAAAAAGACCCACGAGCACTGCTGTTGTTAGCTTGGTGGTGGGCCAAAATGTGTGATTATCCGGTTTGGTGGCTGCACAGAAGGGCGAAGCTTGAATGTCGCGCTATCTGTTTATATTTGGAGAGGGATCATTCTCAAGAGGGTGAAGTGATCAAGTTGCTGCAGTATGCCAAGGTCATGTGCGGTCTGAAAATGCCTTGATTTGGCTGTAGGCGCCTCGCGCTCATAGTACTCCTCATTCATGCAACCCGGCGAGCTGAGCTTACAAGCTCTCCACAATGAATGTTCCAGCCCCGTGCATCAGCCAGGGAATTTCGCATTCTGGCTCGGGTAAAGTCGCATTGATCGTGACAGTGGCGCGTCAGCAAAGTGGCTGAGCCTCGTAGTTGTGTGGCGTTGGCAGACGACCACAAACCTGAGTAAACCAGGGTATTGGGCTATATGAATCGCGCCTCTAATTCTGGGTTGCGCACGACAGAGGCCTGGACTGATGAAACGGAGCGTCGTCACCGCTGCGGTTTTGGTGGGTAGCCGATGGTAACGATTGCCGACCGTCCAGCTAGATGGGTCGTTCACCAAATCTAGACGACGAAGCAACACGCATCTCGAACTGCAAAGCCAATAAAGCGGAATAATTTCCCGACGACGTTGCCTTTGTTGAGTTACTGCATAGGAGTCCAGCTTTGGTAACTTTTTTGAAAGGGAGACGGTACGTGTAACAACTTATGTCGAGACGATTGCTTTGTCTGTCCACCGTAAATAACTCCGCATATCGCTAGCGCGATGATTTCCCATAAAGCCAAACCATTTACGACGAGTTAGTCAATCAGAGTCAGTGGTGGGAGAAATTTGAGTGAATCGTCTCTAGTCAAGCCGTTCGACCTCTGCCCTGTTACAACCTTCATTCTGTCAGAGCTGAACATCCACAAACAAGATTCTCAGCTACAGTCAATCCTACATGCACGAAAACATTCATTACCTGACAAAAGAGCACCGAGAGCGAAACCCCTAGCAATATCCTATCCCACTACCATTTTAAGTACCTGCATCATCTCCAAATCTCCATTGTCTCAAGCAATATCGAGAGGCATTGGCTTAACGGGAGGTCCAGCCTCAAGAAGAAAGCGATGAGGATCCGCACCACATAACATCAACTCGTTGACGCTTAAGCTGTGGATAGTGAGTCAAAACCTCTCATGAGACAATTCCTCTTACGACAGGATCGAAGGCGCCGTGTAAATGGTTTCGTCTATGGGCCACCCGTAGTCGAGTAGGAGCTGAATGGCAGCCTGCTGGTTCGTCGTCAATGCAATTATCGTGTTTGAGAAGCGATTGTAATAAATCTAGATGTTTTAGACAAACCGCCTCTCATTTAAGTACGGGAGTTTGCATATCGTTTCTCCGTCTCGAATTTGTCATGTCATCGTTATGAATTGCTTCACATATAGATGACTACGTAGGTGGGCCATATTCTTCCTGAAGCTCTCGAATGATGTCGTCGAAGTCGACTGGACGTCCGTATGTGGATACTGAGTTGGTACAGCTCATTCTTAGATAAGTGGTCGACTGTAAGCCTGTGCAGTTGAACCCGAGGGGTGCTTTGCGGCACAGCACTACAGTGCACCCTCCCACGGGACAGGCACGTGAGACGCTTGTTTCCTAAGCCACGTGCCATTCAACGAGGCTCAAACCACTGTGTATCGAGATATCAACGCCTGGTATTTAGACACAGTCACTTGGTCGCAAAACATTCCATATCGGCAGCACGATATCACCCTCCTGCCGTAGCATCAATGGCCAACAATGGGGCCAGAAAAACGAGTTCGCCAATTGTATCAACGCAGCCAGCAGGGTATTATCGGGACGAGATAAATGCAACGCGAGGGATTCTAGAACCCGTCAAAAACCGTTATCGCAACAATAGCATTCCCCACAAGCTCTTCAGCAGCTTGTCATCCAAAAAAAGACACAGCTGAGTTGAGACATGTAGCGACGCCACAAATTGAGCGATTGCGTCGAATCGACTCAACTTGGACCAGATCATATCACTGAGAGAAGAAAAGCACATGAAAGAAGGTTTTATCAAAAATTCCCAACGAGGAATTCGCCACTCCAAGGGAGTGTTTGTTGTGGAAGGTTTACCCACGCACGGTTGAGGTGCGATCGAGACCGGAGCGAAAGGGACGTGGGGCACGAGACACGTGGGGCTTTTTCGATTTCGACGCAAGCCAGGCTCACTAGTCTTGGTCTTTCTAGTTTACGCGCCTTGGTGAAGAGCGATACGGGCAGGGAAAAGGGTTTTGGTGGATTCGTGTGGGTTACTTCTTTTGGGGCGGGGGGAGTAGATTCGCTTCTTACGGCTTTGTCCGAGAACCATGTTCCTGCAGGCGGGGAGGAGAGGGACGGGAAGGCTAGATTAGGCGGGTTGGGTGGGACTTTTGCCGAAGCGGGAATTCGATGTATCGATTTCAGATTTGGTCTTGGTGTGTTGGCTGGCTGGGCATGGAGGTTTCGGGCAAGGCATAGCGCAGCCAGGGTCTAGAATACTATGTAACTGCACATACATATGTACTGTACTGTGCTGTGCAGAACAGGCTGGCAAGGCTCGTGTGGCGCTGGGTCGTGGACGATAAGACGTTTGACCGGGCCAGAAACGAAGCTTCGGCGGCCAGGTACGGCCGGGTCGTCAGCAGCAGAGTCGAGCGGGCGCAGATGTGGACATGCAGCCAGCCAGGATTGACAACTGGTACAGATTGTATCTAGTCGTGGTGTAGCTCCTCCACCTTCCGCATAGCGTGCAGCGTGTGCGTTCGCGTTTGCAGCGTCGAGCGGGAGGCGAGGGGAGGTCACGCTGTAATGGGCGGTACCGAGACACGACGACGGCGGAGGAGGAGGAGGACTACTAACATTACCTGACTCTGACTAACTGATTGACACGAGGCGGCCGAATGGATCCGGCAGACAGTGGACTGCCGACGGAAATGGTGGTTATTATTATTTACAGCGATAGGCATTGGGAGATTTGCTCCTGATTACGGTGCTGACAGGGCCGGTTAGGTGCAGGAACACGACACGGGAGACGACGAGCAGCCACAGAATAGCAATAGATGCAATGTACATTCTACTAACATTCTGTATGCATGTATGTATGTACAGTGGAATAGCGGGTGCCACAGAACGAGGCCACACGACGCCAGGCGATGCAAAGCAAAGCAAAGCAAAGCGTTGGAACATTTCTGCAGCCCCAAACAGGCAACGCCCGCAATCGACCCTTCGAGGCCGCGCGCCTCCGCATGCAGCGCTGAGCGGGTGATTGGGCGACGGGCCAAAGTCAATTGCAACGCTGCACGCGAGAACACACAAGCGCCTAGAGGAGTCGGTCGGAATGGAACGGGGAATGGCAATTGGCCCTAGAATTGGAACTGAGACAAGCAGTGGATGTATCTATGTATGTAAGTATGTATGTACTGTCGAGTTAACATAGGAGAGTAATGTGGGCACGGACTGGGCGATGCGGCCAAATCGTACCATGGCGGGGACGAGGCGTGCTGGCTTTCGGCTCACTGAGATAAAGCGCGTGGGCCAAGTTAGTTCGGCCTGGCCTGGCTCTGGGTTAATGGCGCGCAGAACGGACGAGGACGAGAACCAGGACGGGGACGAGGGCCAGGAGCCAGGAGCTAGGAGCCAGGACGTGAACTGCTCCTCGTCTCGTCTCATCTCTCTCATAGCCACTTCATATTGCCCGGCTGCCCCTGCGCTCATCCATTCAATATCCCTCGCTGTCTCAGGCCTAGTCTATCTCGCATCTCTCACTCTCACAATCTCATTCTCATTCACACACTCACGTCTCACACACACATTCTTTCTCTCTCTTCTCTCCCACGACTTCCATCGCTTCCTCCCTGCACCGGCCACTTCCCATTGCCGTGCTCTGCTATTGGTGGCGCGTCTATATCGTTCGCCGTTGCCGTCGTCCTCGCCCTATTCCCCCGACAGGGACCGCTGCATGGTCATAACGCTCGGATAGGAGAAGATCCATCAAATTACCTGCAACTTCCGCGGAACCGACCTCTTTGCTTGGCTGGTCAGACGCTGCTTGCAACTGCCCCGATTCTGTCGCCGCTGCCATCGTTCGACTGTTCGTTCACCACTGGCTCCGTTTTTGCCCAGCCCAACGGCGGCCATTAAATACACACTGCCAACGCGTCATTCACTATCCATCTCTCCACTTCACTCCCGGAACTACTCAACCTCCCTCTCGACTCAATGGCTTCGTCAACCGACGAAAAGATCACCTTTGGCGCCACGGTAGTCCCTGCGACTGCCCCGATGAAGCCCGCCGCTCTGCAACCACCAACGCTGGAGTCACCAGCCCTCACACCAGTCGCTTCTCGCGATGGTGCCTACTCAGAGGTCGACATGCCAACAGCCGCCACGCCTCAATCGCCTTTCTATCAACATCCACCGGCCTCGTTCGAACGTGTCCAAAGTCGTCCGCAGAGCAAGCAAATGCTCGAGCCATTTGAGAAGGACCTGGAGGCTGGTAACATTACGCCTCTCTCTAGTACCTCGGATGAGAACCCCTTTGCCAGCAAAATCAGCCTCGAGCGTAACAAGGAATGCAAGATGTGGCCGTCAAGACAAACGTTGATGCAAGCCAAGCAAGCCGACAAGCACAAGAAGCGAACAAATAGAGGTTGCACAGGCTGTGCACCCATCAGGGCCAAGTGGGAGGCGTACAGCAAGTGCCAGCGATTGATGATCAAGATGTGCATAGCACTATTGGTCATTGGTGTCGTCGTCGCCATTGCCGTCGGTGTTACCAAAGCTGTCAACGGAAGTGTATATGACGAGCATGGCAACCACCCAATTGGATCGACAAAGAGATGAAAGCTTACGAGTCTTCACCACAACTCTCTACCACAACATTTATCGTATGTGGTCTGCATACAATTATGCAACTTCGACGGCTCCACTCTTGAACTTTGCCTGCAAAGTCTGACGAGGCCGATTACGCGGATGCTTCAAAGCCTTCATCACTAGTACACATTCCTGGTGTGTTTCAGGTCATCTGCAACAAGTTTATGATACCCACGTTGCGAATTGGTTTCCTTTGTTCGATTTCTGCATTTATTAGCCCACACACCGAGGCATTTTACTATCTGGCATTTTGGGAATAACAAGGGTTGGGTTTGGGTTTCAGTTCTGGAGTAAACTGGGCCGGACTCGGCGCCGAGACGCGGTAGACGGACTACCGAAACATGGGTTGGCAGCGAGAACGGGCCTGGCTGCCGACCATTGGATCTTTTATTTACTCATTATCATCATCGTCTTCAGCGGCAGCATAGCGAGCGATTGAAATAAATGGATACATTGTTCGCACCGCATCATGATCATTCTTGAGTTGTGATGTTGCGCAATACATCATGTACATGATGCCATGTCTCTCAACCACGACTCCCCTCGTCTTATAACCCGCCTCCTATAATTCCACTCCGGCACGGCTGGACACTCTGCAAGTCACGTCTCTGCCCACCCACATACACACTCCCTCTGTGATCACCCAAATACCTTCTCCATTCGGCTACTCCGCCCCACCAATTCCCACGAAAATCCATCCCATCATTCCTGCCAAAAGAGCCAGCCAACCCAGCCCCCAGCCTGGTTATATTGGCTCTAACTATACTATTCCAGGTCAAGCGCCAATCAAACTTGACTTTTCTCCTCGATGGATTTGAGTTTCTTGCGGTTTTGAGTTTGTCGCTCTCCCCTGGATTTGGTAATGATGTGCGGTTTGGTACGTTCGTGTTCGGAACTTGCGTGTCGTGAGCTATTGGTACCCGCATGCGTTAGGGGTGGGTAGCTGTTACAGTAGGCCTGCCCGTTTGAACCGTTGCTTTTCCCTCGTGTTCTTGTGGTTTCCGTCTCGTGTCGTCTCGTGTCGTTTCTGGCTCGTGTCTAGTCGTTTCTTCGGCTCGTTTCCGGCTCCATGTCCTTTCTTGTTGCGTGATGCACGTGGGGGGTTTATTCCTTTCTTGTACCACGCTTCCCCCTGGTCAGTGGTATACTTGGTTGGCTATTTTGTTTGCTTGAGTGGGAGAGATAGAGCTGCTTCTTGTCTTGGTTTTACTTTGCCTTTTCGTTGGCATTACTTTACTTTTCCTCTCTTTTCGCCTCTTCTTCGTCGTCCTCGCTTTCTTTTGAGTCGTCCACTTCTTCGGTTTCGTCGTCGTCGTCTTCGTCTTCCTGCTACTTCTACTGCCAGTCCTTGGTTAGGCAGGCTGAACACGTTCTTGATCCTGCAGCTTGCATACGTCCTTGATTCTGCAGCTTGCATACGCCCTCGATCCTGCACCTCTACGTCCTAAATCCTGCAACAATACCTGCTCGGTAGTACTCCCCGAAAATACACCCTCGATCGTGCAGGCCGAATACGTCACCGCGCACCCGATCTGCGTAACCGGAACTCTTTGAACCGCAGATTTTGGAACTTTCTTGATTTTGGGTTTTTTTGGGTGGGAATGCGACGATTATACATCAAGACGAGGGATAGCGATTTATCTACGGGGGCTGAGAGTTTTTATTGAAGTGTTCGCGATTGGGAGACGAAGATATTGATCATCAAAAGCCGAAAGACGAGGACATTTAAAAAAAAAACGCAGACGAGACGACAGTTCATCCAAATTCCGGACGAGGATATTAAAGCCCCAAAAGGACGACATCAATCACCAACAAGACGTCACTCATCTAACATTGAATTACCAACGAGTACGACATTCATTCTAAACCGTAGACGACGGGATTTAAAATCGCTCGAAAAGGACGACATTAAAACCGAAAGCGCAGACGAGGAGATTAAACCTCACACAGCAGGACTATATCATTCCACCAACAACATCCAACCATCAACAACCACCATCCACCAACCACGAGTCAAACAACCACGAGTCAAACAACAAAAAACAATGACACTCTCAACCCCCAAAACCACCCTCCTCACCCACCTAACCCGCCTCGAACACCTAGATCTAATCGACTACTCGCAACGGCCCGAAGGCGACATTTCAATCCTCGTCCTCACAATTCTCGCTCTCATGATCCTATGCATTTCACTCTTGACGGGGATTTGCGTGGTACAGTTTGATCCAAGCGTCACGCCGGGCAGGATTGTGCTTACGAATGAGGTGATGGGTGGGGTGGAGGATGAGGGTTTGCCGTTCTTTGTGGGACGGCTTGATGGGCGGTATGTTCGATTAGAGGAGGGCATGGATGAGGAAGACGTTGAAGAGGGAGTGAGGATCGATCAAAGTCAAAGGCTTCGGGGGAGAGGGGAAGGAGTATTAGGATGATACTTCTGTTTTCGTTTTTGTTTGTTTCTATTTTTTTTGCTGCGATAGATTTTAGCCAAGGCTACATTGCCTACCATGTGATGATTATGTTGAGAGATGAAAATTAGCGGTCGACACTGTTTGTATACTATCACTCTTGTATTGGATTTGTGATTTCGTTCTATGTACATTGAACAAAAAAAGGAACCACCAAGCCATCAACATCGTAACAAAAGCATTCGTATGCATGTTCAAGGACATGGCAGCATGGGTATTCATCATTTCTTTTAACCTATTGTGTTCTAATGTAGCGGACAGCAAAAAGCCGAACATCGCTAGCAATGCAAACAAGTGGCCGTCAATGTGCCATAAAAAGAGACATTAAGCGTTTCTCATACAAAGGAGGAAGTAGGTGATTTCGTTGCAAGTCCTCTAGTGGTGAGAGGCGGCGGCGGGGGTGGAAGGAAGCTCCTTGACGGCCTCTTCGATGATTTGAAGGGCAGTCTTGATTTCGTCTAGGGTGATGATGAGCGGTGGTGCAAGTCTAATGATGTTCTGGTGGGTTGGTTTGGCCTGTGTCACAATATTAGTATTTTGTTCGTCCGTTGAATGGATTTTCGATTCGTCCACGCCAGTAGGTCGACTTTCGCTCGTCCTTTCGGAAACCGCGGTAACGTTACGCCTGACGTGAGCAATCTTTAGGGCTCGGCCTACCAAAAGTCCCTTCTCCTTCATCAGCATACACAAATCCCAGGCGCTGTGGCCACCTGTCTTGCTCTCATCAATGACAATGGCGTTCAATAGACCCTTGCCACGGATGAGAGTAATCATCGAGTCCTTTGCTTGAATGTCACGCAGACCCTGGCGGAGAACTTCACCGAGCTCTTCAGCACGCTCCGTAAGCTTCTCCTCTTCGACAATCTCGAGAGCCTTGATAGCAACGGCGCTGCCGAGAGGGTTGCCACCATAGGTAGAACCGTGAGTGCCGGGCTCGATGGTGAGCATGACTTCCTTGCTCCCCAACACACAAGAAACGGGGTACATGCCACCACTGATGGCCTTACCAAGCAAGACGACGTCAGGCTTGATGTTGGACCATTGGTAGCACAAGAGACGACCAGTTCGAGCAATACCGGTTTGAATCTCATCACAGATCATGAGCACATTGTGCTTGTCGCAAAGCTCTCTGACCTTCTTGAGGTAGTCCTCGTTTGGAACGACAATGCCAGCCTCTCCTTGGATTGGCTCAACAATGAACCCGGCAGTTTCCTTGCCGTGGGCCTCAAATGCCTGCTCAAGAGCCTCGATATCGTTATAAGGGATAGACTTGCCGGTCGATGGGCAGACAGAGCCAACTCCTGGTAGATATGGGCCGTAGTTCTCCTTGCTCTCAGGGTCGTTGGACATGGTAATGGCAGCAAATGTTCGGCCGTGGAAGTTTTCTTGAACGCAAAACACCAAGGCCTTGTCTTGTGGAATTCCCTTGACCTTGTAACCCCACTTTCTAGCAAGCTTGACTGCAGTCTCAACAGCCTCAGCTCCCGTGTTCATTGGCAGGACCATGTCGAATCCCATCATGCTCGTCACCTTTTCGGCAAATTTGGGGAAGACATCGTTGTAAAAGGCACGGCTGCTCAAAGTCAAGCGTGAGGCCTGTTCTGTGAGAGCTTGAATGAGTTTGGGGTGACAATGGCCCTGGTTCACGGCCGAGTAGGCCGAAAGGAAATCGAGGTAGTGCTTGCCCTCGGGATCCCAGACCGAGCAGCCGGACGCCTTGGCAAAGACAATGGGCAATGGGTGGTAGTTGTGAGCAGCAAACTTGGCCTCTGCGGTCATGGCAGCCTCGGAGGAAGCGGCATGGTATGTCTTGGTCTGGGAGTTGGGAGTGAAGGCCGTGGCTTTGGCATTCAAGTGGGCATTGGTGGTACCCATGTGAGAGGTCTCGTCCACGGCGATGGGAGACATGATGGATGGATGGATGTATTCTGCAGAGTATTCACGACGGAAGAGATGTCACAAGAAGAAAAGGCAGTAGTAGTGGACTGTATGGAAAGTCTGGGGTGGGAGATAATAAAAATATGGGACAAGAGAGTTCGGCGAGGGACGGCGATCACTTTAATACACCTACGCAGAGCAGCGGCGAGTCAGGCCCGCCAAGAAGCCGCCGAATGAATTTTTTGCAGGCGTTTGCCGGTTGAGCCAGCATCCATCCAGCGAAAACACGCCCGTTACGCGATGACAACCGGTGTTTCGCGTGTTTTATAACTTTGCGTGCGCGAGTCGTCAAAACCTATCTATAGCGATCAAGCGTCCCACTCGCCGCCGGGTCAGCTGACTTGGGCCTGCCGCTGACTGGTCGGCCCGGGCTTGGGCTGCCCCGCTTATGACCGGCCTAGCCCTCGCCGGGCCTTAGGCTCGCCTTATGCCCCCCGCCAGTCCGAACTCGGCCACTGGAGATCTTCGGGCCAGATCTGGGCGATAGGGCGTTTGCACGTCACTCTGCGTCTTCGCCTACACGCAATGCCTCCGACGTGGCCTCACCGCAGCGTCCACCTGCAGCAGAGCCTGTCGAAATTGATACCGGGGCCTGTCGACACATGCGCCGGCGCTGTCGACTCGTCCGCCACGGCCTGCCGTCCTACAGCTGCATCTGGAACCGCGGGCTCGTCCTCAGTCTCTCACCGTAAAAGAAGAACCCCCAGGGGATCGGGCACAGCGCTAGCGCTATCAAGGCCAGCAGCGTGTTGCCCCATCCAAGCCCCAGTTGTTGATACATCTGCAGTTCGAACAACGGAAACGTCGCTCCAAACACAGATCGCAACACCGTGTTGGCCGCCATCGCAGACGCTGCATATCGAGCGAATGTGTCCACCAGGTAGGTATTAATCGACAGAAACGTCGAGATGATTCCCATACCGACAAACAATGATCCAAGCAGCGGCACCGCCCACTGGATGTGATACTGAGTCGTCCATCCGTAAATGATGAGCCCGATGGGTACGGCGGGGCCAGTAAACATGACTGCCGGCAGTCGGTACTCGGGCTTGGCCTTGCCCTCGCTGTGCTTGTTGGCCAAATATGTCAAAATCCGATCCGATGTCGTTCCAATCAATGCCAGGCCCAAGAGTAGACCAATGCCCATTCCAATATATCTATGACGTTGCATCGTCAGTCTCGCTATGGACTCTTTGCGATGCAGTAACTTACACTAATCCCACTGTCCCTGAACTGAAACCATAACTCTCCTCAAACACAAACGTAAAAGTCGTGAACAAAAGTTACATGATGGCATATATGAATGCCATGTAGAGCGACATCAAGAAACAAATGGGTGATAAAAAGAGGAGCTTGCTGGGTCGGACAATAGCTCGGAGAAAAAGTTCTCTGCTAGACACTTGCGAATCCAGCTTTGAGCGAAGCTTCATATTTCCAGTCTCTTTTCTTAGTCTTCGAGTTTTTTTCTCGAGAACGGTTGGTACATATGTCTCTCTCATTCCGAAAAATGCGAGAATCGCCACCGCCCCAGCAGCAATTGTGACTACCCAGAAACTCCTGTACTGCGTCAGTCTGCACACTTAACATAATTCAAGACCATGATGAATTTCTTACCAGCGCCATCCTTCTGCTTGGACCAGGAATCCGCCAGCCACAGGTCCTATGATTGGTCCTAGTAAAGGGCCTAGCGACCAGATCGCCATGGCACCTCCACGCTGCTCAGGTTTCATGAGATCCGTAATAGTCCCACCTCCATTATTTACAGGCGTAACACCCACACAACCGGCTAAAAATCGAAATCCAATAAGCATGTCCATATTGGTACTCACGGCACAAGCAATGGTGAACACAATGAACAACAAATTCGAAATGTGGTAAACGATTAATCTGCCGTAGATTTCACTGAGAGGTGCAATGACGAGTGGACCACTATAATCAAAGTCAGACAGACTGTTTCTTCAAAGTTGAAGGCGTGCTTACACGGCATATCCTAGTAGAAAAATCGACACGACAAACGTTGCTTTGGCCGGGCTATAAGATTGGAAATCTTTTTGTACATCGGGTATACCAGGAGCAAACATTGAAGACGCAAGCGGTGTTAGAAAAGTCAACACTGAGAGCAGACTTATTTGAAGCCATTTCTTTTTCGGTGTCCTATGTTTGTCAGTTTGTCGCTTGGTCGAAATATAAACTTAAAGAGTGGCGAATCGCTGACATACCAGTTGAGAGGATTAGTAGGGTCATCAGGACCATCCCAATCGACGATGTTAGGATCATTACTGATTTCTTCAGTCACAGCTGTCTCGTTTGATAATCGCCCTCCCTTCTCCGGATCAATGGGTCCCGCGTTTTTCTCTCCGGATAAGTGCGAGCCATCATCAGAAGGGTTCGTGGCCAATTGAGCCTGAGGCGAAACTAAATCATGTTGAGCGCCATCCGCGGCCAGTCTAGGCGGTAAAGCGTCGAGATCCTGTCCTTCTTGGAAAGCAAATAGCTCTTGTCCAGGCAAGTCACCGCCCACCAAAGCGGGTGTAGTTGATGCAGGCATTTCGGACAAATCTCGGATTTGGGGCTCCACACAAGCTTTCCTTTCCAGTGTGGGGGAGATCTCAGATGATCTGAGATGACATTCAAGATCAAACGAAATCGTCTCCTTAAAGTCGGCAACGAAAACGATAAAAGATGCTGGGAACTAACAGAAGAGGGAAGGATCGATGCCTTGTATTAGAGTTCAACTCCGAAACGATAACCCTCAAGTCAAACGGAATGGCGGCATCTGGTGCCGTGGGGACATGGTGATTTCTCCGCAATCATCAACGGCAAAGCGGCTATGTATAGGGCTGTGATGCGCCACCCTCCCTCCACCTTCCTTTTGATCTCTGACTTGGACGACCCGCGTGGAGGAAAAGGGGGATTGAACTTTTTTCGCTGGACGTCAATTCAAGCGTGACGATAATTGATTGTATCCACATTCACATCCAAACATGTCTTACAAATAACCATCGACCAATGCCGAAATGGGGCTCCAATGTCATCCGGTATCCCTATTAAGCAGCGGCGCTCGGTTCCTCGGATATTGCTTAAAACCGTCAACGTGCATCAAGCCAATACCTCGTTGGCTCAATGAATTCCCCCCTTGTCTATGTAGCCATTTGCACCGCCGGAACCGGAAAATGTCCACAAGCAAGCATAACCTCGTTCGATTCTCAGACAACTATGATACCTCTCCGCACCATTTCAGCCACCCCTGCAATGAAAACAATGCCAATGGTCATCATCGCCACGACGACGTGCCCATAACCCACGCACAAAGTCCACACTTTCCGTACTTGACACAGTAACCTCGCACGCAACGACATGGTCGAAACGTCCTCTTCATCACGAATCTCGCCCAGTTCCTTCGGCTCACCCCGTCTCCGTCTCAACAAAACCCCCATCTTCGCCGTGCCCGCCTGAAGCGAAATACACATTGTAGCCGAATGCTGGCCGTTGGAAAACGCATCGAGGCGGACTTTACGCCGCGCATACTTTTCAATCGTGCTGACGAATGTCTCATATACAGCCAGACAACTCCGTTTCGTGCCCACGATGTTGAAGAGGTAGTTGTTGTACAAGAACGCATTGCCTTCGTCCCGTAGTTGACGACATGATTGCATTAATCCGGTCGGGATGTGGTGTTCAGGGAGGAGACATTGGAGTTTGCAGGGAAGGGCTTGGATGTAGATTTGTTCGGAGGTGGGGAAGAGGTGTTCGTAGATGAGGTGGCGGATGTCGTAGGGTAAGGTGAGGATGTTTGGAGTTGTTGGTTCGGAAGTCATGTTTTGCGCTTGGAATGAAGCTGATGCGTTTCCTGCTTCTTTTGACAGCGAGGACGCTTTTATATGGGTTTTTTTTGATTACGGTGATTTAATAGACGTGGCGCGTTCAAAGTTTGTTGCCTGGATGTTAGAAGAAGCGTTGAAGCCGACGCCAGAGGCTTTGCTGCGCCTACTTCAGCCTCGCTCGTAAGAAATATTGAGGACGCTTTTGATAACATTATGATACATTACAGAGGGATTTAATTCAAGCAAAGAATAGCGTAAATCAGGCATTTCAAGACTATGTGAGATTGCAAAGTGGTATCGATAAAAAGACAGAATACAACGCCAATGAACAAAATGAGCAAGTGGGTATCGTCAACGCCTGTTCCATCATCCTGCTATGGCAATTCCTCTGCCTTGTGCAAGCATCTCTGACTCAGAAAGCATATCCAATGCTCTTGCACGGCGTCGTCCTCGCAACTCGTTCTCTTCAATCTCTGCAGCCTGAGTATTGGCTTCTTCATACAATGAGCTAGCACAGGAGTGGATCGAATCTCCTCGCAGAATTCTCTCTTTGGGTGGCCCATATTCCATTCTTGAGTAGCCTGTTGGTTGGTAACAGTCTACTTTTGTTGATGGGCCGGTTCCTATTCGTTTGTGTTGTTGTAGAATGTACATCTCTTCTTGGGATGGAGAAGAGCCATGTTCTGCTGTATTGTCGCCGTTATGTGTCAAGTCTGAATCATCCCAGGAAATTGAATACTCGCTCGATGGCGTGCAGTAATCGTCGTGGCATGAGGAGCGCTTGGAATTAGAGCATTGACTCGATGTAGCCGAAAGGTCGCTATCAGGTGGGCTACGGTCAGACAACTCGACTGGCTCTTCGCAGACCATGTCAAGAGCAAAGTCAAATTGCTTGATGGCACTTGGGCTTTCTGCGGATAGCTCGTAAATTTCATCCGGCATCTCATTGGGTGAGAATGAAGTGTTGTTGCTGCCATCCGTATAACTTCCATTACCATAACCTTGAACGACGATCTGGCGATATGAATCGGTTGGTTCGGGATAAGTCGCCGATCGTGGAGGTGGAGCCGACTTGCGCTTAGAATTGTGTCGTCTGGTAAGGCTGCCAACTACCGATCGTTGAATGGCAGTAACAGAGAGTGAGACGCTGGACCTGATTGACGCAGATCGGGATAATGGCTGTGATGTGACTCGCGAGCCTCGGTTGAAACTGAGTTCCGAAGGCTTCCTTGAAAGACCATTGTGGCCGGCAAAGTAGTCCTCTGCGCAATCAGCTTCACAGTCAGGATGAATCGATATCCTGTCCGTCTCTTCCTCATCAGACGAACACGGTTCAACGACCATCTTTGCCGTGTCCATGAGAGACCGAGTCGTCTCTGGCTCTTGGTTATCGTTCCAAGGCAAACAACGAGCAGCATCGATACATAAAGGATACGATGCCTTGTGGGGGTTTCTTACTTCTTGGGGTGCTCGAATAATGCTAATAAGCATCTGCAGCACTCCGTAGATAAGCAGCCATCGAACTTTCCGTGCTTCGCTAGTGCAGATCTTTTCTTCGATTTTCTGCCTCTCAAACCATTGATATTCCTGGACAAAAGGACATACTGCAGTATTGGCATCGAGCGGATTCGTTGCTTGCTCAAGAGCTTGGGTGGAAGCTGCCTTTTTCGGCTCTAACAATGTATTTGATCGATTGAGTTTGAAGCTTCGAAGGCCTTTCGGGGTGTCCAAGGTTCTTCGTCGCTTGATAGACTCTTCGGGTAGTAATGGCAAAGGATGGTCAAGCGGAGTACATCCATAGCGCAAGTCAAATGCTTGAACATTCTGAGCCACGCAAACACCACCATTCAGTCCACGAGTATTGAAAGGGTCGGTGCTCGAGTCATTGTCGACGAGATATTCATAAAGACTCCGGAATGAATCGTACATCTTGGCCCATAATTGCTTGTTCCAGCGATGATTCTTGTGGGGTGGGAAGTATCCCAACTTCTCCACGTAGTAATTGTTGATGCAACTTCTAAACCGATCTAGATGATCGCGGGCTGGATTGGTCAAGCCCAGATGTTCTGGGCCTAATTCCTCTTCTAGGAAAGAACCAACAGCATCAAAAGCGCGCTCCATTCGTTGAAGCATTTCTTGAGAAGTAGTTGCGATGAGGCTTTTGGTTGATGCGCGCAGGCCGGAGTATTCGTGATTGAATTGTAGTCGTTCTTGCATCCCAACACAGTGAGTGAAAGCTTCAATCCACAGGTCCTTCATTCGAGCATGTTCAGCCAATTTCAAACATGCAAGTGCACGATCCGGGTGTTCAGCAAAAGTGGAGTAGTCCAGTTCCGCGCAATAGCTCATGACCATATCCTTGAGCTCTGCTTCACAATGCCATTCTTGCAATCGATCCCAAACATCCATAATAGCATCACCCAATTTATATCCAACGAGTGGTCGAGATGAAGCAAATGCCATACAATTTCGTGTGATCAAATGGAATCGATATTCATCTTCTCCAGATAATCCCACTGGGGCAGGCACATAGAGCTCATATTCAATGTTATCCGGGACATCTTCAGATTCGTCGGTAATAATGGCATGACCTGGGCGTTGATGGCGGCAAGTTTCCAGTAAAAAAGTGCTTTGGAGAGCTTCAACGTCGGCGTAAGTCAATCGCAATCTAGATTCTCGATGGGATTTGTTGTGAGAATAAAGGTGAACTAAACAATCACCCTCTTCCAACCACAGCTCCATATCCTACGAATGAAAGTACATGTTAGATGGTAACTTATCCGGGGTCCTGATTGGTAACTACGTACCTGTGGCAGCTCGCGCCATTTCTTCCATTGTAAAGGAACATTGGCAAGACTGTCAAGAGTCTTGGATCTCGTGCGGGCAATCATGATGGCAACCAGGTCGTTTAAAGAATTTCAAGGCAAACGATATGGCTCGACGACCAGCGTGACCAGACACCAAGGCAACAGACAGAGGCTGTCGACGGCACAGCCGGTCTAATCAATAAAATCAGAAAAGGGCGTCTGAGAGCTTCATCGGCACCGTCGTCCCAATTGCACCGCGGCGGTTCATGCAGATGGTCCCCGACAGCCGGACGCCACAAAGACACAACACAGCTGTGGTGTAGGGATAACGAGGCTTGAAGGTGGTGGACTCAAGGACATGCGGGGCAACTAATTGCACGAGCGACGGGGGGGTGGTGGTGAAGGCTAGAAGATCACCGGCCTCGATGATAACAGTTCTACATGAGCTCGAGGGATTTATTGATCAAAAACATGGGCAGACGACGGCAGTGCACCGGCGGCTCGCCATGACGATGATAGCGTTGAGCGAACAGAGACAGGCCAGAAGGTGGTCGAAGCAGGCGATTGCGGGACGGATGTTCAACCGACGCAGAGAAGTCTTAGAATGCACAGCGTGGGACGGGGCGAGCAACGGATTGGCAATCGATGCGGTATTGGGAAATGAACGGCAGAGGGGGGTTGGGCGACTGCGTGGATGATGCGGCGTAACGGCTTCGCTTCAAAGCTCGGCTGGTGTGGTGTGGGTGCCGGACGACGCGTGGGCCAGATGAGACGAGACGAGACGAGACGAGACGAGACGAGACGAAAAAAACGACGACAACAAGCGAGCGAGAAACATTAGTCCGAGCCGCATGCAATAACGGACGTTCATGTCGCCGGTGTGGAAGAGAAGAAAATGTCATGCCACCGCGAATGCAGACAGGGCAGGGTGTGTAAGGCGATAGAACGATCCATCCATAGACGCCCCAAATGCAGCTTCACAGCATCATCGATACCACTGCACGAATGCCTCGTGCTGATCCGGCATCTTCACAGGGATCCAAGTGGGTGCCATGGGGAGAGCTGCAAGAGCCTCATCATCACATTATTCCTGCACGTTCCCTGCTGGTCGTCAGCTTCGAGACTCGCCCAACCGAGCAGCCCTTCTTTCTCACCTGCTCTGCTCGAGCCGCCTTGAGCAATGTGCAGGCCCATTTCGGCCGGTGGCGCGGCCTCGTCGTCTTCAAACGGTCTACGCGACCACCGACGTGGCCAGCGTCCAGCTTCAATAGCGCTGGGCTAAGGTGTGGCTTTCGCCAGAGCCTCAAATCTGCCCTGTCGTGGCACTCGTAGTCTCCGACCTAAAGCGAGCGCGTTGCATGGACTACTGTAAATGCCTTTTTCTCACCGCTGCATCTAACTCGATTCAGCGGCCTCCGGATCAGCACTTTGCCTGGTAGATCTTCTGGCCACGACGCTTTTGCCACAAGCCAAGAGACGGCATCCGAACGTGCAGGCCTGAGTCGTGGTCGTGCATGTACTCGACGGAGCTTACCGGAAGTAGATCAGTCTTTGCATGATATCAACTCGACGCAATCGCTGCTGCTCACTACACTGTATCGTGATAGTGTGATACCACTGCGATGTCACCATTAGATCTCGACCAGACATTATTGTCTCCGTTAGTATGCGAAATGTCTCAATCACGCTTTGAAGATCCAAAGTCATCATCGTCCCCAAGCATGGAATGTCCCCAGATTCAAGGCAGATATAGGCCATGCAGTGCTGGCAAGTCTAATAATCTCAGTAATATACTTCGCAAATGCTGTCATGACTATGTAATCTGAAGCCGGATTATTCTGGCATACACCGCTATTCATCAATGTGTCCTTTCGTAGAGGTCTCAGTTCAGGCGAGCGACGGACCTTGTCGGCAGCGTCTGCATTGATTGACGTTGGGACGAATGCAAATCTTTGCACTTCCAACTTCGTCCTCCAAGTAAACCAATTCCCTTCAACGCCATTATTACTCGGCCAACAGAAACACTTAGTGTTTCCTGGCGACACAATCCGATCATATCCCATCTTTGAGTGAAATCCGGGCATGAAAGTTCATTTCGTCTTGGTGTGTAAGGGTGCCCATCCAGCCCGCCAACCCATCGAAAGTTGAAAATTTTTTCTCGAGTAAATCCCCCGTCTTGTTTATAGTGTTCTCATCGAGGACCATTCTTCGTCCTCTTGGATTTATTACCGCCCTCACTTTCCGGAGCGCGCTTTTTCCTCTCGGGCTTCTCATCAACCTCGACCAACCAATCACCATCATTCATATTCTTGCCCTTGTACCCATATTTGGGAATCCAATCGCCCTTTGTTTCGTCGTAGACCAATTTGCCATCGCGCTTCTTGGCCTTGATGCCCTTCTTCTCGGCGAACTTGTCCCACTTGGTCTTCTCCTTCTCCTTGGGCACGGGTTTCTCGCGCGGTAATCTGGTCGATGGATCGGGGAGCTTGATTTGAAGATCGCCGTCGCTGGAGCGGGCAATGGTGCAAGTCGTCAGGAGCTGGTTGATCAAGCCTTGAGCGCAATCTCTAGCCGTCGCGGTGAGGACGGCTTCTTTTTCCTGAGCCAGCGATGGGAGAGGATTGGCATCGGAGCACATCAAATGACCGAGGTCAAAGACGTATGGTTGCGCTTTGGATTGAATGTCGGCCATGGCTAAGGTGTGTGTGTGTATGGGTATGTGTAGAGTCGTTAGCTTAGTTCCAGCCAGCTCGAAAATATTCGACTGGATGAAATTATTCCCAAGTCAGGGATTCGCGCTAGTCCTGATTGAGCTCCTCGGCCCAACCCTCGATCGACCCCACGTCATTCGACTCAGGGCATGGCACACCCCCTCTATCCAGGTTTCCAGAGTAAACATAGATACCCTCAAACCCCATCCCTAGAACATTCACAAGCACACTCACATACACACATCCACATCTAAACCAACACCAAAACCCCCCAACCACCACCAAAATGCACAACCTAGCCCCCTTCACCCCACCCCTCGGGCCTCAACCCCCAAATCCACACCTCTACGCCCCAAAACAAGTAACCCTGCAAATGAAAGAAAAAGTCTTCTCCCTCAGCGGCGATGACTTCACCGTGAAAACAACCGAAGGGATGACGGTGTGCCAATGCCACGGAAAACTGCTCTCAGTACGAGACAAGAAGAAATTCACCGACGCGGCCGGAAACGAACTGTTCACGCTCAAGAACAAAACCTTTGCGATTTCCAAATCGTTTCACGGTGAAAGTCCCAATGGACATGGGTTTGAGATTAAAGGACATTTGAAGCTGATGGGGAGTAAAAGTACGGTGGAGTTTGTGAATGAGGTTGATAAGTCGCCTGTCGAGCTCGAAGTCAAGGGCGATTGGATGGATCGTAGTGCTTCGATTACGTGGGGCGGTAGGCCGGTGGCGCATATTAATCGGAGTTATTTTAATGTTCGGGAGATTTTTGGGGATAAGCAGACGGTAAGTTGATTTTAATAAATTTAAGCGGATGAGATGTACTGACAAATGATAGTATTTTGTTACCGTCGCTGCCAACGTCGACCTGAGCCTTATCGCGGGCATTTGCGTCGCCCTGGACGAGCGTGAGAACGAAGAATAAACGGGCCAAACTACAGATGATGACTTTTTAAAGCCAATTCCACACGACGACTTTTCAAGTACACGAGGCAAATGTTGAAAATGATTTCTCCCCATTTAATATTGATACATGTGATGTACTTGGTGACACCAGATCTAAACACAGGCGCTCCATTGCGTCTCTTCAGCATCAATGGTTTTTTTTGATAATCCCAAAGAAGAACCGAGGCAAGTCCAAATTCGCCATCGCCTTGAAATATGTTCCAACGTATATCTATATCCATCCTGTTCCTGGTTGAGCGCCTGTCCGCAGATTGGTACTTCACCCTTCAATGAACCCCTTATATTGGCTGTACAGAAAGGAAACAAGTCAAACCCGTGTAGCATGTTCGGTCGTGGCCACAATAAAGTAATATATACTGACAGTGCAGCTTATGTGATGTTGAAAGTTTTCAATGAAATGCCAGACATGGCGACGATTATGTAAAAAACAAGGTCCGAGGTGATGGAGCATAGTCGGCTCACTCTCCAGACAAAATAACAAAATGTTGTTCCCAAATCCAACCCAAAGAGTTGGTAGCATCGTCCTGATTCTTTGCAAGCCAGAGTTCTCCTTTTTGTGCAACGACATCAAAGACTTCGCCTTGAACGTAAGTGAGATATGGATATCCAGCCTCCCGACGAGTCTTATCAATGCTGAATTCGAATAGACTGGCACAGACAAACATGACAGGCGTGTCGTCTGGTGCTCCTTTGGGAGACGGAGGTACAGTCGACTCTGGAGTGCCAGTAGGTAGTGCAGAGTTGAATATCCCAGAGAAGCGCTGGTTATCTTGCAAATTGGCAGCATAGTTGGTGCTAGAAGACGGCCGTGAGGTTCTAAAGTTGTTGTCGCTATTAGCTCTCTGAGCTTGATAAGGGGATTGCTGTACAACTGAAGTCGCAGTTTCCGGTCTACTTGATGCATAGCCGTTGTTCGGCGTGGTGGAACTGGACCATGATGGTGGTGTCGCAAGCATTCCGGAGTTAGGTGTCTGTGATGGCGTGCCGCGGTTCGAATACGATGAATTAGATCGAATCCGACCGCCTTCAGTTCCCAAAAATAATGGAAGATCAACGGCAGGTGGACAATAGCCGCTATTTCTCTTATTGTTGAGGGTCATTGACAGATTAGGCGAACTTTCACTGCCGACAGATCGAGTTCGCTTAGAATTCTCCGATATCGACGGTGGTCTGCCAAACGATTGGTCCGAGTCGCCTGTCAACGTTGTGGTTGATACTAAGAAGTTGGCCGAGTCTGCCAGTAATGAGCCATTGCATATACCCAGTTCCGTAAGCTTGTCCTTAACAAGATCGTAGTCGGGCTTAAAGGCGGGTTCAATGTGTTGAATACTCGCAGGAATATCAATGGCATCGATCGTTGGTCGCAGCTTGCGTTCCCATACGTTATACCACGTCAGCTGAATGTCCAAGAAACAAGTCAGACAGGATTGAACCAAGCTTGCAGTGAGACTGTACAGCTTTGGAAGCTCAAGTTTGAGATGTTCATTCAGCGCAATGTACATTTCAGATGCTTCCAAGGTCTTTTTGTCGGGCTTTTCGCCACGCTTTTCAATCGCTTGACATTTGGCAAAGTCCAAAATCCGCTTCTTGCGTTGATTGATAGCATTCTGAGGTCCTTGGTGAAGCTTAATGCACGTAATCATTGGATCAATGACGCGCTTCTGAACGGCCGTCTTATGGTCTGGGAACGCAACGGCGACAATCTCACGTATTGCCTGACCGTAGCGACGCCATTTGCTCTCAATCTCTGGTAAACTGCTCGGATTGACATCTGTAAAGAGTTCCAAAGCACTGGCGCAATTGTTAATCTGCTCCATGGATTTGTCGATCCGCTGCAAGTAATCCTGAACGTCACGCATACAGATTTGTAATCTGATGTAATGACCGCCGAATCGATGAACTAAATCGTCAAACTCTTTATCTTGATATGCTTCTGCGATGCCTACGCGCTCCTTGAGCTTGTCGGTACGACGCCCAAAAGCTTTGGCAATTCCACTGCGAACATCGGTATCTTTTGTCTTGCGGTTTATGATTTGATCAACTATATCGGCTCGCTTTTTGGCATCGTTGATACGAGTCAGCATGTTGACGGTATCCTTCGCGGCAGCCTTGAGAGCCTCATGGTCTGGGTGGTCCGGTGGTGTTGTCTCTAACAACTGTTGAAGAAGCATCGGATACTTCGAAACGCGCTGAGTTGGCTTCACCAATAGAGAATCCAAATCCCATGCCGAAGTAATGTCACTTGCGTTGTTGTGGCACTCATCGAGCCAGCACTTGACAGGAGTCGTATGTTTCAAGGCCGAGAGTCTCTGATTAGCGGCGTCATGATTCTTGAGATAAATCCCGTAGACCTGGTCCATCTGTTGCAAGTTATTCAGGAATATTTGGCCCACGGTAGTGGTACGATCTTTCGCGTCATCTAGAGTGTCATTAACGGTTGAAGATGCGCCAAAAGATGCCTGCCCAGTGTGATCGCTGTGAGTGGTTGATTGGCTCTCTCGTTTGTTGAGCCAACGCATCTGCTTTGGAGGAATGTAAACTGATGAGACCGCTTTGCGCAACTCATCATAGAAACGCAGAGAGAAACGTTCAATCTCATCGCAGTTGCCAAAGAGGGTCTTTTTATCATCCGCTGATACCAGGTCAGCAACAGTCGCCTTGTAAATATCTTCGATAATCTTCAAGTCCTGGTGATATGTGTTTTCAGTATCGAGAAGTTCCTTGATGATATGCCGGCGTTTCGAAAGGCGTTTTTGTTCGGGTGTTGCAGATGAAGTCTTGGTCAGCTTCGATGTGCTATCCCCACCTGTGTCGACAGAGCTTGTTCGTGTCGACAGTGCAGGTAGCGATGACATTGACAAAGACCCTGGAACTGGCGGGATACCAGGTATCCGCTGGCTATCCATCGATGGGCGAGACGAATCTGTCGGCCCCCACAGATTTTTGCGGAGCCTTGGCGACATCTCGCCAGACTCGCGCTCCGAGTAGGTCGAGATTGCCCGAGGATTATCATTCGACTCGAGAGGCCGTCGTATTACATTGAGTCCTTGCAAAAAAGGTGGCAGAGGCGGCGCGTGATCAGGCGGTGGGTGTGAGTGTTGTATGCTTGTGGCCTTCTCATCGCTCTGGGTAGACTCAACATCATTGCCAGCCGTCTTGGAGTTGTCGTCAGTTGGCATACGAAGACCATCTGCAATGCTCGCTGAAAAATCAATGCCATGGCTGACGCTTGAGCGAGGAGTGTATCCAAAATCCTTTGGCGGTGGCGTAGGTCCATTCGCATGTGAGGCACGAAGAACATCCGCTGAATCTTGTTGTCGCCTGTCCCACTCCTCATCGGCTTTCTTTACTTTTGCTGCGAAATCCTCTTCACTTTGCGCCAAGGTCGGAAGGTCATCGAGACTCGCATTGGTACTGTACACCAATGCAGTACCCATTACAATTGCAGCATCTGGGGGAGTGTCTGGAGTCACTAAAGGAGCTTGGTATTGACCAAATTGAAGACTTCTGTGAGGTGTTTGTGGATCCACAACACCGTCGAGGAAGTCTTGCATCCTTTCATCGTTCGGTTCATCCTGTGACGCATTGTGTTTTGAATCACTCATGTGATGCTGCATGTGACGCAAATTATCAGGTTCATGATTGTCCGCGCTCTGATACTGGTCTAACATCCTCGAAACATCTTCATTGCGAGCAAGCGATTCACTCGTCGCCATGAAACTCAAAGAGGAATTGAAAGAAACGGGCTTCAAGGTCTCTTCATGTGACATTTCCAACTGGGGCGTGTCAGTTGCCACTCGCGTCTCGGAAGCTTCATTCATATCAATAGGTGATTCAGCCTCGATAGTGTGCGTGAAATCAAGATGGTTTGGACCGGTGGTATTAGCGTGTCTTGCTGATTCGCTCGCTTGAAGAATATGTTCAGAAGGCCGATGTTCACCGCCAGTATGAAAGCTGGGAGCATCGTCAAGCATGATCTTGATTGAGCCCTGGTCGCCGTTCGGACCGCGAGAGAGGCCCCATCGGCCTTCTATGTCGCTTGGACTGTCTTCCGCGGCAGATGCGGATCCACTTTCATCGGCGAATTCTGTGCCGCTTCTACTCGCATCAGATGGGCTTCGTTGTCGCATGCGCATAACATTTTCGAGCAGGCTCGATCGCCTTGATTTTTCAGCTTCGGTTTCCTCAGCAGCCTCTACGTGTACAGAAGGTGTTTTGGTTTGTGCAAGTGAATGTGCGTAGTAGATTGCCGCACTGAGCAACGGTAAAGATTCATCAGTAGACGTGTTCAGATCTGACACGGTTTGATCGCCAAATTTCCCGAGAATTGGGCTCTCGACGTCGTCAAATCCCGTGTTCCGGGTCAGTGCTTGCGGCTCGTCGCTCCGCTGCTCAGGCCGCTTATCAGCAATATTATTGCCGGCATTGTTTATTTCTTCGTCCTCGGCACAATGCTGCTCAGCAATCGTGTTCATGTCTTCTGTTATAACATTTGCTGAACGTTGTCCCGTAGGCGATGTTGTACTATCTTCGACAGCATTCTGGTTTGGAGCGCCTCGCTCAAATGATCGCTGCCGTGAACTCTTTCTGCTCTCTTGTGAACGACTTCGATCCAAGTTCTTATTAATCGCATGTTGTATTCTCGCTCGACGTTCGGCAAAATCCACTTGGCTGAGTTCCGGTATCTTGCGCCTCGATCGTTCCTTATGTCCATCATAAGGCTTGCCCAGCCACTGCTCGCTAGGTCGTCGGGAATCTACCGAGTTGGCTCCCTGAAACCTTTGGGCGGCTCTTGCACGACTCGCAGAGGTTGTTGCAGAGCTTACTGGCTGCCGGGGCCGAGAAGACCGCAGTGGCGGCGATGTCTTGGGTGGAGGGGCAACAATTTTGGCCGATAGCATATGGCTCGAGGGTAGATTTAAAGCGCTTGGAGGCTGATAACGACTTTTACGACCAGCACCAGGCACGGCGTTTTCTTTTCCGGGTATTGGTTTTCTTCGTGTAGGTGATTTCTGAGTTTGATTTCGATTTCGAGCGGGAGATTTCGAAAGGGTAGATGTCGATCTCAAGTGTAAGTCGTCGTCTGACTTGTATCGTTGATTGCTGACGGGAATGCGAGTGGTCGGAGAAGCGACTCGAGAACCCTGGCTCTGTTTCTGGGATACTGGATTCAAAATGGTGTTGGGAATAAGGAGATTTGGCAAACTGGGCGGCTGTTGCGGTCGGTACGGGTCCATATCACTGCGGCTTCGTTTGTGCTTTAAGATCTGGTTGGCATCCAACACAATGGCCGAAGACGAAGGATCTTGTTGCGAGGGATATCGTCCGTATTCGATCAAGGCACTACTCTCACTCTGCCTCCGGCCATGGGTGTAATATGAATTCGAGCCATCCTGACCGATCTCATAGCTGGACATCTCGTAACCGGGAACTGAATAGTCCCCCAGGAAGGAGCCGTCTGGAGTGATTTCGCCAAAGAGCGGTTTGCTTGCTGCGTTGGCTTGTCTGGTCGAAGGTCTTGAGTCCTTCGGGCTGTGCGTGTAGTCCCGTCTCTTCTCGCACATGTTCGGGCCTTGAGAACCATTTGATGCCATGGTTTCGAGGAACCTATCTGACGATCTAACATGGGAAGGTCGTCTTCTCTGCCCTTGCCTTGCGCTAGCGTTGCTCATCACACTCCCACTTCGGCTCCTGGCGTCAGGCTTCGGCCCGCTATTTGCATCAATAGCCTGTGCAGCTTCGGCTCCTGCACTCTGATCAAACATGGTCGCAATGTTCATGACCGAGCCAGGAGGCCGCTGAGCTAGGACGGGATGTGATCGGGCATTATTCAATTGTGGACCGGACGAGGCTCGCGCCTGTGTGCGCGCAGGCGGTGACGTGGACATGGATCGAGAAGCGACGGTCGCGGGAAGATTATGTAGCGAGTGTAGCTGCTCGGGCAGCGGAGAGGGGGTATCGTAGGAGGGAGAATTCGAGCCGGAAAACGGAGGGTAGAGCTCGAATGGATAGGCTAGAGGCCCGTTGATGCTGGCTGACATGATGACGGCGGGTGATGTTGGCTCGCTGTCGTGCTGGCTGTCGCCCCCGTGGGCAGTCGTCCTGGGAGCGGACATGTCTGGTTTGCGGTCATTGCATTTCGCCGAATGCCCGACGAAGTGCAGCGATGATCGCGTGGACCGCGGTCGAGAGCGGGAGAGCGAGCGTCGGTCAGCTGCACGTGTCGGCGGCAACTGCAATGGACGAGCGGGCGGACGAGTGTCGAGGACCAACGACGACGGGCAGTCGAAGGCGGAGACGAGGGGAGGCGGGGGAGTTGGGGCAGAGGACGAGGTCGCGGAGAGGGCGAGGGTTGAGTTGTGCAGTGTCGTGTCGGCGGAGCAGCGTGGTGGCCAGGATGCAGGTCGGAGATCAGTGGGTTTAGGTATGGAGAACGTGCGGTCACGGGAAACGAGTTGCAGAAGCCGCTTTGGGCGTCGTCAGCAGCAGCGAGGCATAGTCGAGCCGAAGCAGGGAAAAAGTAAAAGCAGCTGGTTCGCCGGGCTGCGGCAGTACTCCTGCGTCCAACATGACGTCTGGACATCAATCTACGGATGATGCCTCGGTCGACTCTCCTATTCTGTTGTTCTATTCTACGCTACACGAGGTGGTGGTGGTGAATAGTCGATGATGGGCTGGCAAGCGACGACGGGAGGCCCGGGAGGAGGCACGATTAGTCTACAAGTATGCACGTAAGCAGGCAAAGCAAAGCACTGTACATCGAGACTGGTAATCGTCGTTTGGCCACGCTGCTTCTAAATATTGACGCTGAGACGCGAGGCGTTGGGTGAAACACTTTGCGGTTAACGCTCCGCCCACCCGCGAATAATAACACGGCTCTGTTATTTTGTTGGCTCGCCAGGGTCTGGGAGCGCGCCTCTTGGGTCATCTAGCCAGGTACCCGGGGACCAACGCCATGGGCTATTTCGACCTCAGCAATCCCCCCGCGTAGAATCAACGCGAAGAGTCTGATGCTTCTTTCACACAATCATGCGCAGACATTTGACAGCTGCTTGTCGGTGCTTCGTGTGACGACTCTGTGTGTGCGCCCTGTGGGCAACTCGTCCGTGGCACTCCCCACGGCCTTTGAACCATGCCGCACCTGAGGCGATCAGCGTTCCATGATGACGATATATATATAACGAGCTCTAGACTCCTCTCTTTGTTTCAGCTCCATCGGTTCGTCTCATCATAGCAAGATCGGTCTATTGACTGCCTTGCGTCGTACCTGCAGCCTTTGCCCCTGCTTCTTGCCAACCCCCTGTAATATCAGGCGCAACATCTAGGCACAACCGCCATTCCGCCGTCACATCAGAACGCGGGTCGAATGCGATCTCGCTTTGATTGGTGCGCATTTCAAATCATCTCAAGCAGTGCCGTTGACGCCTGCTTGACCTTCCTCCATCTGTCTACAGTCAGCATTCGACCTCAGAACCGACAACCATGGTGTTTGAACTTACCTTTTTAAGCATGTTCTCTATTTTACGGTGCTCAAAAGTGAATCGTGGGTATAGAAAAGGTCGCAAATCAAATCGGTTGTCATCAGGCGTGTAGGATTCGAGATATAATCCGGGGGTCATGGTGGTCATCTTGTGGCGATTGATCGCATAGTAGTACATAAAGTCTCGTACTTTCTTGTACACCCTGCGCGGTTCCATGTGATCGCTCCAGTCTACGACGAGACGTTCAAACATACCAACTGTGCCGAGTTTGAATGTCTTGCGCAGACGACCAAGAATGGAGAGTTCGTCATATGTGAAACCCATGTCAGCTTCGTCGCTTTGTACGTAGCTTTCGGTAATCGGCTCTAGCTCGGCAGTTGGAACGGCATCCAAGAATTCAGCAAGAATGGGTAGTCCGAAATTCTCCTCGGCCCATTTGATGAATCGCTTGAGATCAGTCTTGGAGATGCCTCCAATTGGATTGATGTCTGCAGACGAGCAATCATACTTTGTGAGATATCCCCTCAGGCACTCGTCTACATTGGCGGATCCAAGAACGAGAAGACCGCCCGTCCTACCTCTCGATGTGGGAATCAATTGACCCAATGCATATGCTAGGACCATGCGAGACCGTGATTGGAAGTTTTGTAAAGCTAGATTCTCAGCCTGTGAGCCGCCGTGGACTTTGAATTTCGGCTCAAAGTCAAGTATACCAGTGACGACCGAGTGTAGCGATTGGACCATGGGGTCAATATTTGTGTCGATATGGTGGGCGCCTATTGCGGCAGCCAGCTGTATCGCCCTGGTTCGAGTTTCTTTTGAGGATTGTTGCTTCATGCCCATGAATACAGTACAGAATATCTTGTTACAGAATTGTTCTGGCGTCATGTTCGATGGTATTTCGCCACCACACAGGCGTTTGACGTCCTCCGCGACAACCTCGTTTCCAGCTTTGAGCTCCTGCAAAACCAAACGACACATGCTGTAGACAATAGTGGCAGTTGCACAGCTGTCAATTCCACCGCTTAGCGGTACTATGAATCCAGCTGCTTTAGAGCGGCGAAGATAGTCCCACAACCAACACGCTGGTCCCAGTGCGATTTCTTCCTCCGGGAGATGGTACCTTGGTTCCCTTTCGGACGTCAACCGTGCCGTTGGGTCCAGCACGGTTGCATCTCGGCATAAATAAAAGTCAACTTGGATGCGTTCGAGTTGTTGAACCTTGGGATCATTGGCTTGCATGCCGCGACTTCGAGACGTTCTCCATGCCCAAATCTCGTCAAGGTCGACCATGGCCGTTTGGACCTCGACATCGCGAAGAGAAAATTGAGAGCCCTGGGCGAGGACTTTGCCAGAGTTCAAGATGAGAGCACAGCCGTCATAGTACAATCGATCACCATCGCAGCCCCGTTGGTTGGAATACATGTAAACGCCACCTGTCTTGGCCGTGGCTTCCTTGATCAAGTTGATGCGTGTATCGAGCTTGCGCAATTCATGATGGCTACCACTTGAATTGAGAACAATCTCAATGCCCGCGAGACTGTAGAGTGAGTGTGGTGAGTTGGGCGTCCATAGTTCTTCGCAGGTTTCTGAAGCAAAAGAGGCATCAAGGGCTTCAAATGCAACTTCGCCGATGCGGCAACGTTTTTGATTTTTGGCCAAATTTTGAATGACTCGGGGGAGGATGTAGTCTTCCACTCGGCCTCTGGGCCATGGAGAAAAGTATCTCATCTCTCGGAAGTTGCCGTCATTGCACAAATCAAGCTTGGGGCGGATAGCGAGAATCTCGCCGTTGAGGGCAAGAGCGCGAGCATTGTAGCTGCAACCACGATGCTGCACGGGCAGTCCCAAGTCGATGATGATATCTTGACAGTCGGGGTGGGCGATAATCTCGGCAACAATGTCCCAGGAGTTTGCATAGACATCATTCTCCAACCAATGATCCAGAAGACCGTAGCCAGGGACACAAAGCTCCGGAGTGAGAATCAGAGTTGCCGAAGCGGCCTTGGCAGCCTTGACGGCCTCGATGATGCGGTCTCGATTGCCATCGTAGTCAAGCGACCATTGATTCAGTTGCGATGTCGCCAGAACACACTTGCGCGTCATTGGAAGTTGAGGGGTGTTGTTGCGCGGTCGGGGTGTTTTGATAAATCGGCGTGACTATCTCAACCGAGTCATCCGAGGCGGCTGGCTGAGAGATGGCTTGGCGGCGTTGCTTTCAGGTGCCAGGGTGGAATGGGCACGGGTTGACGACGGCAGTGTTGAGCCACGAATGTATACCATCAGCAGCGCGATTCCAAAGTTTGATTGGGATTGGAATTGCAGTCGAGTAGACTCTAGACATATGACTCGTGAACGGACTGGATCGATACTACACGTGTGGCTGTGGACGAACGGGCGTCTTTTCTGGGCCAAAGCCGAAAAAGGTCTGGGAAAGCCGGCGTCGACGACGCCATGGCCGGCCGGCTGGCAACGCCTCGGCGGCCAACATGGAGGTGGACATGGACACCGGGGAGGGTGTTGGGCGTGCGAAGTGCATTGATTCTACGAGTGGTCTATGTAAGTGAGTGAGGGCGGTGGATGAGCGATGAGCGCTTCTGCACGAGAGCAGCATCGGGCATACAGACTGACATCGGCTGGCCAAATCGACAGACATGTGGAAGAGAAGAGCCGCAAGTGGGGCGGGCCGTGGCCTAGTCCATTACAGGCAGGGAACGAGGGCAGAGTGGGAAGTGGGCAGCTCTGGACGCCCGTCGACGTGGATGGCTCGCGCGGGACGGCGAAAAAGGATGCTTGCGTGGCCCGTCCACGGCGACTCTGGCAGGTGCCGCGGCATATCACCTCACGAGCTGGAGAGATATCGCTTAAACATCAATAGTCATGATGATGATGATGATGATGATGCTGGCGAGCCGGCTACTGTACCTGGCACTGGCCGACGGACCAGCGTGCGCAGGGGCCGATGCAATTTCACGACGTCGTGTAGAGTCGCCGTGGCAGAGTGCTAGTCTCCTCGCTGGACGCTGGACGCAAGACTAGCCTCCTATGTTGCTCTCTGTTGCTACCACGGCACAATCTGGTGGCGGGCTCCTGCTCAGCAACAGCCACGCAGACCCGGCACTAGCAACCGTCGCCGCCCCGATGCGTGCTAGCGCCCACCGCGCGCTTTCCACGGTGACGCCTGCATAAACTGCTGTCCGCGGCCTCATCAAACCCACGTCGGCTGCCTTCGTCTCCCTCACGTCCTCTGCCATTGCACTGCGCTTCCACCCGCCCATCTCGCATCCTCCACGTCCAGCCATCCATCCATTGCTACGTTCGCATCTCCGTAAGTCTCGTCCTCTGCACCCTCGCCACGCTCCCGCCCCGCCCTTCGCAGCTCGCAGCTCGCTCCGCTGTCTCGCCCGGTCCCTGCAGCGAAACGCCCCCCGCAACCCATACTGATTGACCGTCGATCCTTCAGGCGATTTACCTCCATCAAAGCCTCGCTACCACGACTACAACCATTACCACCGCCCTCGCCAACATGCTCTTCCGCGCCCTTCTCGCTGCCACGGCCTTCACCGGCCTCGTGAGCGCCCAGAACGCCACCAGCACCTACACCGTCGACCCCAACTCGGTCGCTGCAACCGAACGCGCAACTTGGTGCGCCAACCAGCGCACCAACTGCTACTCCATCTGCGGTGGCCAGGCTTATCCCAACACTTGCGACGACGTGAGTGACTCCCTCGCGCCATTGTTCTCCTGACGCACTTGACTGACGCTTGCCACCAACAGACCACCCTTGCGTGGACTTGCACCTGCACTGACGGCTCCAAGCCCAACATCTCGGACTACCAGAACACTATTCCTTCTTTGGAGTGCAACGCCTGGTTCAGCCAGTGCATTGCGGAGAACACTCAGGACTTGGCTGCCCAGGACCAGTGCAAGTTGGTTCACTGCGGCACCAAGGCTCCCAACCCCGACACCAGCAGCACCAGCGATAGCTCCTCTGCAACCTCCACCGCGTCTGGCACCGGCACCACTGGCTCTTCCACCACCTCCACAGCTGCCTCTGGATCTGGAACCGCTGCTGCATCTTCCACCCACGGCTCCGATGCCACTGTCATCGGTAGCCAGTACGGCACTGGAATCCTCGCTTCCGCCTTCCTTGCCCTTTTTGGTCTTGCTCTGTAATTTGACCTCATCACCTCGTATCGACCAATGTTTGAAAAGCAGGTTTAATACACGAGCCCGATTACACAGGCTCCATTGTGGGCCGACGTCTTCTTTCAGCTACGGTCCTGATTACATATCTCTTGACTGTGTTCACGACTTATGCATTTTATTGAGCGTTCTATTCAGCGGTAGCCAAGTTGGAAAGCCAACTGCATGTAGCAGAGTGCGCAACACTGCACATTAATGAGACGATTCACGTTTAATATTCCACCTCTTGCATCTCATCATTCTCTTTGTCTGGTGCATTCATCTCCTCGTCCAATTCTCTGTAACATCCCTTTGCTTTCATGGACTTGAATCAAGGTTGCGAAAAAGTCTTTCGTTTCATCATATTTCATTGCTCATAAGACACAACGTTGCTTCAGGCGGAAAATCACCAGACCTTCATCAAGGCCTTTTCCATGTCCCTCCAGAATGCTCCCCAACGCCATTGCTTGGTCCTCTCTAGAAAGAATGTATTCTAACCGTGTCCAATATCCGAGACTACGCTTTCCGCTCCTGCTTCTTGGCATCCATTTGATCAAACGGATTCTGCGTCTTGACCTCCGCACTCCCCAACCCATCTCTCGGGCTCAAACTCAATCGATGGTCCTTGCCATGAAACACATGCAAGCCCACATCCGTCGCCCAATCCGCATATCCCTGGCCCGGCTCCCCGGGCAGCGGTAGTCGCATGCTGCTATCTGCAATGAACCCGGCGTGCTTCATCATGTCGAAGAACACGGCTTCGCTGTCATGCCGGGTTTTGGTCGAGACGACGATGACGGCTTTCGGCGAGCGGACGAGTAAGCCCAGAAGCGTTTGCACGAGCGGTTGCAGCGTGTCGGTGTTGTAGGTGCATTCGGAGACGATGATGAGGTCGTTGGGCCGGGATTGGATTTTGTCCGGGAGTGCGTCTTCCCAGTCGAGTGGCGCGAATGTGACTTTGGATGCCATGGCTGGTCGCATGCGTGCAATGTTCGCTTCGACGAGTGAGGTTACTTCGGGGAGATCGGTCAGGAGCACGTCGCTGTCCGGAACCATTTGCGCAATGCTGATGCCTACTGAGCCGCAGCCGCAGCCGAGCTCGATGATGTTCAGGCGACGGTATACAGCCGACACGAGAGCGTATTCCAGTAATGGCATCGTCGTGCCGCCTTGTAGAGAGATGGTCTGGTCGATATGCTGGACCAACGCCTGACTGCCATCCCACAGATGTCGGGCAATACTGTCCCCAGCATCCTCCAGCAACGACACCGTCCGCTCCGACAGCGCCGTAAACCTCCTCTCCACCCGCCATCCACTCTCAAACTCCCCCTTGATAGGATTGACCACGCCACTCCACACATCCACCACCGGCGGCAAGAAGCCTATATATTGCGTCTCGCGGCTCTTGACAGCGACGTGTAAACACGCCGGCCAATCGACATCTTGCCGTGTGAGGTCGAGTGAAATGGGTAAAGACCGCGCTGCGCCGCGCCACGCAATCGTTCGTCGCAGGTAAATGTCGCCGTTGGCTGCTGTGTCGCGTAGAGTCGCTACGAGCTCGAGGTCGGCGGGATAAAACGTCTCGCCTAGATCAGTGGTGACGGTCACGACGGCTTGGAGTGAGATGTTGTTGTTGACGACGTGCACCTTGGGCGTTTTCAGAAACCGAACTATGAAAAAAGAAAAAAGGTCAGACACATGGCGGGGGTTTCCTGGTATGCAGAAATACAGCTATATCGCCGTGATGGATCGACAATACTCACTGTAATGCATATTCTCGAGTGGAAGAAACGCACGGGTCCCTCGATCGTTTGTGCGCAGTAGGATACAGTGCAGTCGAAA
Source organism: Acrodontium crateriforme (assembly GCA_033807595.1). NCBI lineage: Eukaryota > Fungi > Ascomycota > Dothideomycetes > Mycosphaerellales > Teratosphaeriaceae > Acrodontium > Acrodontium crateriforme. The sequence continues at coordinate 1,280,237 of CP138584.1, read as the reverse complement.
GAATAATACGCAAGCAAAGCTTGCAGAAAGGATCTCCGCGTCACCAAAAACGTGGAGAATACAATCAAAAGTAAGAAGAGCAAGAAAACAAAGAATCTAACAGAAATAAAATCCTGGCGCTCTCTTCAACGAGGTGGCGCTCCTGGGGTAGCTATTCATGTGGGGGGGGAACGTGTGTAGCAGCAGTAGCAGTACCAGCGGCCAAAAGACATGGATCATTCTGTAAACATTGTCCAGATGCTGGGTCGTTTTCATGTCCTGCAGTCTGGAGCGTTCCAAATTTCAACAAAGTGGTGAAGCGAAGCGGGCAGGCATGGCCCATGTGGATCGAGCCATGGCCTGGAAATGCAGGGTCTAGAGAACTTCTGGACCCAACCAACACCTAGACTCCTGTAACTAACTAGGTACTGTACCTCGTTGTACTTTTTTTCGGCTGAGAAGAACCCCTCACGAAGAAAGGAAGAAGCATGGTGTTTGGCGCGTGTGTTACGTGTACGACGAGAATTAATTTGAACATGGGTTAAGGTGTCCAATACTATGGAGGGCTTGCATCGGCGATTGAAGCCCATGGCGACTTGATTTTACTCATTGCCAACTATGCTCATCTCTGCGTCTCTCTTGCCCTCGGTGATACCTCGAATTACCATGTCTCTGTTGTTAGGACTACCTGCGTCGAGTTGTTTCAAGATCCCAGGTCTATTTCTTTGGCATTTCGCCCGACAAGAGCTAGATCCAAGTCTCGGCCTTGCAATCCGAGGAAATTGAGCCCTAACATCTAACCCTGACTTCAACGGACATGAGAAGTACCACGACCCCCTACAGGTTGGCGACAAATGCGACATGAAACGCGGTTGAATTATTGCTACTATCATTATTCTAAGGTTTGTGCGTGAGTCTTTTTTCGCCTTACGTCAGACAGGTAGCCACCAAACAAATGGAAACCCGCCAAAGTTTCAATGAAATCGTCATTCGGTTCTTGATCTATGGTTGCTGACCAAATCTTTTCGCCTTTAGTCAGGGTTTACCCTTGGCTTGAGATGCAAGATATATCTTGTAATCCTGCGAGGCAATTAGGTCAAGTCGGTGTAGCCGTGTATATCAAATACTCAGTCTCACCTCACAGGTTCGTCTAACAGCTTCCGCTGTTCCAATGACCGGCTTGTAACTATAGCATGATTAGTTTCACCTGATAAATACCACGACTAAGATATCTTACCCAAGAATCCTTCTTGCTTTCTGATTATCGCTATACTGCGTGCGAATGCCGTCTTTCACGCTTCCTCGGTCCAAAGTAGGAGCAGTTCGCGTCCACCACGTCCACCATTCCAACATCCAGCCAGCCGCCCAAGCTAAATTGGTCGGTATCTTCACCCTGAAACTAGGATGATGGTCAAACTGCGCCCACACATAAGCAAGGAAGTCCCAAAAATACACTGGTTCCTCATTGCTGATGAAAAAGGCCTGTCCGGCGGCCGTTTGCGTGGTGAGCAGGTTTTCGGCTGCAAGAACATGTGCCATGACGGCGTTGTCGATGTACATAAAATCGTAGAGATTGTTGCCGTCTCCTACGATGAAATTGGTCTCGCCTTTGGCTATCAAATCATAAAAGACACTGATGACGGCTCGATCTCCTTCGCCAATAATGGTACACGGCCGTAATGCACAGGCAATGAGTCCTCTTTCCGCCACTTCAGGAGATAGCACATATTCCTCGGCCATCGTTTTCGACTTTCCGTAGTGTAAATGTGCATAGCCGAGGGGTACAGTCTCGTTCATGAAAAAGTAGTCGTGGTCCAGATCGTCGACCGTCACCGTGCAACTGGACGTGAAGACGAGCTTTTTGCATCCTGCCTGCAGAGCTGCATCGACAATGTGTCGTGTTCCATCGTAATTCACAGCCTTGACCAAATTCCAGTCCTTGGGATCTGTACTGTAGCGCTTTTTCCTCGACGGCACTATACCGGCGCTGTGGATAATGAGGTCCGGGCAGTAGTCAACAAAGACATGGCTCACGCTCTCCGTGGAAGTCACATCTGCTTGAAATATGTGGTGAAGCTTCTCGTGCAACGTCCGGCCTATAGGTAGGACAAGGTCAAGAATAGAGATCTGCCAACTAGGGTGTCGTTCAATCAAAGTGGCGGCGAGTCGGCTGCCAATATAGCCCGCCCCACCAGTGATGAGAACCTTGAAGGGCGACTCTATATTTGTCATTTTTCAATTTGATGGTCGATCAAGAAGAAGTACGCCGGGAAGTCTAGTATCATTAACAGCAAAAGTCAAGCGAATGGCGAAGAGTATCGCGAAAGTGTTCACGTCGTGACCAGCGTTTGGTGATTCATGATTCGCGGAGGGATTCGGCCTGGTCTCCGCCCGAAAAGGTGCATCTACCAACAGGACTACATCGTATAGAGATCGTCGTCTTACATGCATATACTTTCAAACGGAACATGACCTTGCAATGCACAGTATAGGTACAGAGACAAACCTGTGACATGAGAGGTGCATCTCTACGCCATGATAAGTGATTTGATCAACTCATCAACGGCGACTGAGAAATGATCCTCAGAATTTGGCGCCTGAGCAATGAACTACATGCAACGAATCACAAATTTAGACATGATGATTCGAAGCCTTATGGAGCAATGCAATAAGGCCACATCATATTTCGGGAATTCACCACAGGATTTAAATGAGTCGTTTGCGATTTTAATTCCGTAGTACTTTTACTACTCAGTAGCGAGTAATCTCATGTCGTCTTATTGTTCTTCGCATTGTCACTGTGTTTGACCTACAAGTTCACAGCGGTTCTGAACTTGGCACCAGCGTAAACAGCCTGGTCGCCGAGCTCCTCCTCAATGCGGAGAATTTGGTTGAGCTTAGCAAGACGCTCAGAGCGAGCTGGAGCACCAGTCTTGATCTGTCCAGCGCGAAGACCAACAACGATGTCGGCGATGGTAACGTCTTCAGTCTCACCAGATCGGTGAGAGACCATGACACCCCAGTCAGCGCCGAAGGCATCCTTGGCGGCTTGAATGGCCTCAGTAATGGTACCAATCTGGTTGACCTTGAGCAGAAGAGCGTTGCAAGCCTTGGTCTCGATGGCCTTCTTGATGAAAGTTGGGTTGGTGACGGTAAGATCGTCACCGACAATCTGGAAGTCAGAGTTCTTGTAGAAGTAGCTCCAGGCCTCCCAGTCGTCCTCGGCGAATGGATCCTCAATGGAAACAATTGGGTACTTCTTGGCGAGGTCTTTGTACTGCTCGGCGAGCTGCTCGTATGTGACCCACTTGCTCTTGTCGCTATCGGGGTTCTTGAAGTCAAGATCGTACTTCTTGGCGTCAGCCTTGTAGAATTCAGACGAGGCAACATCCATGGCAATGTTCATCTTGCCAGTATAACCAGCTTCCTCGATGGCCTTGGTGATGAGTTCAAGGGCTTCATCAGCAGTCTGAATATCGGGAGCGACACCACCCTCGTCGCCGACGTTGCCAGCAGATTGTCCGTATTGCTTCTTGGCGAGGGACTTGAGCTTCTGGTAGACCTCTGCGCCCCAGCGGAGAGCCTCAGAGAAGGTTGGTGCGTCACTGAGAAAATGTTAGCTTTCTTCTTTCCAAGGCAACGCTGACATTCTTCTGCATACCTTGGAACAATCATGAACTCCTGGAAAGCGAGGCGGCCACCAGCGTGGGAGCCACCGTTGAGAACGTTCATGAACGGAACTGGAAGAACATATGGCTTCTTAGTGCCAGCAAGATCGCTGATGTGCGCATAAAGAGGAACACGCTTCTCAGCAGCGCCGGCCTTGGCAATGGCCATGGAGACACCGAGAATGGCATTGGCACCAAGCTTGGTCTTGTTGGTGGTACCATCAAGCTTGTTGATGAAGTTGTCAACAGCGGACTGGTCCTTGACATCGACGTTCTCCTTGATGAGAGCTGGGGCGATGACCTCGTTGACGTTCTTCACGGCCTGGAGAACACCTGCGAAACGGTATCAGATATTGCCAGCTCTTAATTTGTTCGTTTATCTTTACTCACCCTTGCCAGCCCACTTAGACTTGTCACCGTCGCGAAGCTCGCAAGCCTCGTGGGAGCCGGTGGAGGCACCTGATGGGACAATGGCGCGGTGGAGACCAGTCTCGGTGACGATGTCGACCTCGACAGTGGGGTTTCCACGAGAGTCGTAGACGTAGCGGGCGTGGATCTTGGAGATACCCATGTTTGTTGTTTTTCTACGAGAATGACTAGATGAGCAATGGCGTCACACACTTGTTCCGTGGCATGGTGGGGCGGGTCATGCTGGTGAATATAGACGAAGTGGCAAGCTTCAACGCGGGAGACTTACCCTGAAGTTGTGAATGGGGTCTTCAAAGATGCGGATTCGCGGAAAGAGAAGCGTTGATGGTGGAGTGATCAGGAAGAGAGGGGCAGAGGAAACAAAAATGTATGAATGGTTGAGCAATCACGGCGGCTTAGTAGTGGGGTTGGCCCATAGCGATAGGCCCAGGGAAAGCACGACCCGACGTCGGCGGTTCTTTCCATTTGGTGCCCGGGAGTACCCGCGGCCGTCATCAGCGCTCGTGCCTGGCCGACGACCCAGCACCTAAGCTGCCTGCGGAAGCAACACACAAACGATCCATCGACCGTCGCATTCACGTCATCCTGCATTTCTGTTTTCCGACTGCTCCCATCGACTGCATCGTTTCCGGAAACCGAGACCACCCCTTCGTCAATCTCACAGCCCACCAACCGCGCCGCCACACACATCGCCCAAGTAGACTAGGCGAAGATGAGCGCAGATCCGGAGAGAGAGCACGCGCTGGAAGAGTACAAGCAGAAGCTGCTGGAATCACGAGAGTGGGAGGCCAAGTTGAAGGCTCTACGACTAGAAATCAAGGGCCTTCAACATGATTTCGACGTGTCCGAAGACAACATCAAGGCGTTGCAGAGCGTAGGCCAGATCATCGGCGAAGTACTCAAACAGTTGGACGAAGAGAGATGTAAGCACCCAGCACTTTTTCCATCCTTACATGTCACACACTGACAATAAAGTAAACAGTCATCGTCAAAGCATCATCAGGCCCTCGCTATGTCGTCGGCTGCCGCTCAAAAGTCGACAAGCTCAAGCTTAAGCAAGGCACCCGCGTTGCGCTCGACATGACCACACTCACCATCATGCGAATGCTTCCCCGAGAAGTCGACCCCCTCGTATACAACATGTCACTCGAAGATCCTGGTCAGGTGTCATTTGCTGGTATTGGTGGACTGAACGACCAAATTAGAGAGTTAAGAGAAGTCATTGAGCTGCCGCTCAAGAATCCAGAGCTGTTCTTGCGAGTCGGCATCAAGCCACCGAAGGGTGTGCTACTATACGGACCTCCAGGTACAGGCAAGACGTTGCTCGCGAGAGCAGTGGCCAGTTCTTTGGAGACAAACTTCCTCAAAGGTATGTCGCTTCTTCAAGACAACATCGTCCCTCGTTCTGACTAAATCTTTAACAGTCGTTTCCTCTGCTATCGTCGACAAATACATTGGAGAATCTGCTCGACTGATCCGCGAGATGTTTGGCTATGCCAAGGAGCATGAACCCTGCATCATCTTCATGGACGAGATCGATGCCATAGGTGGTCGTCGATTCTCCGAGGGCACCAGTGCCGATCGTGAAATCCAGCGCACCCTCATGGAGCTTCTCAATCAGCTAGACGGTTTCGATTACCTCGGAAAGACGAAGATCATCATGGCGACGAACCGACCAGATACACTTGACCCTGCGCTTCTAAGAGCTGGACGACTGGATAGAAAGATTGAAATCCCTCTACCAAACGAGGCAGGAAGATTGGAGGTGCTGAAAATTCACGCAAGTGGAGTACAAAAGGAAGGAGAGATTGACTTTGAGAGCGTGGTCAAGATGAGCGACGGACTCAACGGTGCCGATTTGCGTAATGTGGTCACGGAGGCTGGATTATTTGCTATCAAAGACTACAGGGATGCCATCAACCAGGATGATTTCAATAAGGCTGTGAGAAAGGTGGCTGAGAGCAAGAAGCTTGAAGGAAAGCTTGAGTACCAGAAGTTGTAAAATGAACAGTCTCGGTGTACGATTTGCCAACGCATAATTGGCAAGCTTAGCATTGCATCAAGCGAATGAAATGGGTTCGGACGAAAGAGCTGTACAATATTATACAATACCTAACATAACTTCATCTTCTTGTTCAGCGTGCTCGCCGGTATACTGTAGCTCGAAGATTTCGCCACTTGAATCCATTTCTAGGACAGACCGTGCTGCTTTCTCCAGGGACCACCTCAGCTCAACCTCGCCAAAATAGTTGGCTGTTTCTGACACCCAGTCAAAACCTATCTTCTCGAAAAGCTTGATACTGCCAGAGTTGGCTTGGTTGATCTTGACTCTGAAATAAGCCAGCGCAGGCTTCGCGGGGCTGTACTCTTTGGATATTGCGTCCCAATTCTTCAACACGTAGTTGGTAAATACCTGTACCGCTGATCGACCATATCCTTTGCGTTGCAAGTCGACTCGTGCAATCATAAGCTCGATTTCGCCGATCACGCCATTCTGTGTTTGGGGCAGTCCTTCATCATCGCTATCCGGCTCGGATAAGAAAAGGTTGATGTCTCCAATCATATTTTGCGGACAGTCTTCCGTTCCAGCGTTCACTGAGTCTTTCGATTCAGGCGAATGTCGTGGTAAGTTGATAATGAACGTTAATTTATCATTATCTGTTCGCCAGCTGCGTTGCATTTCGTACTCTTCATCCAAAGAGAGGGGTTCCGAGGCTGTGGCAGCCTGAAGAGACGGATCTTTCATCCACTCATGGTAAGTTTCAACATGGCTTCTGCTGTATGGGACCAGTAGAAGTTTGGCAGTTGAAAGTGCCGTCTCTTCGTTAACCTTCATCGCACATCAATGCATTCGCATAACAATCAGAATTCTTTAGATTTGCGTGGATGAAATGTGATTGAGAGACCAAATCAGCGGTGGTTGAAAAGTCATTTTTTGATGCGCGAGAAAGTGCATGCATGCCCGAAGCGGAAAGACCCATCTTCATCTCGTCTCCTACACTTCCTCCTGTCATTGTCCCCGGCGACTCGTCGATGAATCCTAACCATTGACGGCAAACCACATGCCGCACCTACTTTTCGACTATGCGCAGAGACCCGATCTATAATGATGATGAGCGCTGCTCCAAGTGCCACCAGGTGGCGTAAATAGGAAGACCGATTCAAACGTCATTCCTCAACGAGGCTGAACAGTCACCTGCAATCAAACACGCGACGTTTCAAGACGTTGACCAACAGATTCCTAGTAGATTTGAAACTATGGCCCCTGTAAGACGTCAAATGCGTGCACTGTGCAAGGGATTCCGAATCCATCCCTTACAGGCCGAAGCCCCAATTTGCAGCCGCTGACGGCAGTAAATAATTTATACAAGCATTGCGTCTCTGGTCAAGATGGCCGTAAAGGTATTGCGTTTCAGATTTCACCCTCCAAATACCACACGAAACTAGTAAGCGAATGTTTCGTTGCTCTATAGCGGAATGAACACCGCCAATCTGCACTGGAATGTTGCACAATCAACAATCGCACGGTCGATAGCGGGTAACCGTATAAACTTCGTCTCAGTCGCTCTCTTCCTAATTTCTCCTGGCACGCTTTCAATCGCAGCTTTCGGAGCACCTTCACTCTTTTAGTCCACTAAGCAATCGTCAGAACCACAATACTTGTCTTTCGTTGACACTTTTATTAATTTCTCGTCCGTTCAAGCCTATCTCAACCTGCATTACCATTATATTTGATCAGAATGAAGATCAATTACGCAGCCGCTGTTGCGTTCGTCACGACACAGACTTTTGCTCACAGCTTTTCCACGTCCGGGTCGGTTTCATCTATGACCACTACCTACGATGATTGCCCAAGCGCATCGATTGAGACTATTACCACGACCAACACTGTAACGGTAACTCACTGCCCTGAATGTGAGATGGATACTTCAGTCACGTCCACGGCTGGCCACACGACTGTTTACACTACGACTTCTCTGTCGCTGGGCCTAACCAGCTCTGCTCCAGCAAACCACACCAGTACAGAAAGCTGTACAAGCACTCTGAGTCCCTGCCATACCATCCCCGACGTTACTTCTTCCAGCAGTCAGACTACAGGTGCTGTTAGTTCCACCGTTACTACATCTGCTCCAACAACTCTCGTTTGCAATGGCGCAGACTGTGGTTCTAATAACAACACGTCCTCGGGAAGCTCATCGCCACCATCCCTTATCAATTCTCCACCAAGCATCGCCGTGCCTTACCCAACTTCTGCCACAACTTGCTCAGGCCCTGGTTGCGGTGCTGCTACGAGTAGCTTACCATCTGCTGTGGTGTCCGGCAATACGTCTCACACCCCTCCATTTACAGCAGGCGCGTCTGACGTCAGCCGTATGGGATTTACCACGTCTCTGATGATGGTTGTCGTCGTCGCCGGCTTTACTTTCGCGATCTAAACATTTCAACTGCAGTTATATTGGTTTAAAATCCAGCCTTGAATATAATTTCCAATTCAGATGCCTAGCTAACATATCTCAACGCCCTCGGGTACTGATGCGTGCATTCCGATATTCAGGGGCCAATCGGCCTATGGTCTGGCTCGTTCCTTTCACTTGTCTACATCCATAGCATCTGCCAGTACTAGCATGATGGTTATGGACTTACTTTCTCGTCCACATAGCTTTACGATTCTTTTTCAACAAAGAAAATTATTTCATTCACAATAGAAGTCCTGCGTGCAATAATGAATTGTGCGTTCTGTTTCTGAGAAGCAAAGGATATGAATAGAACTCTTTGACTTCCTTTCACTTATGTTTCCTGATGAAAGGGATATAACCCTTTTTCACGCCCAGAAGTATGATTCCTAACTTGGCCATTGCCATGACCTATATCCTGACATTCTCTCGACAGCTTCTCGAGCACCATCTCGACTATCACCATAGACTCTCATCTCGACTTATAGGTGAGTTTTCTAGTCATGTCGAACTTTGCAGAGGATCACTGCAATGACACGATCAACAACTATAACGTCGCCTTTCAATACTACGCCATCCAGAAAGCGCCAAGTGCATCATCCAAAATTTCACGTCGGAGCCCAGTCCCTAAGACTGAGAAGCAGATGATAGGTTCAGACAAGCCTCTTCCTCCTCTACCCAAAGAAGCTTTTAATTTTTCGAGCAGCCACTCTCACGATCCAGGTGCTTCTTCCACGCCTAATGACTATCAAATATACCTCAATCGATCCTCTGAGACTAGTTCTCGACCATCAATCAGAAAATATATAAAACCTTACACTCCTCTGGAAGCACAGTCCAAGGGATCGGGCTCTTCTGGATTTTTTTCCATACACAGTCGATCGAGCAGTGATGCCAGCTCGATCGATAGTGAGAAGAATAGTAAAGGAAGCAGGAATGGCTCAGCGGTCAGTATAATCCAGCTGATCACCGGCCCGTTCAGTCGATCTATCGAAAAGATATTACCAGACAACAGAGATGCTGATACCGTTCCACCACTGTCAGCGATCAAACCAAGGGCTCAAAGAGCAGGTGAGCAGATCAGCCTCGGAATTTCCGCGATAAAGAACAAGGTTCGCGGTAGGTCCAACACGAACGACTCTGATCTCACCATGGGTGCTAATCAGGCTATTCCTGACGAGATTATCATCGACGTTTGTTCGCGGTGTAGACGTCCAGACGACTACCTCAGACATGAACTCTGCCGTAGTTGCTATTCTAACAAGGGAAAAAAGCCACCAAAGCGTAAGTGAAGTACAATTTTATTTTGTCCTGATTCCGGTCTCGCTGCAAGGTAAGTCATCACTTTCACAGCTCGATTAGCTTGAAATACACGTTTCTCTCAATTTGAATATCATTTCATTTCATTTTCCCTCTCATTATATCCGAGGTTTTGACTTACCACAAAATACAGGTTCAAATAAACAAGTCAACAGCGCCGGCTCCAAACCGACGGAATACATAAATAATTTTCCCTCTCATTATATCCAAGGTTTTGGCTTGCCACAAAATACAGGTTCAAATAAACAAGTCAACGACGCCAGCTTCAGACCGACGGAATACATGAAATTATCGCGAACGAACCAGCTTCGACGAATTCGAGATACAATCTACGAAGATCCAGGTAATCCTTTCCTGTGCATTGACTTGCCAGCCATACCATATGCCCGGAATACGGTGCCGTTTGGTGGTTCCGGAGAGGCTGATCATCCTGGGCCTCGTACAGGTAGTGCGAACAATGATGCACGAACTATGCTATATTTCACGAGTACTGAATTCAATTCTGGTCTTTCATTTCAGACATCAAAGGACGATATGGCAATCATTATGGGAGCTGTGGACGAGACTCCGGTGCTCTCTCCAGAACCACTGAGGTATATCAAGGCGAGATGCATCCAGGACTGCGCGTCACCATATTCTGTCCCGATGGAGGACACGGGAGAAACGACTGATGGTGATAGTGACAATGAGACGGACCAAACGAGTGATCATGCGCGAGATACTTATTTCTATGATTTCTACGACGGTATATTCGAGGATGACGAAGGTCGCCCATTTTGAGCTTCAGCAGCACGTGCCGATAAGAGTATCCAAGATGCACATGCAGCCGTTTGAGCTTTGGGATGATGGGCCGAAGACGTGATGCGTAAGCGCTCTAATCTAATCTAGAGCGGTATAAGTTATCGATGCCGTGTTTCGTGGTGTGATTTGCCAGACACAGCACATTAGCGCTGTACGCCAGCTGGATTTGTGCAGGATGCCGCCAGGGTCTTGCAACTTTGCAGCACCAATCGCCTGCTCACAACAGCCTTTCTCACCCGGGCGCCAAACAGGCTTCGTCTATTCGCCTGCGAGCTGCATGACTGCGAACGTGTCGCCGTTCGCTCGACGCTGTTCCCTCGACGCTGTCGACGACGGCTCCGCGAGCCTGGGGGAATCGACAGCGATACGGCACTCGAGAAACCTCACTTCATGGCTGTTAGAAGCATCACCACAGCGTGAGTAGCAAGGAAGAACCATATCTCTCTTCGTCCATTCACGCGCCATCTGTACCTGTTCTCCGCGTTCTTCTGGGTGTTCTGGTCCGGCTGGTCGATCATCGCATGCCGTCTGCCTCTGGGCCCGGCGCCTATTGCAGCTCCCCTCCCTCTTCATCCCAACTTGGCCTATCACAGCTGACCAGCTCCCAAAGCATCTGGCGTTGGCGCTCGCGCACGCTGGCCGTAGAAAAGTGTGGTGAGTACCTGCTGCGACCTTCCTTTGTCTCCCATTCGCATGTCTTATTCTCCATTTCGCATGTACTCGTCGTCCACCAATCTATAGCCGTCTGTGCGAAGCGCCCTACCTGGACAGCTTCCTGCTCCCTGCTTCTTAGAGCCCTGCTTGCGGCTTCGTGTCCATCTTTTACATGTACATATCCGCTGCGCTGTTAGTTGACCTTTTTCTTTTCCTTTCTCCAGCTGGACTCTGATATTCCCCCCACCGGTTCGACGTCTTTGTTGATGCTACCTTTGAAAAACGACGGAGCTGGTCTCTAGTTTACTCCTAGACTCGACTACTTTGTTCCATTTATACGCCATATCCTCTTTCTGACAGCATGTCTAGCGGTCAGAAGAAACCGACTGCTATCCAGATCACCACCCGGCCTCGGAGCTCTTCAGACGACTCGTCCAAGCTGTCTTTGAAAGCGCCATCTCTGAAGTCGCCTAGAACAGCCCGCTTTGCTGAAGCTACAACCGTTTACTCGCCAATTGAACCCTCCAAGACTGGTCGTTCGCCTTTCGCGGATCCACCAGAGACTAAACACTATATGCCTCAACCACAGCCTTCGGACATTGGTTTCGGCTACGTCAACCGACACGAGTCTGTTGAAATGCCTGACACCGATAACAATGAATACCCAAAGATGCCTCTGAGAAGTCCCGGAATCTTGAAGAGTGCTATGAAAACTCCAGGCGCTCCACCTCGCGACTTTGGAAACATCCTCAGCCCGACGTTCAAGGAAGATGAAATTCTTGAGAAGCACGAAGCACATACCGACAAAATACAAGCAAAAGACTTGGTAAGCGCAAAGCATATCACCTTCACTTGGAGAATACCACAACTAACAAAAGTCACAGAAAGTCAAGACCCGTGTGCGAATGGCCAAAATGATGCTTCGAGGAGTCAATTTCTCCTGCTCGCTTATCGTCCTCTCCATGCTCTCGACTACTTTCTCGATCTTCAACGCTACGAAAACTATACCACCACGCAACAATCTACCCCCATGGGCTCTCGGTCAAAAAATCTGGCCTCAAGTCACTCTCTTGGTCATCTCTTGCATCTCTCTGTTTGCATCACTTATCATCTTTTACGCATATTGGAAAGGCGGTCACAATCGAGCCGAGAAGGCTGCGGTCTATTATACGTCATTCGCCGTCGCTTTCTTCGTCTTCAGCATTGTCATGTGGGGAATCGGTGCTGGCATTCTTCAGCAGTCGAAAACTAATGGAAACAACAAAGACATGTGGGGGTGGTCTTGCGTCAACAACGCTCGTCACTCGCTTTTTGAAACAGAAGTGCAGTATAACTTGATCTGTCGACTTCAAAACTGGAGCCTTCTCTGCTGCATCATCGAGGTTGTCGTCGAAACGATCACCATTGCGATTTATGGTGTCGTCTTCTACAGATTCTATTCCAAACGCCAGCTCCGCAAATCCATGGCAGCCCGTGACCGCGCTCGCAGTGATCTCTACCTTGCGCAATTACGCAGCCAGTCAGCCCCCAACACTCCTGGCCTCAATGGACCACTCAGTCCCCGTGATGGCGGGTGGAAGGCTCCGGTCGACTACTACAGCAGCGCCCCAACTGTCGAGGAAGGTGAGGTTCAGTACATTGATCCTGTGGCTCAAAAGGCTCAGCCACGACCATTCCAGCTGCAACCTGTACCTGTCAAAGGACTTACCCCGAAACTACAACAGGTCGGTTTTACTCCAGTTACAGTGACCACTCGCGAGCGATCTCCGACGCCACCAGAGCTCAACCCTCGATCGCCGCTCATGTCTGAGGTTCCAAGGGAACAAGTACAAGAACATTTCGCACCTGCACCAGGCGAGCAAGTTTATGAGGAGGTCCCAATTCCAGGTGCATACGAAGCACCTCTTAGTCCTGGTGCTCGACCAGCTCAAACGAATTTTCCTTACTATCGATGATTGGAAATGAAGTATTAGGGTTGTTTGGGGTAAAACATGGCGTTATTGTCACATCTGGTTTAATTTGCCATGATACCTATACACTATTTTTATTTATTCGGGTGTTTGAAATGGATTTAATGTCAATGTCTCTTTGGTGAATCCCCGTACCATGATTTCGGGTTTCTTACAGTGGGTTTCGACGCATATGTGATTGGATGAGGTGTGAATCAGAGTGGCTTTACAACTCACCATCCTTCGCACAGCTCCCGATTCTATTGTTATAACGTCCATCCCTGCGTGGCGAGACACCCTATGTGGCGAGACGCCTCACACTCGTTGGCATATCAGTTTCCTCACTGTCCCAGTGTTTCTTTGCAGGAGTAGAAACCCTCGTGACAGTAGCATCTATTATGCCACGTGCTAGTTTATCTTCTGCAAAGATTTGATGTCTTAACGTTAGGCTTGCACTAGATTGTGCTAGCCGTTCTATTTAAATAAATGGTATTAAATGCATCACAGCTTCTTCTAGTGGCGAATTTCAACTCGTCACTCCAGAGAATGCTTACAATTTGTTATTACAGATGGGACCCAATTGACTGGCTGGTTGGATGAAGTGTTTGGTTCGTGGACATCAAACTATAGAATGCTGTCAGGGTGTTGTTGAAACTCCGCTCCATAAATGACCTGACCTGCAGTATTGCCTGCAGCAATCCCCAGATTAGACGTATATAGCACGAGGTAAAGACCGTGTTTACTTTCTGCTCTTGGCTCTAGCAAGCTGTCACTAGAAATTAATTGAAGTCGTATCGAGGCTGGATACGATCTTCTTCATTGCCGACGTCGTATTTTTGTTCGAAATTGGCCTCTGGGCACGTGTTGTCCGTTCCACTATATAGCTCGATCGAGCAGTCGCCCATCTCATAAAGAATGAATTTATTCCTCGCTGGATTCGTGAGCTCAGTACAGGCCATGTCTTCCGAGCCTGCGTGATCCGTTAACAGTCCTTGATTGCAACCAGACGAACTGTATACATCAAATTCTCACGCGGTCGTTATCATTAGCCAAGCTCACAGCGATATGATCACTTTCGTATGCATATTTGTTTCCGGATTTCATAGATGCACGAAGCTCCTGTTTCAATTCGTCCGTTGTAAGCTGGATCTTGACAGTAAAGTTGACTTGACGTTCCAGGTCCTTGGCATAGTAAAGAATTGTTACTGGATGAGTGTCCTGGCGGACTGTGTCATACGACAAAAGTATCGAGCTCACTTTGGACGGCGGATCTTCGGTCTGTATCATTTAGAGGCGATCTGATATGCTGCGCGTTGCAGCTTGTTGCCGAGAGATTTTTTGATGTGAAGCATGCAATGAAGTTCAGTAACGCCGAGACTAACTTCCTGCGTGTTTAGTTGTCAACGATAAGCTGGACATCACGCAAGTTATATGCGATTTCTTCAACCAAGGTCATATTCTCGGACAAAAGGATGGTTGCGGCTAGCTTGGTTAACGATTCGCAATCTTACACTGGGACAGCAGAATCAACGGAGACGCCAACGCGCGGGAGAGGCCTGCGCCGATCCGATCACCGAGAACTAACTCGCAGACACGACAGCGGCTGTCCTCTGCATGGAGGGTTTTAGATGGATGGGCTGATCTCTGCTGTGACGAAAAGTCATTATTGAGCAACAATGCACAACAACGATATCAAACGGACTACAAACGAAATAAAGCTGTTCTGAGTGCAAGAAAGGTTCCGTGCATCTATTCTTGACCTCATCGGACTTCATGCCGTTCGTCTATGTAGGCTCAAAGATGCAGCGATGAGATGCAACGCCGACGATACGGCCGACAGTACGGCTTGTATGGAGAATTTCTTGCTCGAATGCGTTGTCATAAGAGGAAAACAGTTGGAGAATCTTATGGCAGTGGTCTCAGGGGATGCTCTTAGTAGCTAGAGGATTTAAGTGCTTGCAGAGGGACGGACGTTTACTCCACTCGTTCATCGCCACATGAACACAAAGATCATTCGCCGGAGCAGACTCTTCTAAACTAACTCGCCACACTACCAATCTCATCAACCATGGCGCTGCTCGACCTTGTATCCAACATGAAATTCAGCTGGGTAGCCGCGGGCGCCACCATCGTAGCCTTGAACGCCGCCAACGAAAACGCCGTGCCCGAGGCAGCCCAACACTGCTACGAAGCGGCCTTGGGACCGCAATGCACCGGACGTGTCCTGAGTATCTTGCTCTCTAGCTCCGCTTTGGCGACTATCGGCGGGTACGTCGTCGGTCTGCAGGGCGGGCCGAAAATCAGCACGGCAGGTCGGACGCTGGACGAAATTTTGGCAAGTGAGAATCGAGGCCCGATTGACAATTCGGATATGCGTTTGATTGACGGCCTTATGCTTGTTTTGCCTGTGCTCTGGCTTTTTGGGATTCTGGCTGCGATTTTGGCTGGACGATTCAAGATACGGGAGCCTACGTCGCTGACTAGACTATGCGTCTCCTTGATGGGGAGGATACGCGGCGCCCCCTCGAAGGACAACAAACACTCAGAGGTTACTACGAACAATACGAAAACAGAATCCGAGAAAATAGGAATGAAAGCTCCGTCCACTCCTCGTGCACGTAAGCGGAAATAGACACAGGTCAATTGAGATTAAAATCATAAGTAGATCAACCATTTCATCTGAATTCGTTCACTATCATTATGTGTATCATGTGTATCCGGGCACCGGCGCCTCTCGATCTTTCATTTACGATGCAAAAACGCTCAAACAATCAGACAAAAAGCTGGATGCGAACTCATACCAAAGCATCACCCTCAAGGATATCACGGAGCAGTTCTGCACCGGGGCCATCCAAAGCACCAGAGAGCTCCTTAAAGCTAACAACACTGGCCAATCTGCGATCGTCAGCGACGCTTGTAGTACCAAAGCCACCGTTGCCTCGTCGGCTGGGGGTTCTGGATGGTGTGACAGGGACAGTGAAGCTTCCATTTTTGCCGTCCACGGCAGAAACCAAGCTGAGAGTCTCCAATCCAGAGACAACGTCGCGGAATTCACTATTCGTCAATGGATGGAGAAGTTTCTCGTGCGTGCAAAGGCCACAATATGCCTCAAACAGTTGCTTGATCGATGGCGCAGTCGTGTTTCCGTTTTTCGTAGGAGTGGAGAACATTGTTCGCTCAACTTGCACCTCTCGTTTTCGCTTCTCGAGAGCGG
Organism: Acrodontium crateriforme; assembly: GCA_033807595.1. Taxonomy (NCBI): domain Eukaryota; kingdom Fungi; phylum Ascomycota; class Dothideomycetes; order Mycosphaerellales; family Teratosphaeriaceae; genus Acrodontium; species Acrodontium crateriforme. Next base: position 1,263,769 of record CP138584.1, on the reverse strand, counting down.
CTAGAGAGCACAAGACAGCTTTTTGTTGGAGGTTGAGAGTTCTGAGACGTTGTGTCGTTCCGTTGCTGAAAGCCAAAGCCGTAATTTTGGCCATGTGCGCAATTGTAGCTTTCGGCGCGCTCTCAAGAGTGTAAGAAATAGGCCTCGCGTTCGATCGTGGCGTAGGAGGCGACGAAAGATTAATATTGTCCATCAGTGGAGTCTTCGTGGGACTGGTTTGAAGAGCCGCAGCGGCATCTTTCTCTCTGATTTCGGCTTCCACGAGCTCAATAGCTCTCTTGCAGATATCGAAGGCCTTTCGAAGGTCTCCAGTTTGCGACGCGACCTTCTTAGCACAGAATTGAATAGCTGCGGGATGCAGGAAAGGCACAACCTGCGATTCTCCGGAACACAAACTCCTAAGCTTCGTAGTTATAACGTCCGCAATCTGGGCTGCGCTGTATGGCATGAATGGTAAAAGTTCCGGTTTAATGTTTCGCGACTTCAAACGGGGTAGAAATCGATCCGTCAGATCAAGTGCGTTGGCAATACCGACAAGCACAAGTCGAGATTTCGGTTGCATGGACCACTCGAATAGGTTGTACAAAAGTTCGAGATCCATGTCCACAAGGCAATCGACTTCGTCCAGTACCACCAAGTATTTCGAGTTTTCACTACTAGGATTGCTGCCGTCAAAGCAGGACCGCAAGTAGCTGAAGCCCGCATTCTCCTTCAAGCCTAAATCCTCAGACAACTTCTGGCTCAAATCTCTTGCGTTTCTTACACTCATGCAATTTACCACAGCCATTTTAACCTGTTGAGATTCCACGTAGATCTGCGACACCTCGCTAATGAGAGCACTTTTGCCAGTTCCCGGTGGTCCAGACACATATAGGCATCCTGCCGATGAAGATTCAATGCTGTTTTTGATGAAGGAGGAAATTTCGCGTTTTTCGTCTTCTCTGCCGATGAGTTTCCCTGGAGCTGAACATCTTGAAAAGAGCTGACGAGCTTTGTTGTAGATGGAACTCGCATTCGATGGGGTTGAAGGGGTCTTGGGTGTTCGCGGAGTACCGCCGCCAAGTAAAAGTCGATGTCGCGGTGTGATGGGGACTTTGACCTGCAAATCGCGATGCCTCGGTGTGGTGGGTGTTTTGCAGACGCTCTTTCCGTCGTGGTAAATGTCGATAGTCGCCGGTTTCGCCGGTCTAAAATGCGAGTCTAGCTTCGATGGCGAGACGTGTTTCGCGGGAACAGAACGGCGCGTCCTCTTGGCTGGGAGATCGGTTTCCTCCTCAACCTCGATTTCCTGGCTTTCTTCCCGCCTGCGGGTTACAAAAGGGTTCTCGTTCTCGTCGTTGGTCTCATTGACCACGAGGCGACGCTTGGAGCGTGTGAATACCGCCGCCGAAGCTGGTCCATTTGTTAGCATGCGACGCCGTCGTCTTTCGCAGTAGACCAGATCGTACCGGTGTCCTCGGCTCCTCGAGAGCGCTTGCCCAAGACGATGGTCATTCTGGGAGATGGCTCCTGCTGTTTTGTCAAGCAACTGGGGTGCGACGGCAAGTGCGTATGGGACGTGCGGAAGGTGCCAGAGTTTCGATGGATTGCCAGAGAAACGGAAGTCAATTCAAGGGCATCGCGTCCCACGCGTGCAAGCGCGATTTCCACTAGCGTAAGTCACGCCCCGCCTCGTCCGGCAACGACCGAACATGGCAGTATCCAACCGAGCTGCACTACTGACGACACACTACGTGACATTTACAGTGAAATGGATACTTTTGCTCTGGGTAACACGAAGCTCCTATTCATTATACGCTCAATTAGTGAAACTGGTTGAGACGGCAAGCTTATGGCACCATTTTCCTCAAATCATCGCCGCCAATAGCGAATTGATTATTTCCGTATATGTGGTGGATAGGTCTTTCTCTCTTCAATTACAACACCAAGAAATGACGAGACGGACTGTCGATTCGCCAAACCACAGGATTTCACTCCCCGGAAGAGCAAAGTGATCTTGGGCAGATCGAAGGGCACTAGATGTAATACATGATCTCGAGAGCACTCCACGACGACAATGCTTCAACTTGGCAACTGAAGCAGTTCCGGGTATCATGTAGTACTCTCGTGGTCCAAAACCATTTCCACTGCATTTGGCACGGGACTGGCCCACGGTACATCAAGTACCAACCGGGGCCAGCAGCGAGCATATGCCCAGGAGAGACATTTGTCAAGGTTATCACAGTTCGTGCCTCGATCTGTTTCCGACCGCGGCATACAGTCTGACGATTCGGTTTTCGCGTTTCTGGGTCGGCATATTGCTCGCGAGATGATGGCACAACGCGGAGGGCTTGTTGCAAGACGTCCACACCCGCGGTCGCTCTTCCTCACATGTGATGACGATATGTTCTATTTGTCCAATTTCACACCCTTTCGAGCCTAGAGATGTCGAGAGCTAAGCCTCCTTAGGATGCTCATCGGCCAGAAGCCAAATTTCGAAGCTCGTTCTCCAGAGACTTCAACTCGCCCTCCTTCTCTTTCTTGATTTCCATACTCTCCAGCTTCGACCAGGAAAAGTAGAGAATCTGATAAGTCAATACTGCAATAAGGAAGTTCTTGACTACCGGTCGTGAAAACTCCTTGTAAAAGTTGCCATGAGGATTGACCTTAGGTTTAGGGGGTTGCGGTGTCTGGTGGGTGGATTCGTGCCTGACGAAGCGAAGGCTCGCATTGCTAGGCAGACGATGGAGACTGCGTCTGAGTGCAAACATTTTCGATCTTGATTCCAAAGTGTATGTGATAAAACGTCGATGTGATGGTTACGCAGCACGACTGGATGAGCTGTTAGGCTTGGAAGAGAGCATTGCTAGCGCGCATGGCCTTAGCTTTGTTTAGCAGCCTCAGGCAGCAATGACTATTAACTGCTTGGAGCTTGACATCGTTGAAGTTACTCAGTTAGTTTTTATATACTTGCCCTCGTCAGGACGAGATGGGTCTGCTGCGTGGATGAGATGAGTAGAAGCCCCACCGGCTTTGTCTCGTATTTCTGTATAAATTGTGGTCTCCAGTGAGCTTTCTGGCAGAGTGCTGAACAGGTGAGATGCCTGTTGACATCACGCGATCGTAGCATTTGGAGTCAATGTGAAGAGTCAAAATGTGATACATACATAGCTTCTCACAGTCATAAGTGGAATGCAGTATAATAATATATTCCGTAAAATTGAATTGGACGGGCAGAAATTTGAGCCCATTGAAAGGAGTAGGCAGGATCTTCTGTAGGTATTGCTCATTATTTTTGGGTGTAGTGCCGAGCTATCTATGCGACAGGCGCGAGTTCAATGATATTTTATGCTACATTCCGCTGAATTTCCATTTACATTCGCTCACGCTTGCGTGGTGCTGCGCGAATGATGTTGTCCACTCGCAACAACAGCTCAGCAGCCTCGCTAGCACTGGACACGACAGCACGCTTGAGCTTGAAAGCCTCGACTACGCCCAACTCGCGCATATCGGCAATGCCACCACCAGGAGTCATCAGGTCCAGCCCACTGCTTGACATGCCGGAGTACACTGCCTTTCTTAATCTAGCAACAAGGTCGGACGAATCGAGTCCAGCGTTGTCGGCAAGGATAGTAGGGAGTTGTCTCAAAGCTTTGGCAAAACTGTCGACAGCCAGTGCCTTCTTACCAGCGACGTTCTGGGCGGCTTGGTCAACGGCCTTGGCCATGACCATCTCTGCACATCCTCCTCCCAAGGTAGTCTTTGGGTGCTTGACAGTTTGCGACAGGACAGCAAGAGCATCGTGAAGACTACGCTCTGCCTCGTCCAAAAGCTGCTCTGTAGCGCCACGAAGGACAATGGTGCAAGCACGACCAGCAGCAACACCAGAGAAGCGAAGCAGAGTGTCCTCACCGATAATGACCTCCTCGATCAGATCGCAGTGACCAAGCTTGACGTGCTCTGGGTGATCGAATGTGCTGGTGATTTCGGCACCAGTGACAAGTGCCAATCTTTCCACACCATCGAAGTCTGCATGCTCTATCGAGGCAATACCAGCGTCTGAAAAGAGTTGCTCTGGCCAATTATAAATCAGTTGTCGGTTGACAAAGCAGTTAATTCCGTGTGACTTGATGCGATCGACCTTCATCTTCATCTTTTCCCTCTCAGCTTTCTCTAGCTCAGCCAACTTGCCGGTGCTGTCAACCTTCACTCGAGCGCCGAAAATCTTGACCTTGTCTGTGTCCATGCTAGTATTGGCGACCATGATCTTAGCATTCTCTACTCGCTTTGGTTGGTTGACGCCGAATTTCTTGTCGAGGATGAAACCAGTGTCGAGATAAGAGTCGGAAAGTTTGCCACCAGCCTTCTTAATGATTTGAATGTGTGTGAGATCGGTCGAGCCGCGCATGCGCAGGACGGCATCGGTAGCAAGGTTGGCAAAGTAGTCGCGATCTTGGGAGAGAACCTTGGAACTGAGCGTGGTCCTACCGATAGCGAGTAGGTCTTTTCTGAACTTCTCGGCATCCTTGCTGTTGTCGACGGCGGTTTCTTCAAGTGCCTTCAAGGCAGCGGCGCTCGCTATCCGATAGCCTTCAATAATGGTCTGCGGATGGATCTTCTGGTTGACTAGCTGCTCTGCCTCTCTCAAAAGCTCGGCCGCCAACACAGTGACACTCGTTGTTCCATCTCCAACCTCGTCATCCTGCACCTTGGAAATGTTGACCAATACCTTGGCAGCAGCGTTATCCAGGGCGATGCTCTTCAAGATCGTTGCGCCGTCGTTTGTCACCAGCACTTGACCTGTAGAGGCAGACTGAAGAATCTTGTCCATACCCTTGGGACCAAGAGTGCTCTTCACAAGGTCGCCAACGGCGATAGCGCCGACGAAGGCGGAAAGACGAGCATTCTCTCCCTTCTCTTCGATGGTGTCTTCGGCGAAGATCTGGGTTGGGTTTGCCTGTGCCCACCGTGCTATTAGCTGCTGTAGATTTAACCCATAATTCCAAGTGAAAACCTACCATATTTGAGGTGTGACAGATCTATGTGTAGATCAGAGGGGATGGATGATGTCCTTGCTTTGCGTGGGCAGTATATCCCACTTAAGCCAACGCGCTTGCCTATTTTTTGAACGCCGCCCTGTCGCGCTTCCACTGCCAAGACAGAGACAGCTTCGGACCTCCGAGCAAACCAGAACTACACTATTGACGAACGCATGGAGCAATGACGAAACGAGCCGCAGTCGATAGTTTGGAGCTGTCAACGGACTCACCGGCATCGAAAAGGGCCAGAGTACAAGGTGCGCCGGACAACGATGCTGCTCCCCCGCCGCCTACGAAAGCACAACATCCGAATGGCAACGATGCCAAGTTAGCGGAAGCAAATGCAGCAGACGGCGAATACGACGACGACGACGACGATGCTCCTATAGCAAGCTCGCGACAGAAAGCACCGGCGACGGGTTACGAGGATGTTTACCTGGACACGATCGAGAGGCAGCGTCTGGACTTTGACTTCGAGAAGCTCTGCTCCGTGACGCTTTCGAACATCAACGTGTATGCGTGTCTGGTTTGCGGCAAATATTTCTCAGGGCGAGGGCCCAAGACACCAGCATATTTTCATGCGCTTGAAATTGGCCATCATGTTTACATCAACATGGAAACGAAGAAGGTTTTTGTGTTACCCGATGGCTATGAAGTCAAGAGCAAGAGTCTAGACGATATCAAAGTCGTCGTAGACCCGCGCTTCACACCTGCAGAGGTAAAGGCACTAGATAAAAGAGAAGAACCATGTTGGGACCTTACCGGAAAGAAATACACTCCTGGATTCGTTGGGTTGAATAACATCAAGGCCAACGATTACCTGAACGTTGTCGTGCAGGCTCTCGCCCACGTTCCACCCTTGCGCAATTTCTTCATGCTTGAAGATCTATCTTCGCGACCACAATTAGCCCAACGCTTCAGCATCCTTCTCCGCAAGATATGGAACCCGAAGGCTTTTAAGAGCCACGTCTCGCCGCACGAGCTCATCCAGGAGATCAGTTTGCGAAGTAGCAAGAAGTTTTTGCTGACTGAACAAGCGGATCCCGTTGAGTTTCTTAGTTGGTTTCTGAATCACCTGCACTTATCGCTAGGTGGTAGCAAGACGAAACCTCAAAGCTCTTTGATCCAGAAGATTTTCCAAGGGTCTCTCCGCGTAGAATCGCAAAAAATCAGTGCTCGTGCGGACGCAGGTGATCGACTGCGCTTTGAGGATGCCGAGATCAAGTCGCAAACAACACCGTTCATGATTCTCACGCTCGATCTTCCACCAGCACCGCTATTTCAAGATGACACGGACAGAAACATCATCCCCCAAGTGCCTCTCACAACTATTTTGCAAAAGTACAATGGAGTGACCGCGCAAGAGCGTATGAACACCCGAATGCGCTACAGGTTGATGCATCCACTGCCGCCCTACCTGATCATGCATGTCAAGCGCTTCCAGCCCAATAAATTCCTGCAGTCCCAGCGGAATCCTACAATCGTTACGTTCAACCCGAGAGCTCTCGACGTGTCTCGATACGTGGAACCCAATCCATCACTTCATCCTACTAATGAGCCATTGATCTACGATCTGGTGGCGAACATCACCTACGAAGGCGTCAAGGTTCGAGACGACTCGGTCGAAGGTGAAGCTGAACGAAAGGTATGGAAAGCGCAAGTTCGCGAGGGTGCTGGTCGGCAGCAGTGGTGGGAAACACAAGATCTGTTTGTAGAGCGCGTTAATGCAGATCTGCTGGCTACAAAAGAAAGTTACATTATGGTATGGGAAAGGCGTAAGACGAGCAAAGCTTCGACGAAGGCCGAATAGAATATGTAATCAGTGTAATTGTAAATTAAATGAAGGCGCACAAATGTTTGGACGAAGCTCGCACATTCAGAGATGTGGAGCTCTCCCCGCAAAAGTTGGCGTCGACAACCCTGATCATCAACCTGACCTCGGCTTACGAGCCCAGTGCCGCATACAAACCTTGACCTCATTCCATTCCTGTACCACAACAATTGTTTTCATAGTTGTGAGCCGCCACTGCAACCGAAAGAAGCAACGACGCCACAATGCCGCGCCCCAAGCTCACACTATATCTGGACGTCGTATCGCCATTCGCGTACATTGCGTGGTACGCCACGAAGGTAAGACACTGGTTGCTAGATATCAATTGAAGCGAGTCGAGCTGACCAGGAGATAATTCAGAACTCGCCAGTTTTCAAGCAATGTGACGTCGAATTAATTCCGGTCTTCCTCGGAGGCATCATGCAGAAATGCAACAATCGCCCACCGATTGAGATTATCAGTACAAATGGCTAAACCTCGAAAAGTCAAGGAAATGCTGCTAACTGGATGTTTAGATAAGGACAAATACGTGAACATGGAACGTGCTCGCTGGACCAAAGCGTTCAAGGTTCCCATGTCCGGCAAGACACCGGAGCCGTTTCCACAATTGACTTTGAACGCTATGCGCGCCATGGTCGCCGTATGGCGTGACACACCTGAAAAACTCGACACATGTTTCAATGAGATGTTCAAGATCTTCTGGGGTGAATTGAAGCCAATCAGCAAGGACGAAGTTTGGCAAGAAGCACTGCGAAATGCTTTGGGAGCCGCCGAGGCCGAGAAATTCGTTAAATTAAGCAAGACACCGGAGATCAAGAAGCTATTGTTGGAAACCACAGACCGTGCCTTCAAGGATGGAGCTTTTGGATTGCCGTATTATATGGCGACGAATGATAAAGGAGAGACTGAGGGCTTTTGGGGCATCAGCCATTTGGGCCTGGCGGTCGAACACATGGGATTGGATCGCCGTGCTGACCCCGGTCCATTCAGGGCGTTGTTGTAGGAAAAAGGAGGGCTCCGAATAAAGCAAGCTGTGGAGGTATAACATCTACAAAAGGTATAACATCTACAAATCCATTTTTTTCCAATAAACAAATACAAGTCCTAGGGTATTGTCTATGGCTAACAAGCGTCGCTCGCAGATGCATTGAACTGTTCGTGATATCCAAGGAAACCACTTACATAACATCACGCCTTCATAATCTGCACAAGGAAAGCCCCTGGTTGACGGTACCTGCCTGAATTCTGGCCAGGCTGTAACTGTAGAGACGCTTCGCTGACCTTGAAGCTGCCATGTTGATATTATTTTTAGGCGGTCGTACTTCTTTTCACTGTGACCTTGCCTCTCTGTAATCACAATTCAAAAACACATTCAGCTTCATGATGTCTCACGAAAATTTAATCATCATTGACTATGCCAATGAAATGTACATATGTCAAGGTTGTATTACTGGCGTCTTTGACTCGGAACAGGCTCTTCTACACCACGCTCGCAATGAACCACAGCACAAGGGCGGATGGGACGAACAATGCAAGATTCTATTTAGATCTACTCTGCTGCGAGAATACCACGAGTCGCACTCTCCCGTTCATTGGATATGCAAATTTTGCGGCGCTCATGAGTTCAATTTATCGGCCCGCATTGCTCATGAGGAGAAACACCATTCGTGGTGCCATGCGTGCAAAACGCTCTTCGAAAATCGAGAACAACATCGAGTCAAATTCCACCTCAGATGTCGACAGTGTAACAGAGAATTTGCTTCAGAGCGTACCCGACTTGAAGTACGTCTTAGAATCCGTCTCTAGAGATAAAATGGCTAACATGATCACAGCACATGCAAAACACGCATTCTTCCAGGGAGGTCGAATGCCCCGCCTGTGTGCGCACCTTTCAAACAATATCTGCTACATATATCCATTTAGAGTCTGGTACTTGCGACAGTGGGATTGACGATGAGCAGCTTCAGGACTGGCTTGATGATTGCAATGACATACAACCAATGTTCCAAAAGCCCGACGAGACGCGGCCAAAGCCGCTTTATTGCTCTGGATGTGACATTTATTTCAATCAATTGGGAGAGCTATTCCAACATCTCGAAAGCCCTGGATGCGCCATGGGATTCGGTCCACTATCGAGGTTGTTGAGGGACTACATCAAAATGCGAATTCTGAGCCCGAGAGCGAACAGCACACCGAAGAACCAATGCTATGGCTGCACTCGCTTTTTCAACTCTGAATCTGCGATTATCAATCATCTTGCGGCGGGTACCTGCGAGAGTGGCGTGAACAATAGAGACTTGGATCGCTTCTCAATCGACTGGTATAATAAGTGCTCTACGTCCATATTCGACAGCACTGTTCTTGATGATCATCGCGAGTCATATGGCAAAGTGTATCACTGTGCCGGATGCGAAATTGGATTTACTTATCTTGCTGCTCTCTGCCAGCACGAGGAAGCGCACAATGAGACATTCATCAAGCTTTCGCGCAACACAGAGCTCCTGCTCCTTCGTATCAAGGACGGGGTTAAAGCGATTGCAAAAGACGCTCTTGCGCGCAAGATGCGTATTGAAGAGATGACAGCGGAATTCAGCGAGATGTAGATGAGTGCTGTTTTAATTCATGTCACATTGTTACTCCTTGACCATCGGGATCAACGCTTGCAAGTTTCAACGCAGGTCAGATGGAAAACGCAAATATGGCTACATCGACAGGCGTATATACAATTCAAAACAAAAGTTTTCGCTATGAAGCTCTCTGCACTATGACACAAACATCTACTGCGACTCCATGGAGTCCAGCACAGCGCGGGTGAACTCGTGAGTTGAGGCCACGCCACCCATATCCCGTGTCCTGGTCTTGCCCTCAGCTATGACATCGTAAACAGCCTTGCTGATGCGGTTGGCGTGATCATCAAGACCAAGGTGACGAAGCATCATGCTGCTAGAGAGAATGAGGGCAGTTGGGTTGGCTTGGTCCTTGCCCTTGATGTCGAGACCGACGTGACGGCAGCCAGGCTCGAAGACGGCGACATCACGTCCCATGTTGCAGCCAGGAACGATGCCTGGGCCACCGACCAGACCGGCGCCAATGTTTGACAAAATACCACCGTACAAGTTGGGCATGACCATGACGTCAAACTGTTGAGGACGGGAAACACACTGCATGGAGGCGTTGTCGACGATCATGTCGTTGGTCTCGATGGTTGGGTACTCCTCACCAACCTTCTTGACAGTGTTGCGGAACAAGCCGTCGGCAAGCTTCATGATGTTGGCCTTGTGAATGCAGGTAACCTTGCGGCGGTTGTTGGCAAGGGCGAAAGAGAAGGCAAATTTGGCGATGCGCTCGGACTTGGCACGGGTAATGATCTTAAGCGACTCAACGACGCCGGGAACAGACTGGTGCTCGAGACCAGAGTACTCGCCCTCGGTGTTCTCACGGATGATGCAAAGGTCGACGTTCTTGTGGCGGGTCTCGTAACCGGGAATGTTCTTGATAAGGACAATGGACGCGTAGATGTCGAGCTCCTGACGAAGGGCGACGTTGAAAGACTGGTGACCGGAGCGCTCGACTGGAGTGTGAAGGATACCCTTGAGACCGATCTTGTTGCGCTTCAGCGAGGAAATAGACTCGCGGAAGAGCTCCTCGGAGTGCTTATCACCGGTCTCAACACCGGAAACATTGACCTGCTCCCACTCGATGGGCACATTGTCCGCCTTGAAGATGGTCTTGACCGACTCAGAGACCTCAGCACCGATACCGTCACCTGTCACAAGCTTCTTCAGCGATCATGTCCACGATGCAAGGCCCCGTGCAATGGGTTGGCGGAGGATATGCGTACCTGGGATAAGGGTAACGGTGTACTTGCCGCCGAACTTGGTGGGCTTGAAGATGTCGGAGGAGACCGTCGCGTAAGCTGCAGGAGATCGAGGAAGATTAGTTTCGCATGTTGAGGCGGGCGATTGGCGCACAGAGGGAGATGGTTTATCATACAGCGAGCGGCCACGGCAGGGTTTGCACGGCATTGGGACTGAGCGCTGCGCAGCAGGACCTGGAACGACGGCGGTGGTTAGCATTGAGCGCCGATCGAGAGGCGGAGACGGCGAGAGGTCGTCGTACCTGGGCGGCCCTGCGAGAGCTGGTGGACATCATGTTGGCGGAGCGGGGATGAGGCGGGTGTGGGTGGTGAAGGCGAGGGAGAGCGAGAGAGACAATCTTTCCACGCGGGAAGCTGAAGCCGAACTTCTTTCGCTCCGCTAGCGTCAGCCCGTCTTCGTCGTCGTCGTCGGGCTTCCGTAGTAGTATATGGTGGGGGCCTGGCTGCCTGACTGCCTGGCTGCCTCTCCGCCCACGCCGCCCCAGCACATCATCATACACATATCCATCCACGATACACGACGGCTCTGCGCAAAGAGTCGTGTGTGCGGTACTATCCACGCCTCTTCCCTCGCTCTACTTCACCGATTTCCGGCGCCAGTTCATCCTACACCGTCTGACATGTCTGCTTCACGTCAATAAAGTCGTCACGCAGAAACATGCGGCCGTCGTTTCTGCCATTTGTCTATTTGCGCGGGAAAGAGGAAGAAGCTACTTAGGACCGACCCAACACATTCGTTGCACACACCATGTTCGAGAAGGACATCTACCAGCTCATCAGGGGCTTGCGCTCCCACAAGGGCAATGAGAGAGAATACATCCAGGACTGTCTGAAAGAATGTCGCAGGGAGATTCGAGGCGCCGATATGGATCAAAAGGCCACGGCTTTGTTGAAGTTGGTCTATCTGGAAATGTTTGGACACGACATGTCATGGGCTTCATTCAACGTACTCGAGGTCATGTCGTCGCCCAAATATTTACAGAAGCGAGTTGGCTACCTTGCTGCCGTCCAGAGCTTCAGACCGGACACCGAAGTTTTAATGCTGGCTGAGAATTTACTGAAAAAGGATTTGAATTCTCCCGATAAGACCATGATGTCTCTTCCTCTTATAGCCATACCTCATGTCATCAATCCATCCATGGCCAATTCCTTGCTCACCGACATTCTTCCGAGATTGTCACATTCCAATCCTTCTATTCGGAAAAAGACAATTGTGACGCTCTACCGGCTGGCCCTCGTATATCCAGAGACTTTACGACCGGCATGGCCTAAGATAAAGGAACGTATTCTTGACGAAGACGAGGATCCAAGTGTCACTGCAGCTGTCGTGAACGTCGTTTGCGAACTGGGTTGGCGAAGACCCCAAGATTTCCTTCCTCTGGCCCCTCGACTCTTCGAACTACTCACTCAAGGCGGGAACAACTGGATGGCCATCAAAATCATTAAATTATTCTCCACATTAACTCCGCTGGAGCCTCGACTTGTAAAAAAGCTGCTGCCACCCTTGACATCCATCATCAAAACTACACCGGCCATGAGTTTGTTATATGAATGCATTAACGGCATCATTCAAGGTGGTATCATGGAGGCTGCTGAGGGTACCACCGAAGGCGATGAAGTGGCTCGATTGTGTCTGAGCAAACTACGTGCCATGCTTGTCGTTGAAGGAGACCCCAATCTACGCTACGTGGCCTTGCTGGCATTTGCGAAGATAACAAGCTCGCACGCAGATCTTGTATCCCAGCATCAGGACGTAATATTGGAGTGCATTGATGATGCAGACATATCCATTAGGACCAGAGCATTGGATCTGGTAGTTGGAATGATTAATGCGAACAACCTGCAGACAGTTGTAGAGCGCCTGCTCCGGCAACTTAGCAGTGCTGGAGCGGCATCGGAGATAGGGGGTCATCCTCAGGACCGTGGAATAAATGCAGGAGTCGTACCAATGGCTGACGATGATGATGACGATCTACAAGCCTCAATCAAACCCAAAGGACAGAAATCTGCCCAAGCGCCTCCTCTACCAGAAGACTACCGCGCCTCTGTTATCGAACGAATCCTCGAGATGTGCTCTAGAGGTAACTACACTAACATGAACGATTTCGAGTGGTACATTGGCGTCTTAGTAGACCTCGTCAAGCAATGCCCAGCTACAGCATCGACTGGTTCCTTTAACTCTACCTCTTTGACGACTGCCAAGGCAAAGCAGAGCATTGCTGACAAAATCGGAGCCGAGTTACTGAACGTTGCTGTGCGAGTCAAGGCGGTTCGACCAGATGCTGCAGCAGCGGCCCAATCGTTGTTACTCATCGAACGAAGAGACCATCACTTTGGACCACGCGGTAGTGGTAATCAAGGTGTTCTAGCCGGTGCAGCATTTCTCGCGGGAGAGTATGCTACCATGCTACCTGATCCCGAGGCGGTTCTTACGTCTCTTTTACAATCTTCGACCGCTCAACTTCCCACCAATACACTGATAAACTATCTACAAGCAATCCCTAAAGTGTTCTCTGTCATCACAAATAACGAGCGAAAATCATGGACAACTTCAAGACAATCGAACACAGTGCTTTTGATTGCTCGCATCGTCCATTTTATGGAACCCCTGACAATGCACCCCAATCTCGACGTCCAGGAGCGGGCGGTCGAATATCTAGATCTTATGCGGCTGGCTTCTGAAGCAGTCTCCAGCCATGAACCATGCTCTGACACTTCGGATTTTGTCGAACCCCCATTACTCATCACACAAGCAATACCATCGCTATTTTCAGGCGTTGAGCTTAACCCAGTCGCAGTTACGGCACTCCGAAAAGTGCCACTGCCAGATGACATTGATTTGGACGCACCAATCAATGTAAATCTTCAAATGCTTTTGCAACAGGCTGAATACGATGCAGAATTTGTTGATGGTGATAACGATGTCTGGCGATTCTACAACCAAAAGCCATTGCCTGTCGGCACCTTCTACCAGAAATCTGCGGGCGATTTACTAAATGCCCGCGATGCATCAAGCCGGACATCTTCCTATCAAGATACTGAATCGGAGTCATTCGACCAAGAAGCCATTGAACGGAAGAAAGCCGAACGCGCAGAGCGCTACAGAGATGATCCGTACTATATTGCGCCAGTTGAGCGCCGCTCGGGTTCCTTGACGCCAATGCACAACATTCTTCGCAATAGCAACGGTGATCAAGAATTGGATGTTGACGCGATCCCGGTCATGGAGCTCAAACTAGACGATACTCGCGATGTTGCATCTGACCCAGAACGGATGCGTCGAAAGAAATCCCAGCCCGTGAAGAAACCGAAACGACATTTCGAGATCGCTGCCGAAGAGACGATCGACGGTGGCGACGAGAACATGCCTACTTCATATTCTTCGAGTCCTTCTAAACCAGCGATATCCCGTGGGAAAAAATCCCTTCTCGAAGTAGACAGCAGCGCTCTTTCGTCGCTTTCTCTGACAGACGTCACCCCAAGCGGCGGCCACATCAGTCAATTGGAGATTGAACGGCGACAAGCCGAAGAACAAGAAATGGCCAACGCCCTGAAAGAAGTCGAACGTCTTCGTCTGGAAATGCAGCGTGCTCAGGAAAAAATCGAAATGCGCGGCGACTTGCCCGAGGACGGCACGATTGTCAAGCGCAAGACGAAGAAGAAAAAGACTAGAGTCGTGGATGTGGGCGCCGAAACGGGCGTGGCTGAAGACGTCCAGGAGGATGCCGCAGCTGTGAAACCGAAGAAAAAGAAGAAGAAAAAGTCTCCTGCTGCCGATGACGAAACCAGGGCCGTCGTCGACGATGGGACATTTGACGATGAACTACCGGCTCCGATCGCAAAGCCGAAACGAAAGAAGAAGCGACAAGTCGTCTTCGACGAAGATGGCACGGAGGAAGCACCTTGATCGTATTTATCACGAACCATATAACAATTGAAACCAGACCTTTGCTACCCTCACTGCATTATGTCAAAGCCAAACGTGATAAAAAGTTCGTGATTGAGTTGAATATCGCTATGAACATGTTCCGCAGCGCTAAAATGTCTTTGCTGCATTTCCTCAACGGCAGGTAGCGAGGTATATACTCTCAAAACTCGAATCGAGGAATAAACGATTGTACTCTCTTATGCTGTGCGTCATGTATAGAGTTGAAGCCGTAATCGCTAAGAAGATGAAATTGGTTTGATGGGGGAGGTAAGTTAGAATCAAATTGGACGGATCGAGGGCGTGGCCTCCGGGGGGGGGGGGTGGGTGTTTTTTTCATGCTTGCCCGCCCTGCAGGTATCGCATTGTATCTTGGGCGCCAAAGGAAAAGGGCGATTTGGACATTTCGGGACTCCGCGGACTCATGGGGAGGGCGAAGAGATCGTCTTGCGGTTCATCTTCGTTTTCTTTTTCCGTGGCTGTTGGCGCTATGGTGGCAATGGTGGATGCTGGTGTGTTGTTGCTGGGTGGCGCGGCGAAAGCGGCGTTTAAGGAACCCATGCCGCTATGCTGGTGTTGGAGAGCAGCTAGGGCATCGGGGGGTTGTTGAGCGGCGATTCGCTTTTGAATCTCTGCTGCGGGAGGTTGAGCGGGTCTAGCTGCGAGATTTGATGATGCGGGCATGCCTTTTAATGCTGCGAAGCTGCCGAATGATCCGACGGCTACATCGGACGATTCTGGACTGAGTGGATTGTGAAAGGACAATTGTTGGTCGAAAGAAAGGTCCTGAGAACTCGTGCCGAGTTTGAGACCTTTGAGTTTGTCAAGCAAACGACCGCCGCCGGGGCTTCGGGGACTTGAAGGGCTTTGGAGATAAGGTGCGTTGTGAGCCGGTATGCTGATGCTGTTTGGTTTGCTGGCGATGCCAAAGTTCTGTTCGATCCATTCCTTTTCTGCATTGGCCATCTCAAGACCAATCCCCTCCACATTCTCCTTGGACTCATCGTCGATCTCTCTTTGTAGCACTTGGAGACGCTTCTTTGCCCAGATGGTATGCAGAACACCCTTCTTACCGGCCTGACGAGCTGTTGCACCTAGTTCAGGCGCAAAAATGGCGGGCAGTGGGTTGGTCTTCCACTCCACAGTTCCTTTACGCAACGCAACCGCAGTAGGTATGGACACGCCAGGGCCGAGCAAGAAATACAATCGGTGAATTGGCATCTCGTCCGTCTCATTGTCCTCACTCTTAGGTTGTTGATCTCCTCGTGCAGGCAAGACGGTTCGTTTGCCTTCCCAGCTCACCTCCCAGTCTCCAATAATGGCCTTTGTAGTATCGTCATCTTCCCATTCGACCATCAACACCTTTGTGCCTTCCTTGCTCCGACCAGGTTCAAACTCGAAGCGCGCCAGCGCGTTTCCAGAGGCGAGGGAAGGACTTTCGACGTCATCGCGAAGTGCGTTTTTCGTAGGATCAAAGGCCGTGTCGACTGGATCAAAGACGGGCCTTGTAGTGGCCTGTGGAGGTGAAGCAGCAGCCATGATTAGTATAAGATCGTTGGATATATTGCGCAAAGCTAAAGAACAGCTCCGTCTCTACGAGACCGTCTCTGCTTTGAAGCTGATGTCTTTGACTCTTGTGAAACGGGATGAAAGCAACACTGCCCGCACTCAACAAAGCTCATAAAATCCGTTGTCGATGTTTGGGCGTACGTGTTTATAGATATCTATGTGTGCTGTGCCGCCGCCGTACCCCACAGTGCGCAGGTCCAGACCGATGGATGGAAAGTCGACGGATGGGGCCAAGCCGTAATCACCAGGTTCTCGAGCCTGACATGCCGCGCGGGCGCAAATTTCAAGAGGAAGCCAAGTGTCGCAGTGGAAGCGAAAGCAATGACATGGGAAAAACATGCAAAGTGGCGAGATGAGACGAATCGAGGGGAGGCAGCTGCCGTACCTACTTATGGAGTACATAGTTTCCTATTTATACCCGTTTGGAGGATTGCCTAGTCTGAATTCCGTAAAGTCGGCGAAGATCTACCGTCTTCTCCTTTAGGTGACGTGATGCGCTGATCAGCCTCATCTTTCAATCATGCAATCGACTACGCAGAATTGAGATGATTATTTTACATGGAGACAATTGCTCATATGCGTGTACAGAATTTGAGTGGAAGTTTTGTATTCGTTATCATTCCCGTTTCACTACCCTACCCTACCATACCCTACACTTGGTCATAACTAACTACTCTTGAGTGCCGGTGAAGCATTCATTCATCCTGCTTCGACTCTCAAGAAAAGATGCACTCGAGCTGCCTGAGAGCTGCACTAGATCAAGGCCCGCCCGATCATCAATTGTATCGTGCCTCCGCCCATGTATCATCCCGACTTCGTCATCCATCCACCTCCCCCGAGTAAGCCCCAAGACTGAAAAGGAAATACGACTCGAAAGGTCGTGGGTATCATCGCGCTCCTCCCAGATAAAAGAAAAAATTTCCTCCTAGAAATTACGTGGCGAGGAGACCGGCGCCGTCGCTATGCTTGAAAAGAATAATATGAAAAGAGAGAGCAAGGCGGTAAGAGGATAGGATATCCTAGATGAGGAGAAAGTCCCATCCCTTCTCGTGCATCACGTCCCGCCAACGAACGCCGTGATGGTCGCCCTTGATGGTTGCAGCGTCGTTCAAGTGCCATACATCTAACAATAGCTCGCGAATGCGGCCGAAAGAACCAAACTCAGCTGCTTCGCCAAGACGAGCACAGCGCTGATCAAACATGGCGCGGAATGGAGAACCAGCCACGGATGAGGCGCCTGCGATAAGAAGTGGCCAGACCAGAGAGCGATCAAAGCCATCTGGACCCTCGGGAATGTAGTTCATCAACTCGGCGAATTGCGAGGTCAGATGACAGATGCTGGGCTGGCGAGCCTCATACCCAGGGACCAGAGTGCACAGGTAGATGCGAGCAGCCACGCGAAACACAGCTGAGATGTTCGCACTGAGTTGCTTGGGTCGAATGGCTCCGGTAGGGCTGAAGCAGCTCTGTACCGTGCCAACTGGTGGCTCAGTAGCGCCAATCTCAGTTGCGAGGACCTCGACATACTTGCAGAGCATGAGCTCATTGAGGCCCTCGTTCTTCTGCACGTCCAAGCATGCAATCTCTGAGATCAAGAACATGATGTTGTCGTCGCATCCCATCAGCTCAGCCAAGCCGGCACTGGCTCCTTTGAGGTTGAGCTCGCGGTAAGGATCAGCAAAGTTAGGAGCGCGGCCGAGCATTGTTGCGCCGAGGATGTCGATCCAAGCTGTCAGTGCCATATTGAATGGTGGATGCGCATGGCCGTTTGCTGGCAGATCCATCACAATCTGTGGAAGCTCGAGTTTGTTGACCAAATTGATAGCTGCTTGGAAATGCTGATGCCATGGAATATCAGGAAGGGCGTCTACCGGTCGGCCAACAGAGCACTGGAAGAAGATCATTCCCAGAGTAGCCTCTAGGATCTGCGAATGCTCTTTGTCTTGACCAAGCTGTTCACATAGTTCGGAGATGGCGGCGTATCTGTGCCGGACGATGTCGCTGTCGATTTGCTCGCCTGAGAGAGATTCGGTGGCCTTCATGTGCGTAGCTGCGATACTCAAGCAACAGTGCAGATACGCCTTGTTCGATTCAAGAGCAGGAAGAATGACATCGCTGCGAGCAGAGCCGTGTTGATTGACGTCAAGAATTGGGAAGATGAGCTTTTGTACTTTGTCCAAGAAATGACTGAGCAAGTACTTGTCGCCATCTTCAACGTTAATGACTGCCTCGTGACCAGGCGAAAAAGGCGCAGCAGGAAATTCGAAGAAATTGAAGTCGACTGGCTCTTCAGCGAAAGATTCCTGGTGGCTCTCGTAATAGTCTTGCTGGACCCAGCTGTCAGCTGGATACGCAGGCAGTCCATTGGGCATTGGTGGTGGCTGGTAAGTGCTGAATGTGGAGATGGTCGAGTCACGCCGTGTGGGTACGTCGTTGATGAAGATTTGTCTCTCGGTCTTGATGTCAACTTCGTACGGGGAGAACATTGGATATTGGGCGTGATGTGAGACCATTGGTGGCGGTGGTGGTGGCGGCATCGCGAAGTAGTTGTCACCTGGCGGGCACGAAAACTCGTATCCGCCTGAATAAGGTGACGCTGATTGTTCGCGAGATTGTGGCGACGACTCGGGATAAACATCAATTGACGTTGGCGCAGAGTGACAGAGCGATGGTGGCGAGTTGACGCTGGAAGCAGATTGAGCTTGTGAGTTTGTTGTTGCTGTCGTTGACGGGCCTTTCTTGTTCATTTGCGTCTTTTTGATGATGGTTTTGATCTCTTCTTTTTTACCTCGACGGTGATCAGCGTTGCTCCACCATACTGGACGCTTGTAGTCGCATTGCAGGCCCAAGTGTCGGCAGGCTTTGCAAGCAGGCTTGCTCTCTTCGCACTTTTTCCGTCGTAACCGACAAGTAAAGCAACCTATGCGCAATTGGAATCAATACATGTCAACAAATCAACAAACCACGGAATTGACGTACCTGATCGAGATCGACGATGCATTTTTGAGGCAGTTGCTTTGGCGTCTGCGGACGATGCTGATTTAGCAGCGGCCATTTTGTTGGTATGGGCAGAATGAGACTTGGTGGACTGAGATGCAGCCGCGCGCGAAGCGGACGGAGACATCAAGGACCAAGAATATGTACAGAGTACTGAGAGGGGAAATGGAATGTTTTTGGGGAACGACGATCCACTGCCGGGATGGCAAGGGTAAACCGATCTCTTCCTTTGGGGGCCGAAAGGAATCAATGCAAGCGGGAATTGCGTCCGAGCAAAGCGAACGGACGACGAAAGAAATCGAATGGAAAGGCGCAAAGGCAAATGACGGGGTTGTTTGGACTGGACAGGGTGTCGGAGGAGATTAATGAATAGCGTCGTGTATTTCGGGGGCGGTCGCGAGAGCCTGGCCAGCAAGCTGTGGAATAATGGCGAACCAAAGAAGGGCAGGAAGCAGGGCAGGAGAATGAAAGCAAATTATGGTCGGTCAACGATGAGGAGGAAAGCAAAAAGAGCCCAGAGGAGGGTGAGGGAGTGACTTATAACTCCCAACTGGTCGAAATGAGGAGTTAATTGACCGTGATACTATTCTTGGGGGTGCGGGAGGCCGAATGACCTCGCGGCAGACTAGTGAGGAGGAGAGGTGGGAGGAGCATGGGTGTGGTCGGAATGAAAGCTAATTGTGCGTTGTTTTGCAGCATAATTATTCCTGGCCGAGTCGACAGTGGGTGGGCATGGGCATAGAGTTGGAGCTGGAGCTGGAGCTAGGCTGCAGCAGCTCTGGGGGCGTGACTGGACGAGCGACTATTCTTGCCCAACCGCCCGTAGCGATTGGCTTCGGACGACAGGCCCGGCGTGGTGCCCCCAGCGAACTCTATCTCGTGGTGGTCGTCGTGCTCCTAGCTTGCTACATCCATCCACTCGTGCGTCGACGACGAGATGGCATATTCATAGCCGTGTGGTCTTTGTCGCGACGGGTGCTGCGTCTGCTGGGCATGTTGTCACTGCACGCCGGCACGCAGAGACGCACACAGGCAGACACGCAAGATGCTGTAATGGTGCAGCGGCGTCAAGCAGCATGCATGAACGAAGGCATTCACCAGCTTCGGTCAGGTGCAGGTCCAGCGGTCAGCGCGGGACCGACAGCGACAGTGGCGGGTTTGCAAAGCGGAGCACGACAGTTGACATGGCATGGATGGGATGGGATGGACGGTGGATGGATGGATGCATGTCACGCTGCCATGGGTCCATGCGGGAGACGAACGAGCTTTCATGGCCTCTGACCGGAAGCGGAGCATTTGACAGACAGCGATAGACTATCACAGCGAGATGTTGCGGTGTGGATGGTGGAAAGACGTGATGAGCTGGGGGAGAGTAGTCTCTACTGTCGACGACTACTGGAGTCTAGTGGCCAGACTATGGGCGGCGATCAACGTTGTACTAGTCCGGTACTAGATTAATTAACAGTTAACTACTGTCCACTGAATGCACATGCCCTACTCAAAATCAAGACTGAACGCGAGCCGTGGCCGAGAACGGTCCGCCCGTGCCGAGCTGCTCGGCACGGCGAGCTCCCTCCCTCCCTCCCTCCCTTCCTCTCTCCCCCGCCTGGAGACTGTGTCTGCTGTCGTGTCTGTCGCGTGAAGAGAGAGACGCCGCCTTCGAGGACCTGCATACTGAAAGTGCATGCATATGTGCCTGTGCGCGGACGTGCCGTGTCTTCTGTGGCAACGTCGTACACTCCAGCTGCCGGCACGCACGCACGCCCATGCTATGCTATGCTATGCTATGCCGTGCGATGCCATGTTGTGCCCGGCCTGCAGGACTCGACATATGGTCGACGGCTGGACGCGGAGGACGTGGGCGGCGGAAACGGATGGCTGGCTCGGGTCCACTACAATTTACCCTCCCATGTAGTCCAGTCCAGTAGAGTACATGGCAGCTTCACCTTCACCTTGCCGGGCGGGGACGAGGCGAAGGATCGGGGAGTGACGGCCGAGCCACGCCCAGCCAAGCATCCTCTGCCCACAACTAGTGGCCAGCGGGCAATGTGATGAAGTCGGCGACGCATGCACTAGCGCCCCCTAGCGCCCTCTAGTCTGTGACGGGCGGTTAGGCAGCCGGCGAATCAACGCGGGAAGGCGCGACCGGGGACGGCCCTGGCACCGCGCTGCTCTCCCGTCAACTCTAATTGCAGCCCAGCCCCGCCCAGCCCAGCCAAGCTGCCCTTGGAAACGTGCCTCCCCGCCCGCAACACGGTACACGGTACGCGGGACTGCACAGTAGGACATAGGACAGAACCGCGTACAATGCAGGCCCACTTCACCCGTTGCTCACCTCACCCGGCCCCGCCAGCCTCTTAGACGTGGACGTGGGGCTCACGACCAGCGGTACGAACGCCTACTGTACTGCTCTCCCCTCTCCCCTCGATGTCCATGTGCGAGGCACATGTTGTCGGCCGTCGACATGCATGGAACCCATCCGTTGACCTTCGTCGCCACGTTGTGAAGACGCCAGCTCGACCTCTTCCACGCCCTTCGAGGCAAGTCCCCAGCCATGTCATGCGTCGTGATAGTAGAGTACAGTACAGTACAGTACAGTACACCAGAGTTAGAGTCGAGTCGTGTTGGCCCTGCTCGGCGAGCTCGGACGTTTAATTGCCCGGCCCTAGCCCTCTCTTTTATCGCTCTCTATGTTCCTTTTTTTTCCCTTTGTATAACGTAGCGATTGGGTATCATACACCTCTTCCTGGTCATATCCATCACAACTCACTCCACTCCACACAGCTGTTCACCGATAGAAATGCTGGTCGAAAATCACCCGAATCCAGCCTGCCACGGGAACCCCGCGCTCACCAAAGTGCGACTGTTTCCTGCCCAACGTGCAAGAAACAAGCCACTGTAATCGTTGGCGGCCTCGTGACTGTTCCTTCGTTTCTTGACTTTTGCGCGAATAATATGACATGTGTGCCACCAAATCACCCGCCACTGTTCTCGTGCCCGTCGTGCAAGCCATGCTCGTGTTTGCTCAGTGTTCAACATGTGCGATAATGAATGATTGTCCTTTCTCCACCAGTGTCCCTCGCCAGCCACTTCGCAAAACTACGGTATCGCAATCTCCTGTAGTGTGTAACTAAAAACGATACGCAATCAAATGCGCCATCCATTCCGCTCGCTCGCTCTCACACGTCCAGATTTAAATATGCAGGAAAACCCTTTTTCCGTTCGTCTTACGGCCGATCACACCCACCACCCCCCGCTAACTAAACGGCTATGTACATATTACGCTATCTCACCAATTGGCGAGTGGAAATTATCGGCCGTAACCGATAAAAAAAAATATATCCGCGGGATGGATGTGACCGACTCGCAGAATTATTTATCGTCAGGCGAGACGCCCACGACGTCCTACGACCAGGGCAGTTGATGCCATGTGCGTGAAAGCAGATGCGTGCGTGGGTGGCTGGGTGGGTGCGTAGGCCGCTGATGGTGATGGTGATGGCTGCGAGCTGGTTGCATCGTCTCCGCTCGTGTGATCCATCCGGTTGGGACTCTCGCTCTCATACGGGACAGGTGCTGGGGAATATGAATGGTATACAGCTTTATCATCTCATCTCGCGGAGGACGGAAGCGTGTTTGCACTACTTAATCGGGCCATTAGTACTTCCACGCAGAAAGACCAACGCCTCGCACTAACGTTAAGTCAGGTGAAGGATAAACATCTTTATCAACTCCTGACTTTGCACATCGGGTCGGCCAGAGGCACGAATCAACACTAGACTAGACGAGAATAGCCGGCCGTGAGTTGCGCAAAGAATAGAAACTAATTAACAGAGATTTATTTTGGTCTCGCTGCAATTCCTTAGAGTTCGCGGGTGCCAGCCACTGGTGCTTGCATGGATCCGCTTACTGGTCATGCATGACTAGTGGTTGTCCACGTTGGCCAATGGCCTGTAGCCGCCGGGCTTCGTTGGACGACATGCCACCAAGAGTTGATGAGCGGGCGTCGACGGGCTCGGCCTGCCGTCAACTGGGATCAACCTCCAACTGGGATATCCTGCTTGCCCACCTGCGAATCCAGGCACAGAATCGGACCCTGATCAAGGGATTGGGTCCTTTGAGCTGCAAGCCCTGGGTGTAAGAGAGAGAGAGAGTGTGTGTGTGTGACTGCAACTCGTTGGCGCCAGCTCAACGGCTCTTCTTGCTTTGCTGGTGGCTGCGAGATGCGAGGGCTGGGCTCACTTGTCGTGATTCGTGTCGACGGCCGGCGAGGCTGCCAGTCGACGTGCAGAACTAACCGCTGCTGCTAATGTAGCCCCGGGCACCACGGGCTGCATGCACAAGCACAACATGTTCGCGAGCTACTGCGTGAGCGAGCGAGTGAAGTAATGAGTAGCAGTGAGTAGTGAGTGACGAGCCACACCGATGCGGCCGCATGTCCCGTCTCGATATAGAAGACGGCAACGCACGCTCTTCGCGCACGGAGACCCTCTGCCGACCTTCTACCTCCACCGCGCCGCACACCTGCAGCTTCAGCCTCTCTGATCGTGAAGACCATGATCCGCTAGCAACGGCATACCATCTGATTGCTTGACGATACAACTCATAACCCAGCTCGCCGTGATGCAGGCCGTCATGATGAGCCCGATGTCGCCTCTGGAGGCGGGCGGTGAAATGTACCAACGCAACAAAACCAACTCTTTCTTCCAAGCGCGACCCTCAACTGGTCGACCGCTCTCAGAAGCAAGTGATACCGACTTCGAAGATGACAGTGAGTTTGAAGAAGACTTTTCCCCAGCAGGGAGTTCTGGATCGGTAGGTCGACTATTCTATCCGATCAACCCAGCCATGTGATACTAACAACCAGAAAGGACGATGGCCGAAGGCGAAGCCAGACAACTATTTCGTCTTTTGATGAAGTACCCACTCCCAGCTCTGCAGAGGATAGACAGCCTTTTGAAATCAGAATCAAGCCCGTCGAGGGCCCGAAAGGACCACATCTTTTTCGTGCTTCGGTGTCATCGGCTGATTTCGCTTTCGACCATGCCCTGCAAATGTCGCCAGTATTAGCACCCAAACTGCCACCCGCGCGGACCGAAACGGCCTTTTCTGACCAGACTTTGACACCTGTCACCCGACAACGAGAAGCCGACTTTTCAATCGACTCGGCGCTTAATGAATCCGCTGTAAATGAAAACGACAACTGGATTCGCTCGTGGTCATCGCAACAGGTCATCGACTGGATGTACTCTTGTGGTCTTGACGCTTCAGTCATTGAATGTTTTGAGATTCACGATGTCGATGGCGCTGTTATCCTTGATCTTTCTTTCGAAGATCTCAAAGAGCTTGATATTCAATCATTTGGAAAGCGACATCAGCTCTGGAACGCCATTTGCGATCTTCGTGGCCTCGAACGTGGAGTAAGTCCAACTGCAACACCGTTCCAAGACACAAGTAGACCATGCACTGCACAAGCCAAGAAATCTCCCAATCACAGTCGAAATCGCAATGTATGCCAATCTCCCATTGATGACATTGTCTCGCCTCTATCACCAACAAGCGGCAAGAAACGTCGCGGCCGCAAAGCCCCCAAGGAGCTGGACATCATCTCTCCTGCCGAATCAGTCTCGATAGTTGCTATTGAACAATTACTCCCAAAGCCGCATAAATGCGCCAAAGGCGAACGCTGTGCCAAATGGCGAAAACAACAGCGAGAGCTGCAACAACTCAAAGACGACAATGCTATTGGTCGATTTCCAATCAGTCCTACCAAAGGCGGCCGAATTTATGTCCAAGGTGATCCAGGCAATGCGATGACCGCCGACAAAATCATCCCCAACGTTCGCCTTCTCGACGAAAACTATTATCGCCCACAATCCGAGTCGATGCCATCAGTGGTGGCTTCATCTGACCTGATGGGTCCCGGTCAATTGCCTGAGTTCGCCCTCCACGCCGACAAGCTTGAACAGCTCGATAAGCGTGATCCTCAGGACAACGTACGCCAATTTTTGAACTTTCAACATATAAATCCGTCTGAAGAGGCACCTCCATCGCCGTCTTTTGAGATGTATTCTCGATCCAATTCGACTGACCCAGTCACCCGCTCTGGATCTGTCCCACTGTTCCCACAACACCATCATCAGCCCTACTCGTCTTCCTTTACACCGAGTCCAGCATCTGGTCCACATGAGCAGTTGAGGACTCTGCCTAGATTGGACATTCCACGATCAGCGAGTGCAGCGCCACGGTCGAACACGCTCGCCTCTCCGGAACCTCTTACGGCGATATCTATCTGTCGTAGCGAGGCCCCATCGCCGATTAATGCCTATCGTTTGAGCAATGTAGCCTCTGAGATGGACGTTCCTCTCACGGCTGTCCCGCTTGGTCCAGTCGCGCGAGACACTTCGCAATCCGTTCCACCAAACATGCAATTTCGACAAGGCGGTAGTGCAATTGCGCGGTCTAAATCCCGCACAACAGATCCACGCCGCCCTGCAAAGGAGAGCCTTGAAATCATTGTCGAGGAGAAAGCACGTGATCCAATGCATCATTCTCCCCAAACACAGCACTTTGGTCTTGCAGCTGATTATTCCCACGCCGGCTGGATGAAGAAGCGCAAGACCAAGCTCCTTCGACACGAGTGGACTGATCAGCACTGTCGTTTGACTGGCACACAGCTCGCGCTGCACGACAATTCTCGTTTGACCTCTGTAGCCAAGCAAACGATTGATGTCGATCAATATGCCGTAGCCTGCTCTTCCGTCGCCAGCGGCGGCAAGCTCGCAGCAGCCATGAAAGCGCTCAACATCTCACATGCCAGCAACGGGCTGAATGAAAAAGGCTCCAAGGCCTCGAGTGTCGACCCAACAGCTTTCGCCTTTCAACTCATTCCCGACCGTAAGACATCAGCTCTGGCTAACGCCGGCGGTGCTAACAAAACGCACCACTTCGCCGTCAAAACCAAAGACGAGCGCATCGACTGGATGCGCGAGCTCATGCTCGCCAAAGCCCTCCAGCAAAAAGGCAAAGGCTACTCTGTCGAAATCAACGGCGTCGAACACAAATAAAAAAACGAAAACACAAACGGAGGTGACTTTTGGCATTTGCGACATGTGATGTTTTTTTTCTCTATCTATCGGTCAATCAATGAATGACGACCTAATGACCCGGCATTCATTTGGATTCTTTTTTCTAAGGCGCCATCTTTTCTTCTCCATCATTAGATATCCCCCCTCGCGCGAGCGACAGAGATGCAGGGCATCATGGACTTGTCTGGCTTATTTCTTTTGACCTTTTTTTGTGCTTTTTCTCAACTGCATTCTTTGTTGTGAATATTTACTTGTTGATGATGGCGACTTGGCGAGAGTATATAGCATAATCAAGCATATGTCAACTCTTTATCCTACTTTGTGAGCCATGTTTGGGTTTCGGGCTTCACATGTCACCCATTCACCTTTGCAATGTACACTGTTTTTCACGTCTCGATAAACTCTTGCCCCATCTCATATACCACACTGAACCTCATCTGACAGCATTCTTCTGTAGCAATGTTCCGTGAGCTAAATGTATGGAGAGGCATAGATTCCAAGCGTCTTGCAGAACCAAAGACGTTTGTTGAAGACCCTATCATTGTATGGCAGTACTATGAAAACAGAAGACAAATGGCCATACATGCAGCCCCAAACGAAGGACATCGCGCACTTGCTGCTGTCGCAAGACTGAAGCCAAATTTTCTGACGATAACACAAAACATTGATGGTATGAATCATCCTACATATTTCGCGCTTTCTAATTTTGATCAGGATTGTCAGAAAGATATGATCATCGTCTTCAACAGCTCATCCCCTTACACGGCTCCGTGTTCCGGATTTGCTGCTCAAACAAAAGCTGCGATTTTGTCGGATGGAACTTCGACGTGGAACTGGTCGTACCAAGCCTTTGTGTTCTTCACTGGGATGTTGCAAACACAAACTACGTGCTTCTCTATGTGGACGTGAGAGCGATCCCGACTTGTTCGAAATGTCAATCAAGCATACTTCGACCTGGAGTGGTATAGTACGGCGAACTCCTTCCCATTGACTCTTACAATTCGATCGAAGACTGGCTCAGATCTGTTCCGCGAGTAGATTTCATGTTGGTGATTGGTACGACACGTCAAGTGTACATAGGTGATGCCCAATAATGCGGCGCACGACTTGCCGTTTTCAACATCCACCAAATCGACAACACCATTTCTGATGATGAAGATTTCTTGAATGAGGGTGATTAGCAAGTTTGGAGTGATGTTTCATACACTCTCCCGACACTGGTGAACCAAGTATTAAATCAAGAGAAAGAAGAGCGAATTCTCTCTTGAAATTCCACATAGCACGATAGCTCGTCACGTAGGGATGGAGGGTATAAAACTCTGCGTTGAGGGAAATTGCTGTCATCGAAAAGCTTGAAGTTGAATTTTCCATTGGTGTCTATCCAGGCGAGAACATCATGCACGCCTATGTCAGTGTTATTTCGTGGGTATCATACGTAGTACCAAAAACCATCAATCGCCATGAATCGACCATCGTCATTAGTCGCTATGATGATCATGCTTGTGCGCCCTGTCAACTTTTAAGCGCCGGCCGTTCTAGGTCACCAAATATTTTGTTCTCGAGAATTTTCTCATGGTCTAGCCGCCCAAATTTGGCCGGGCGCTTATGCAGAGACATAGGATTCTTGTCTCATGAATGCTAGTATACAGCACAGCCCCGTCTGACATTGACCGTTAATCGTCATAATTATGTCGAATACCGAGTAAAGCATTTAGAAGGCGATTTTTCTCTTTCTTCCGGTGTATTTCGAATCTGATTTGACGATCTTGCCCTTGGCTTCCATTTGAGCCTTCTTGTTCATGATCCAGGCCTTGCTGCCCTTTTTGGATTTCACATCGCGCCCACGTTTTCGATCTTGTCGTCGAGCGTCCATTACATCGACGCCATCCATTCCTTGAACGGCACCAGTAACATCACCTCCACCCACGCTCAACACAAGGTATAGCTTGACGCTTTTGGTGTCGGGATCGTCTTCCAGAATACCCGCGCCAAATCCAGCTTTGATAGCTGCTTGAGAAATCATGGTACGCTGGGCTGTGTTTTTGGGGTAGAATTGGCAGACGGCTTTTCCACCGCGCTTTAAAGACTGGTAGAGGCCGTCGAAAAACAGTTTTAGACGGGCCTCGGGGGTGACATCTGAGGTTTCGGCGTTGCAAAGCCACTGAATAGCTGAGATAGATATGGCAGCATCGAAAGTTCCGGGTCGAAAAGGTACGCCTTGTCCAATATCGGCCAGTAACATGTCACCCTCCACATCGCGCTCGAGTGCTTGTCCAAGCATCGAGGCAGACACGTCCATACCGACCCAAACGTGAGGTCCACCTTCATCTTCCGGTACATCGCTGAGTATTTCGCCAGATAGACCAGAGCCGCAGCCGAGGTCAAGGATCATGGAAGGTTCTTGGAGATCGAGAAGCTCGAGTGCACGGTTTGTCATGGACGCCTGGATAGAGCGGATACGAGACGACGTTGTGTATTTGCGGGATTCATTGTCGTCGTAGAAGAGATCCGGCGGAAGAATGTCTTCTGGTCGAGACATGGTGGGCGACTTGGAGAGCACAAAAAGACAAGGCGCAAGTTGTAGACCGTTGGCCTGTCAAAATTCGAACATGTATTTTGGAACGTGGACCCTGATGACTTCACCAGCCAATCCCTCTTCGACTGAGCAACCATCTTGACACTCTTCATTTCGAAGCTCAATCTGTTCCGTCCAATCCCGCCAGCGGCTACAATAATGTCTTCATCTATTTAGCAAACCACCGCTCATCATAATACTATCCTTCCTCCGTCGACATCATGTGGATTCTACCTCTGATTGTGCGCGCCCCTCCCCCACTTCCAACACACTGCACAATCAAGCTGTCAAGCAGTAGCTAACGCGTCTCTTTCTTCACAGGGCTATATCGGTCTCCTTCTTGGATTCCTCTTCTTGACCTTGGCCATCGCTTCGGGACTCTATTACCTATCCGAGCTGGTAGAAGAACACACCGTTCCCGCCAAGAAAATCCTCACGCGACTCATCGACGGGGTCATCGCCTTTCACGTGCTACTCGCCTTGATTGATGGTCTACCTTGGTCGCTCGCCGCTATCTCCATCGCAAGTCATCTCGTCTACCGTCAGAACCTACGTCGTTTCCCTGTTGTCAAGTTGACCGAGCCGGTCTTTTTACTTTCCTGCTCGCTGGTTCTGGTCAACCACTGGCTATGGTTCAGACACTTTTCGGCTCCACCGCCACAGCGAAGAACTACATGGGACGAACCACTCGATGTGCCAACTTTCACTGAAATTGCATCTTTCTTTGGTTTGGGTGTTTGGTTCGTACCATTCGCGCTATTCGTCTCGCTGTCTGCTGGAGACAATGTGCTGCCATCCATGGGATCAGAATATGCGACGGGCCCCGGAAGTAGCTTTATGACTCCCGGGAGAGAAGATGTGTCAATGATGGGAGGTAATGATAATGGTGGCATGGGAGTCAGGAGAGGACACAAACGAAGCAACACAAATCAAGGCATGGCTAAAATGGCTGTGAATGGCGTACGCGATTGGGTTGGTGATGCCGGTGGTGCGTTGGGTCTGTGGAAAGGAGAAAACATACGGCCCGTGTAGTGAAACGAATAGATCTAGGCAGGGTTGCGGTTACGACTAATCATAGAATCAAATCAAAATCTTCTAATGGACAGTTACCATCCTCAAGATGCTTGTAGCCACGATATGCTTTAGGGATGACAAGACATTCCAATAACTTTAGCTATGCCGGCGAGAGAAGATGTACAACACAGAACGTTACTCTTGACTGATAGCAGGGACTTGAAGAGCTCGTGACCTGCAGCGTGAGAACATATGCAAAGACCGAGTCCGCACATTCCTTGTGCTCTTCGGCTCTACATGGGCCTCCTCGACGACCACGAATCAGAAGAAGATACTAGCACGTCCCAGGCCCAGATTCGGTCTTTCCTATTCACATGTCCTGCCGGTCCCTCAGTACGTTTGTGTCTGCTTCATTGGCGATGAGAAAGAAAGCTCGCGGGTCAAGAGCAGATCTTCCTCGCGGCATTTGAACAGCTGCCATTAAACCATCGCTGGAGTGACTCGAGATGAACTGCAGACTCATACAAAAAGACCGACACAAATAAAGTACAGTTAAAAACAAAGACATCCATCCGATGTAAAAGCTGATGCCTCAGGCCAGAACAGACCAAGGCTGTAATAAATCTCTCACTCTCCCATGTGACGAATGACAAGGGTTTTCGAACCCGCGGCGTTGCTGGGATGTCCAAGCGCAGATCCCTGTCAACAAACACCGCCGCGCCTTCTTGGACACATTGCCAATCGCCCCTTACACAGCAAAGGCGTTGTTCACGACACTTGGGACCATTTGCATCCAGAGCGCATACACATTTTTCGCGTTACAATCTAACGTTCAACGTTCTGCTGGTCGAAACCTTACTGCTGGCCCTGCGCATCCCCCGCCATTGTTCCTGCCAAGCCTCCAACGTCTGTGGTGCGGACAAGACAGACACGCGACAGCAACAACAACAATAATAATACCTCGGTCCCACCAACATATCTGTGATCGGAAATGGGGCGCGTAACTCGTGCGAAGGCCGCTGAAGTTGCGGAAACTCCGCATATCGACGAAGATGCTGTATTGGACGCGAACGAAAACGATGTAGCAGAAGCTGGCGGTGCTGTTAAACAAACAGACGAAGCGACACACAGTAAAGATGAGCGATCACCTTTGGGCGAAATTACACCAAACAGCGCGGACGGCGTGAGTGAGGTTGCGCCACAAGAAGAAGAGGCTCCAAAGAAGAAGAGTAAATCAAAGAAAAAGAAGAACAAGGGCAAGAAAAATGCCGCGCTTGGAGCATCGACAACTTCAGAGGTAACGGAACAGGAGGATGCGCAACCTGAAGCAGAGCCTACCGTGAACGAAGAGGAAGGTGAGTGTCTGCGTTTGATATTCTACGGAATGGGTTTGAGGTCAGTCGCTAATAAAGTATATTCAGTACCAACAAACCGGGATCTCTCAGAGCCGACAGATACACCAGCTGGAAGAGCGACCAGAGCGCAATTAGCAAAATTGGCGGAAACCGAAGTTTCAAACGCGGACACGCTGGTGACTGAGGAGTCTCACGTCTCGAGTGTTGCGAACGATGTTTCTGCGCAGATTGATGGAAGCATCGAGCAAGACCAATCCGAACAAATTACACCTGATGCTCCCATGAAGTCAGCCTTGGATGCTTCAGCCCCAACGCTACTTTCTGAAACCCCTCAAGATGTTTCAAGCTTGCAAGAAGACACACCTGAAAATCATTTGGCAAGCAATGAGGAGAACGTGGAGCCTACTGAGTCCAGGGAGATTGCTACACCCGCTCGCTCATCAACAGTCTCAAGGCCCAGTTATGATGCTCTCGAAGCGGCTGCTATTGATGCCGTTACCCCGCCTCTCTCACAAAAAACTTCGCCAATGGGACCGGAAATGGACAGACAAGAATCAGGGGCAAAGGAGCCAGCTGAGGCATTGGACGAAATCAACGAGGCTCTTCAAAACGTTCGTCTTCAGCCAGAGATGCTTCCAGCAGCCTCTGGCGAAAGCGATGAGTTAGACACGAAGGAAAATCCCGAGCCGACTGACGCTGCGGTAACTGAGCCGGTTGAGTCGGAGCAACTCAAAGAAGTCACGAATGAGGCAAGCTCAGAGAAGCCCAAGCCAAAAGCAAAGAAAGTCGCGCCAGTCGTAAGAGGGACCAAAGCTAGTCAGGCACGTCTCTCAATGGCCACGAGCGAGAAATCGAACAATGCACCAGCTCTAGGCCGACCACGGATGTCAACAGCATTAGGAAGATCCAACAGTGTCAAGCAAAGCCAAGCACCACTTCATACACGCGGGCTTTCCGTCAGCACAAGAGCTGCCCCTGATGCCGTCTTAAAGGGAAAGAAAGAGGCGGTGATTCCACACAGCAAGCCGAGACCGGTCTCCATTTCGTTCCCCACGCCACCACCGGTCGTGAGATCCACCAAAGCTCCGACAAAGTCTAGCTTTCAACTTCCTGGAGAGGCCATCGCGGCGAAGCTCAAGGCTCAAAGAGAGGAGAGGGCGAAGAAAGAGGCAGAGGAGGCAAAGCGTCCTGCCTTTAAAGCAAGACCAGCTCCGTCCATGTCCAAGACCGCTCCTGTTGTCCGTCATACAAACGCCAGCAAATTCCGCGAGTCGGCCTTGAATAGAAACAATGACTCGAAGACTTCTACCTCGAGGCCCGCTAGCGTAGCCCACAAACGCTCAAGCAGTGTCTTCACTTCGTCGACCACGCGTGCTATGGCACCGAAGAGCACCACAGGCGAAAGAATCTCTGCACGCCCCAGCACAGCGATGGCTACCGTCCACAAGTCTCGTGGATCAATTTCTGTTGCAAAAGCAATCACAGCACCTGCTTCTGGCCAGCGTGTTCCGTCAGGCAAAGGCACAGAAAAGGGTAAAGCGGTTTTCAACCGCGCGGCCAATGCGCGGGAGATGGCCGAGAAGGAGAAGCGCGAAAAGGAAGAGGCGGCTAAGAAGGCGCGTGCTGCAGCAGCTGAGCGTGGTCGTCAACTAAGCCGTGAATGGGCCGAGAAGCAACGCCAGAAGAAGCTCGCTCAGAAGACAGTGGAAGGTTCGTCTCCTGCCCCTCCCGTTGTTCCAGAAGTGGCTGCCACTTGAGCATGTAATCTCAACGACGCGAAATGATTGAGGTGTGGAGATGAAACTGTCTTATATTTTTGGACCAGCATTGGCGCTCCTTTGAGCGGTTCGGGTAGAGCATTTTCGTAGTTTAAAAGATTCCCGTAGCATTCACTTTCGACTTTGACACACAGAGGATGAGAATCAACATTGATGATTAGACATGCATATTCATTTGGTATCATTACGCCTTTTAATGGGTTCGTTTTGTTTTGTTTTTGTGGACAAAGGTGGCTTACGTCTCGAGCCAGTCGAGGAATTGTGGTGTGAAATAGCTCACAATAATGGTGGCGCCTGCTCTTAGGATGCCTTCTGTTGCCTCGAATGCCATCGTTTTCAAGTCAAAGACACCTGCTTGAGCTGCTGCGTGGATCATGGCATACTCGCCGCTCACGTGGTAAGCTGCCACTGGCATGTCCTTGCCAATTTCCTTTGCATCTGAGATGATATCGAGATATTGTGTGGCCGGCTTGACCATGATAATATCGGCTCCTTCGGCAATATCACGGTGCATGGCCCTTCGCGCGAGTCCTCGGCCTCCTGGTGGAAGTTGGTAGCACTTTCTATCTCCGAACGAAGGACATGAGCCGGCAGCATCGCGGAAAGGCCCGTAGAGGCAGCCGCTGAATTTGGCACTGTAGCTCATCAATAACACGCGGTGAGCAATGCCGGCCTCAATCAACTTCAGCTTGATCGCGCGGATGCGACCATCGTTCATGTCTGAAGGGGCCACGCAGTGTGCGCCGGCTTCGGCATAGGCCATTGCTACGTCAGAGACGCGGTCGACGGAGAGGGTGTTGTTGAGCGAGCCATCTTCGTGCAGAATACCGCAGTGACCGTGTGTGGTATACTCGCAGAGACAAACGTCACACGAAATGAAAAGCTGTGGAAAGGCGCGGCGGAGGAGACGAATTCCAGCGATTACCGGACCTTGTGGGTCGTCTGCGGCGGTGCCCAGGGCATCTTTGACTGTAGGATCAAGGGGAACACCAAATAGAATGACGCTCTTCAAGCCCTTTTCGACGAGGGGTGTCAGAAAAGGTACAAGTTTGTTCAAGCCCATGCGGCATTGGTTCGGCAGACTTGGGATGCTAGTCATTTCATCGGGGTTGTCGGTGATGAAAAGTGGATAGATGAGCATGCTCTTGGTCAACTGGCGTTCGGCTTGCCATGTTCGTGCCAGCGGGTGTGAGTAGCCACCATGCAGCTGTGAAGAGATATCGCCGCTGATGCTGACGCTGGTGGCGGCGGTGGATGCATAGGAGCGGGCGCGAGAGACTTGCGAGCGGGTGTCTGTGCGGTTGGTGGTGGCGGTGGTGTTTGAATTGGGACGCGGGCGGTAGTTGAGGTCGTTGACGAGGGTAGAAAACGACATGGCGTTGGAGGTGATGGTGGTTATACGGAGGATGCGAGGATTGAGGGCACAAAAGCTGGGTGGAGGAGTGCAGTGGGTGGGGTACTGAGAGGATCAGAGGGTGCCGCGGCTCAGGCAGAATACAGAATGTGCAATGGCTATGCGCGATGTGTGCAGTTGGGGGAGTGTAATCCAGAGTTGTGAGGGATTCAGTCGCAAAGCATTGGAGTAAGGAAAGGTGTGATTAGCAGTCCCGACGTGGGATTATTCCATCCAGAGTCACGCCACAGGGCGGCCAGCGAATCACGGCACTGCCAAAGACAATTTGGCCGAGGTGCCAAACCCTCACGGCGGGCGGGACTCGCGTGCTCTAACTTATCGATGCATGTTGGGCGGGCTTCAATTGCGGTCAAGTGTCTGTGTTGTGTACCTTGTCACTACTCTTCTCCTACTCCTACAACTACTCTTCACTCTCACAAGCATCGCCGACATGTCTGTAATGCCTCACAGCTCAGGCGTACTCGGTGCAATAGGGCGGGAGCAACTGCAGTCTGCCATTCACAACATGCATCTCAACGCCTTCAACAGGCCATGGACTAGTGTCGACGCTGTCACAGCAGCCGAGTGCGGTTCCTCAGGCGTTTGAAATACTCGCCGGCATGACAAGCACTGGTTGGCAGCATCGTGTTGCCTCTCAAATCATGCCCGTTGGACGCTACACCCCTGCAAGCATTGCGCCGAATCATCCAGCTGAACGCTGACGCTGGAAAATGACACGTCGCACGGTATTTTGAACCGGGAAAGCTTGCTGATCGTGTCGTTCAGAACATCGGGTTCAGCACCAGATGGCAAACCACATGAGCCAAAATGCTCCTGTGTTTGCGTTTGCTTTCCTACGAGGCGCGCCGTCCCGCCGACCGCTGGACCCTGCCGTCTTGCCCAATACAGAAGAACCTCCCGTCTATTGAAGACAGATTGCAGCCAAATGATGTCGCCTCTTCCATCTCACTTCTACCCTTGCCACAGTGATGCCACGGAAACTTTATTATCCAAATTCGTCAACATGTCCATCTGAGCGCATCCATCTGGTTCGTTGTCAGATCAGCTTGCGGCGTGGCTTGTGGTCAACCCGCAACGTGCATGGCAGCCCTTGGTAGCACCACAACCGTCGTCAAGCAATCTTCTCCCGATGCTAGTCATGCACAACGGACTTGTCAACCACATGGCCAGCGGGAACCATGACACTTGATCACTGTGACGTGTTCCATGTCGTGGAGCCGCCCACGCTCGTGCACTAAACGCTCCGCCCGACTTGTTGACATATAGTTAATATCAACTAGCCTTCATTTGAACCACGACACCCTTCATTCACTTGATTGCCAAGTCTATTGAACACGCTATCATTTCTCTGTTGTTGTTGTCAAAAGCCTATTGAGCGATCTTCTTTCTATTTACTTCTCAGACATCTTTGTCCGAACACGCCTATTGACAACTACTTCGAGACGACAATCCACATTCTTCTTGTCCTCGCATATCTTCAGAACCTTGTCTGGGGTTACCGTTGAGAACCCTCTTGGGCAAGGCCATTGACGTTACCGTACATTCAACAATATCCTCAATCGTCGTTATTCTGATTCTCACATGTATAATTTAGCAATTCCCTACTACTATTTCCTTCCACCACCACCACCACCACCACCAACAAGCATCACATCCTCTTCTTCGTATTCTGTTCTACCCAAG
Organism: Acrodontium crateriforme; assembly: GCA_033807595.1. Lineage (NCBI taxonomy): Eukaryota > Fungi > Ascomycota > Dothideomycetes > Mycosphaerellales > Teratosphaeriaceae > Acrodontium > Acrodontium crateriforme. The sequence continues at coordinate 1,227,648 of CP138584.1, read as the reverse complement.
ACACTTCACTCCTTCCACTTGACGTCTTCACCATGAAGTACGCCACTGTCCTCGCCATTCTGGCTACTCTTGCCACCACGCAAGCCGCCGCCATTTTCAACGCTGGTGTGCTCGTCGAAGAACCCGTCCAAGACACCGTTGACAAGCGCGATCCCGAAGCCAGGCACCGCCAACCCGGTGTCACTTTCTGTGGTATAATAGGTGCTTCATGCAAGCAAGTTTCCCCTTTTTAGATTCGATGTTCCTACAGATTGTTAACTTTTCTTTAGTTTCAAGCGTAACCCTGAGGCTGAACCAAGCCATGTTGGCTTCTGTGGTCCGATTGGAAGCAGTTGCAGGTGAGTAGAAATGTCCCGTTAGCTACCGTTCACAATTTGCTAACCCTTCTCTAGTTTCAAGACGAAGCGTGAGGCTAAAGAGGCCATCGACGAGGCGACCAGGCGTAATGCATCTCCAGAGGCTAAAGAGGCTATCAACGAGGTAGCCAAGCGTAGCGCATCTCCAAAGGCTGACCCTTCCCATATTATCGGCTTCTGTGGCCCAGTAGGAAGCAGCTGCAAGTATGTTGACTCATTATATCCTCTACTTCATCAAACTTTCAATTTTCTAACTCTTTCTTAGCTTCAAGACCAAGCGTGAGGCAGAAGATGCTGTCGATGCTTACATCAAGAAAAGCGCAAATGCTTTCGACCCTGCCCATGCCGCCCTAATTGGTGACTGCGGCCTTCCGGGTGGTACCTGCAAATTTTAACCTATCGATTTTGCATTTGGGGGTTTGGCCTTGATATATTCTTATCTTCAAGGCTTCTTACGCTCTCATGTTCAAGGCTTCTTGAGCGAGTCGCGCCTTGTTTTGGACACACAGGTGCTCGGCTGAACATTTACTTTTTTGAATGATTTTCCATATATCTCGCAATTAAGCTGCTCTGCACAGCCTTCTTTATCGCCGTAATTTTGAGCACAAAGGCGTTGCACAGTCAAGGACCGTGAAGCGAATGAACTCAACCTTCAGCCTTTGCTTACTGCTGTGATGACAATTCAATTTCAGGCTCGTTGCATCATCAATCTGTTAACAGCTTTACATAATAATTTCCAAGCAATTTGCTATTTGTCCATTCAAAGCTTGCTAGCGTTCTTGCCGAGATATCTTTGTTGGGTGTTAAGCACCTCAACACATTCGTTGACCATCTCCATCATAATCTCTTTCGCCGGTTTGATGTCTTTAATAACACCTGCGACCTGGCCCATCAAAAATGGCACGTCAACTTCCTTGTCGTCGTCTAGATCCTTTTGCAATGGCACTATGCCTTGAGCACACAGCCTCGCAATCTCTTCGGGCTTGTCAACTTCCCATGTACGAAGGTAGTCGTTCATCTTGGCTCTGAGAGGACGTCCTGATATGACCAAAGTACGAACAGTGTCTTCAAATGATGCAGATACAACTGCTTCCTTGTGCAACTGGCTGCATCCAGCCTCTGTTGATGCAACAAATCGTGTCCCAACCCAAGCACCGACAGCACCGAATGATAGCATAGCTGCCAGGGATCGTCCGTTGTAAATACCGCCAGCCGCGACGACCATGGCAGGCTTGCCAGTGATTGGGCTTGTGTATTGTTGGGCGGCATCAACGACCGATGGGATGAGAATGCTCGTGGCAATGTCGCCGGTGTGTCCTCCACCTTCACCACCCTGTGCACAAACAATGTCGACACCAGCCTTTAGCGCCTTGTGGGCATGCTTTGGGTGTCCAACCATGTTCATCACCAAAATGCCAGCATCATGCAGTCTCTTGATGACATGAGGTGGAGGAACGCCAACAGCGCTCACAAACAAACGAGCCTTTTCTTCAATCACAACTGTGATCAGATCGTCCAGCTGACCATGTGTGTAATCGTGATTTGTCTTTCTAGCGCTTCCTCCCACCTGTGGCAAGGCAAGATCAACACCAAATGGCAAGTTCTTGTCATTGAGGTTGGCTTTGATCTCGTGAATGATTTCCCGCATTTGTTTTGGGGTATAGCCCAAGCCACCAATCACTCCGAGGCCTCCAGCATTTGACACGGCAGCAGCGAGTGGACCAGACGAAGTTCTGGCCATTCCAGCCAAGAGGATCGGATATTCAATACCAAGCACCCCGCATAATTCAGTTCGAAGAGTTGGGCGAGCCATGATTGCCGGTTTATTTTATTTCGAATGGTTACAAGTGATCAAATAGGTTCTCCAGATAGATTGTACGGTCGACAGTAACAACGTACGGAGCGACTCGTGTGGACAGGCTTACGGGTTCATAAAGTCAACACGACTTGCGGAGAAGCTCTGGCCGAGGCCCGAGTGGCTTCAGGGTCCATCTATTACCGCGGCAAACCATGTTTCTGGACATTGAATGTTCGACGATGGATGTATCAAGAAGGGGACATTGATTTCTCCAAACGAAGAAACAACCGTGAGGTCTCCGACTTGCCTACCAGCATCGACTAGTTAACGATGGATTCGCCACAGTCTTGCGCACTAGACGGCCAAAAATCGAGGGTTCTCACTCGCGTCCGCTATCGTGTCCTGCCGCTGACGGTACTTACAACTTACATTCTTCCATCGCCATCGGAAATCGGCATTTGCTTGATGATGAATGTCGTCCCAACCGCCGACAGCTCACGACACAGGGATTGCGTCTCTTCTCGAGGTCACAGTTCAGTGGAGCACAGCGCCCAACATGGCTTAGTGGCCTTTTTATCCCCATTCATAAAGCACTTTGCGGCGAGATTGATTTGCCCCGGATAAACTCATAAGCGTCCATTTTCGAATACCGCGTGAGCATATAGAACGCTCAAGTAGCACTTGATTGTCCAAGCTGTTCGGACTCGTCGATTTTCTGCAGCTCTCATTCGTACTGGTCATATCCTTTTTTTCCCACCCTACAGGATCAACCGTTTGCTGTTTAATTCGCTCGTGCGCTTTCAGCGGCTTGTCGAGATCATCAACTCGCCACAACATCAACGCTCGAAAAATGGCGCCCAAGGATATCTTGGATCTTGATGTCGCCATCATTGGCGCCGGTATGGGCGGTCTCACGACTGCACTTGCCCTGGCGAAAAAAGGTTTCCGTAATATCAACGTTTACGAAACGGCTTCAAACTTGGGGTTCGTTGGTGCCGGAATTCAGTTGGCTCCGAACATGGCCCGCATACTCGATACTCTGGGCGTATGGGCAGATATTGAGAAAGAAGCTGTTGATTTATTAGAGACCAGTATTCGACGTAAGTTCCTTCATCTCCTGTCTCGTCAGATATATATAAAGATGCTGATTCTCCTTTGCAGAGGGTTCAACAGACGAGGAATTAGGTCATGTTGATCTTCATTCCATCCGATCAAAATACAAATATCCTCACATGGTTGGCCATCGTGCTTCCCTTGCTGGATCTATTTACGAGGGTTGTAAGCGCGAGAAAGCCATTGTATTCCATTTTGCCACATCGATCGTCGAAGTCGAGTCGTACGGTCCCCAACCGGCTTTCACAGTCAAGCCTCGCAACGGAGAGCCCAAGAAGATCCATTGCGATGTTCTACTTGCAGCCGATGGCGTCAAATCTGCTGTACGAGATCAAATGTTGAGACTCAAGAACGTCGACGCAAAGATCATTGACACTGGTCAAGCCGCATACCGCATTATGCTCACTCGCGAAGAAATGGCGAATGATCCTGAGCTTCTCAAGCTGGTCGATTCAAACGCTGTGACTCGATGGATTGGTGAGAAACGTCACATCATCGCCTATCCCGTGTCATCAGGGCAAATTTACAATCTCTCAACCGTGCAACCGGATTTGAACTTTGCCTCGGCCCCATCAGCAACTTACACGACCAAAGGCAGCAAGCCTCAAATGATGAAGACTTTTGATGACTTTTGTCCCATGGTCAAGCGAATGCTCGACTTGGTCCCAGACGGAGAGGTATGCGAGTGGAAGCTTCGAGTGCACGAACGATTACCATTCTGGGTTGTCGACCAGACAGCTCTAGTCGGAGACGCATGCCACCCAACTCTTCCACACCTGGCCCAGGGCGCTGCACAAGCTATCGAGGATGGCGCTGTTCTTGCCGTTGTTCTGTCGAAGCTGCCTGAAGTCTCGCCAGAGGCAATCAATAAATCACTTCGGGTCTACGAACAAGTACGCAAGGAGCGAGCGTACACCCTAGTAGATCTAGCTGCTGCAAATGGCAGAGGTCTGCATCTTGGTGACGGAGCCGCGAAAGCGGAACGAGATCGACAATTTGCGGCTTTGAAGAGTGGAAAGGGGCCAGTTCCAGACAAGTGGGCTGATGCAGATGTCCAGGCAATGATTTACGGTCAGGATGTGGTGAAGATTGCTCAAGACGATTTCGAGAGCATGTACGCGGCGCTTGAGTAGATGCAGTCTGGGATTCTTTTAATCTGTACAAATTTATAATTTCAGTATCGCCTACAACTCGAGTTCAAATTTTCGACTCTTGAGAGTTACAGTTGGGGAAATCGTTCTTGTCCAAGCGATCAATGAATCCAACGACACGCCGGACAAGATCTTGCACGACTGCTTCGGGATTGCCGTTCAGATTGTGACTAGCACCCAGTACGACTCCACTGTGAACTTCATCAACGTTGGCCCCACCAGATTTGACAATCTCTGACCATCGATCGATCAAGGCTTGCGTGTCTACTGACGCAGGTATTGCCGCGTCATTGCCTCCTTGGACAATAAGAATAGGTGTACTGGGCTTGAGCTTGCCAAATGTAGCTTTGAGGCGGTCGTCTGAGAGATCGCTCGAGAAGTAATCATCAAGACCAATATGATCGGGTCCAGGCGAGGCGATATCGACCCAACGACGAGCAGTAATCGCAATGCTTCCAAACACTGGCCGGACAAAACGGGTAGGCATAGCTTCTTTGTCCTTACCCTCTCTACACATCTTCAGAGCTGTTTGATTAGCTTCGTGCAATAAAGTTTCCGGGAGCTCAACAGCAAGAGCTTCTCGGTCGGACACGCCAGCTTGTAAAATAACTCCGTCAACCGAAGGATATTTCGCTGTCTTAGGTCCGACAGTGTACTCCATGCAGTCCTGACATCCTGTACTATGGCCCATGATAACAACCTTGCCTCCGGGCCGCTTTTCCTTTAAATATGATACGATGGCGGCAATGTCCTCGGCGTCCTGGGCAACACTGGAGACGCCCCAGCTTTTCCCAGCGGACCCAAGACAAGCTGTAACTAGACTCCAGGTCGGACCAAGGGAATGGGCTATGACCATTGGATATTCTACTGAGAACAGAGTGTCGAAAATGCCTCCAATCCATAGTAATGTGTTGATGTTGGTTGAACCAACTAGAGGTTTGGAAGGCTCAAAGGCACACAAGTTGGGAGGGATATAATGTAATGTTCCTGGATTGGAAGATGCCGATGGGAAGACGATGGAATCCATTTTGTTCTCTGAGAGACGTAGAGGTCCAATCATAAGTTTTTAAGATTATGTACAGAGGTTGAAGATGGAGTATTACTTATAAATGTCTGCCCCTCAAGTGGTGGCGTCGGTGGCCGAGAAGAGCGACGCGTGGGGTCCCCGAAAGCTGGCACGAACGTCACCAGCGTTTGGTCCTTGATTCTTGACACCGCCTCTCAACAACACTTGCTGGTCACGCTCTTTTTGCGGACATTTAATAGCCACTGTCATGTCTGCCGACGTGATTACCCCAGCTATTCTGGAATATCTGGAGCATGGCGCCTATCCCGAGGACAACTCCATCTCCTCCACAAATTTGTCCTCAGACGCTCTCGCCAACCTTTTGAGCGCGCTACGTGATGCCCAGAACGAGGCAAAGGCCGAGATTCGCGATCTCAGCAAGGCAACCGCTTCGGATATAGATCCATGGATTTCACGCGCAAAAGGACTCCAAGCTGATATTCTTCGCGCGCGAGAGACTGCTCGACAAGTTGTGGCCGAAGCCGATTCAGGAAGAGAGCTGAAACTAAAGGCGCAAGAAGCGGAGAACAAAGCAAAACTACTTGAGAAAGAGGTTGCCTTTAACGAGACATTGGCAGGTACTCTAGAGCACATCAAACATGCCAATGGCTTGCTCAATGACGTACAAGACCAGGCGGTCAAGCGCAATGTTGAAGGCGCATTGGCTAAACTACATGACGCCGAGTCTGCCATTGGTGGTCTTGATAGCATGGAGAACTCACGAGCTGTTTTATTACTGAGGAAACGAGCGGATCAACTCAGAGACAACATGATTGAAACAACGACGGAATGGTGGAATACTGTGGTCGATGTCAATCAAGAAGAGAAGAATGTTATCATCAAGCAAGATACAGCTGGAGGTATCGGTCTGGAAAGCGTTGCGACGGCTGCGCAAGGTCTGGGCATTTTGCACACATTGTTGCAGAAGTTGACCAAAGAACTGGAGCGCGCAATATTCAGGCCGCGCCTCTTCGTTGACGACAAGAATCAGGTCGCAAGGTTATCTGCCACTGAAGGTAGACTGGAATGTTCAGGCAAAACCGATGACCTCAGCTATGAGAGATTATTTGCCGATATGAACCACATCCTCAGGTTTCTCGCCAGTTATCTACCATCGTCACTTAGCGTTCCGCTATCAAAGACTTTGATCCCAGCAGTTATATCCCGGTTACAAGAGCATTGGTTGGCTCCAGCAGTGCCTTTAGAGGTTGACGAGCTGTCCGCCTTCCAAACTACTCTCGACAATGTCATTGCGCTTGCCGATCAGATCGATTCATACGAGTGGGATGGTGCCAAAGCGCTACGAGATTGGGTTCAAGGCGCGCCTCGCATATGGCTCACAAAGCGTAGAGAAGCTGTACTTGGAGATGTCAGAAATCTAGTTTTCTCTGGACTTAAGGAGAGGAAAATTGTAGAGCGAGTGGAGACGCGCATGGTAGACGCAAACGATACTCTTGATACCGGTACAGATGGTAATGGGAATAAAGCGGGCGAAAATGAGGATTGGGACACGGCTTGGGACGACCCAGAAGATAAAGAACCGGAGGGGCCACAAACCTCGGTCCCCGCCGGGACGATCGAGACTGAGGATGACGAAGATGAGGACGAAGCCAATGCCTGGGGTGCCGACGATGAAGATGAGAGGCATGAAGCGACTGAGGGAGGCGACGAGGATGCATGGGGCTGGGGCGACGATGAAACAAAGCCCGATAGTCCTGTTGTGGCAAAGAAGTCGCCGGCAAAGGTCAATGGCGGCTCAAAACCACCAGCGCGTGAATCATCAGAACGCGAGATGACTATTCGAGAGACATTCACCGTAACTGGCGTTGCTGAGGGCGTGCTAGCCATCGTCAAGGACATAATCCACACCGCTGAAACCCTTGCTGGGCCTGCCTTTGCTTCATCTCCTATTGCACCAGCCGCTACCGCACTGTATACTCTCCCCACCTTGGCTTTGGCCATCTATCGCGCGACTGCACCCACCGCATACACCAAGCTGGATACGGGCAATATGCTCATCTACAACGATGCCTCACACCTGGCATCCCAGCTTCGAGAATGGCAGGCATCACAGCCACCAGCATCTCGACTTCGTCTCGACAATGACGTAAAAGCACTCGACTCTTTCGCAAAACGTGCATACTCGTCTGAAATGGAAAGCCAGCGCACGATCCTACGTGATCTCCTGGATGGTGCTCAGGGCTTTAGCAATGCCACAGTGCAGCCCTACAAGACTGAATGTGAAAGCGCCATTGACCAGACGGCTCACCGACTTCGCGTTGTGCATCAGCAATGGGAAGACGTTTTGTCTCAGGGTGCTCTTCTGCAAAGTCTTGGTAGCCTTTTCGCCACTGTGACGGGCAAGATGATTAGCGAAATCGAGGATCTGGGCGATATTGGCGAGGCAGACTCGCATCAGCTAACGCGCTTCTGCCAAACCATTTCCGAAGTAAAAGAATTGTTCATCCAACAAAAGCCTTTGGATAGTGCCGAGTCGTCAGAACCGACAGACATGACCTTCATTTACTGCCCCAATTGGCTCAAATTCCAATATCTGGCTGAGATTCTCGAGTCTTCCCTCGCGGACATCAAGTATCTATGGAACGAAGGCGAATTGAGCTTGGAGTTTGACGCAGAAGAGGTCGTGGAGTTGATTCAGGCTTTATTCGCCGAGAGTGACCTTAGGAGAAGAGCCATCGCAGAAATACGACGTGGCACTCGGACATGACACCGTACAAAACATGTTGCGAACGAACTGTAGAGTAGCGTGATGATTTAAGAGCTTCATGATTCTTGAACTATATATTGAGATGAGCGCATGGGTTTCAATTCAAATCTCCGTTCAACTCGCGTCTGTCTTGGCCTGAGAAATGATCTTGTCATATCGCCACGTGATGCTAGATGGCAATACCTGGACAACATCGTTGATCCGCTCGGCAGTAAACGGTAGATTCTCATTCTTCAAAGCTTGCATGATGTAGCTCGCTACCGTCGCTTGCTTGAGCGGTGGATCTCCTACGCAAGCAGCCACTTGAGATACGGTCATATCCTGCTTGTGCCAAAGATGCCATGCGCGCAGCTCCGAATCGCGGCATTGTAGGTTGTATTCTGGTGCCAACGAAGTCCGCCAATTTTGAACCCACGCGTCGGCTTCCGAGATTTCAGCAGACTTTGGGTGTGTTCTCTTGGAAGTCTTGCTCGCGGATCTGGTCGATTCCTGCGTTTTCGTTCCAGATTCATGCTCTGCCTCTGGGTGCTCCGCATCTGATTTGAATTTATCACCTTCGTCGGGCTTCGCAATAGATGACGAATAGTCTCCTATGGACGGTAAGATCGGATATGAGATGTTCAATCCTGCCAAACGTACACCTGCTACGTTGACAGGCTCCGGCTCGGGGAGATCAAGAGTCTCTTCAGCGTCGAAGAACACTTCCTCCCCTTCTTCATCCGAGGCTTTTCTTGCGGTAACTTGTTGAGATGGTGCGAGTCTTAGTCTAGGAGCCTTATACGGAATTTTTGTGCCATCGCCCAAAATTAAAGGCCCATGTTTCTCGAAAAAGTCGGGGCGCGGGGGTGTCGGCTTCATTCGTTTTCGCTTAGCATCGAGGGCATGATACAAACGGAATCCAGCATAGGCATCAGCTCCAGCATAGGTTGTCTGAGCGATGGACAATTTTCGAGACCATGCACTGGTCCGAACGTCGTCTTTTTTAAGAGGTAATCTCAGGACCTCTTTAACTTGCCTCGCAAGGTTGACAAGACTTCTATTTACCTTCCGCGGTTCGGATTCGGAAAAGAAAACGATCTTGTAAAGATGGCTAAGCTCGAAAACGCCTTTCATCTCAACACCAAGCCAGTCTTTCATGCGTCTTGCATCTCCACTGATGTTCACTCCCGTTTTTACGACTTTGTCTGATGCAAGTATTTGCCGCAGCGAGGGAGGCATGAGTTCCTCAATGCTTTCGCCCTTAAACAAAGCGATCTGAAAGAGAGCAATTTTTTCTTCTGCTGCTATTTGTATGAGCGACACGTTTTGTTTGATACTGCCATTCTTTGACGAGTACATTTCCCATTCGAGATCGAATCCAATGACGGGCTCGCCAATAAATTTCTTTGCCTGTTCTTCTGCAGCATTAAGCGAAGTGCAATAATGAAGCGTTGGTTTTTTTCCGCGATCATTCTTGTACAAGGTATAGCTCCAGAACGATGCGTCAGAGCTGGGCGACGCCATGACTGCTTTTCTGAAATCTTCCGTGCTTATCTGATAATTTAATCCATCGTTTTGACACTCAGCAATCGACTCGACGGTAAGAATACTGGCGCTCAGATCCCCATTCTCAATCGAAGCCTCAGTCATTGCTTCCATAGAGGGCAATGGACGGGTGGTATGTTCGTTCAATTCCGGCGCTGACATAGTTGGAGGTGTTAAAGCGTCCTGAGGTGAGGGTGAATTTGCTGCACCGCTGTCGAGCACGGCAGGCGGATCACCAGATGACTGCAGTAACGCATATGTCGTGTCATTAATACAATCATTGGCCGCCGCCGGCTCATTGTATGAGTGAGGCACTGATGGCCAGAAAACATGTTGCGCTTGCCTTACTGCAGTCTTTTCGAACGAAGGAGTGTACCTTGCGCTCTCACTCTTAGTTTTTGGCCAGCCTGCTGACATGCGCGGCTTTGTTGTTTCCATACGAACGCGTGCCCCTTTTCTGATCGCAACCGAGCCCGCACGGCGTCGCGCGTGCTGTGAGGCTACGCGGCCACCGCGCGACTCGATGATTTCAAGGGTTCTTCCAACGAGCTGTTTTCGTGCCTTGAGCACAGAGGCACTCGCGTCGGCGGCTCCACCCTCGAAGAATGTGTTCACTTTGTCAAGCTCTTCTTTGGTGATTAAGCCCAATTGCTCCCCCAAGAGTGCTCTTTTCATCGCGTGTTCGTAAAGGTCCCAAATATCTTGGTTAAGTCTGCTTCCCCGTTCGGCGAAAGCGGTATCACTTTCCGATGAAGGTATGTCTTTCGTCGCAAGCTCGTCGCGAGTGAAGTTGCTATACCATACACGGTTTGCTTGGTACATATTTTCCCACGCATTGTACGTCTGCATAAAAGCTATTTTCTCGACGAGGGGCTCTTTGGCCGCATATCTCATCTTCGTATTCCGCGCAATAGCTGTGTGAAGGGTAATGAGCTTGGCGATGTCGCTTTCTTCTTTGTTGAGAGCATTCCTCACCGTTGGGCTGATCTTTCCTTTCTTTAGTATTGACTTGATCCTGAAAGACAGCTCCTCAAAAGGTCTGGTATTCAATTCCATGTACCAATTTTCGGCAATCGTCGCATCTGTTAGAGGTTGCATGTGGAGGGCTCTTGTTAATGTCCTGGATTTGTGGCTAGTCGATTTAAGTCGTTGAAGGAGAGAAAAGGTAGTTCTCAAAGTCGACTCGAGAGCATCAAAGCGCTGCGTTGCATCACACACTTGGGCTTCCAGGTACTTCTCGATTCGATCGAGTACAGCCGTGTGTTGAGCATTAGGTTTGTGTGTGATTCCTTTCTTGACAGGAGACTGTTCATTCAAATGCTTCACAGCCGTATGGCTTCCTCTATTCAAGATTTCGAGTTCTTTTTGCAGGTGGTATAAGACTGTAGGCAGATCCTTAAAGACGTGTCTGTAAGACGTGTAATCATGTCTTTCGGTCTTGCGTTGTTGATGTTCTCGAATCTTACTTTCGTACATTGTTCCATACCTGGTTTCTAGCTTTTCCTGATCAAGTTGGAGCGCTGTCTTGTGTTTCTCCTCCAGCTTCCTTTCCAGGAGTGTAGTCCTGCCGTGGAGACTGTGTTCCAGCTGGTTGTATTTCGTGAGAAGCTTGCTTTCTAACTGATGGGCAGTGTCCAGTATTTCCTCCGCTTGTATTCGTAATTGTTCGGCTTCTATAGGCAAACGTTGAAATTTTTCCAGTTGAAGCTGTATCTCTTCGCGCGCCAACTCTGCGCTACGACGCTCATCCTCGGCAATTCGCGCCATTTCTTGCGCCTCTTTGGCTTGCCTGGTTTTGGTGTTGGCTTGATTTTGGGCAACATCGAACTCCTCGTTTCTGGCTCTCAGAGCCTCCCGTATTTTATGGTAAGCACCAAGCGTACTATTGTGGTCAGAGCGGAGATCTTGGAGCGCTTTATCAAGTTCTGCATGTTCTCTTCTCAATTTTTTGAGCTCTTCTCGCATTTCATCGTTTTCTTCCTGTAGAACGTCGACCTTGGGATATATTTTTGGCTTCACGTATCCGGGCCTGGTGGTCGACGGCGCAGAGTGAGGACTTGGATGTCTCGAAGGAGGAGTATAAGGTGTAGATTCGGCCGTTACTGGTCTCGTCCTATCCATTGATCTCACAGCATAATTCCTTGGAGACGAAGGAGGATTAGCAAAAGTAATGCCTTGCTCGGGCATCCATGTGGATGTGATACGACTCGGCCGAGCACCGTGGAAGATAATTCCTCTTGATCTGTCCCATCGGTGGTCTATCGAACGAGACGAAAGGAAGCGCTGGACTGCCTCTGGAGCCGCTGGTCCATCAACAATGTTCGTGAAGGCTTTGTTGCCGCTCATGTTGGGAAACGGTGGCTCGGGGCCCTGATGCTGCCGCCCACGACAGAATCGAGCTGTAGTTGTAGCGTTGCATGACACCGCTCGTGAACACGACATGACGTTCCATTCCGGTGAGATGCAGCACAGATCCGGAAAGGACGCATGGCCAGGCTGCAGAAATGCTGGCGGCTAGGTAGACGAGACCAACCAAACAGTACATGCAGTCTACCGTGTCGCTTCGCTTAAGTGGAAATAGAGTTTAGCCGCGGGGGTTGTCCGCTTGCGCGTTTTCACGTGACGATCAAGTCCAAACCTTCGCAGCATCCAGACCGCAGCCAACGACGACACAAGAAACCACTTCAGACCACATCCCGCCATGGCCACCCAGCTTCTTCCATTGGAGCTTATCGATCGATGCGTTGGCTCGCGCATTTCTGTCATTATGAAGGGCGACAAGGGTGCGTGATCGAGAGATCAGCCAAATTCAGAAACCGATTCTAACATGAACATAGAATTCTCTGGTACTCTTCAAGGGTTCGACGACTTCGTCAGTATGTTTCTCTTGATGCCGCAATTTTCACATTCTCAACTGACAATGAAAAGACATGGTCCTAGAAGACGTAACGGAATAGTACGTGGTCCATCGAGCATTACTACTTGTAGCTACCTCGACTCTAACGCAAGCCGTAGTGACTACTCTGGCGCCCAAACGAAACTTCCAAAGATCCTTCTAAACGGAAACAATGTCTGCATGGTAACAATCGTCATTTCAGACCGGTTCGATTTGCTCTTTCTAATTTACAGCAGCTCATTCCCGGAGGCCTGCCGGAAGGAGACGAGGCATGAATATCTCCACCGGATTTTCTGAACATTAGTTGCTTCAAAAAAAGACTCGGAAAGTCACTATTAAAGTACGTTGCTGTCCTTCTATCAAAGGAGACGTGCCGAAACGAAACATGCTGGCGGGGTCGGCCATTCAGCAGCGCAACTTCGTAGAACATCCATCTCCATGAGCGATGGAACAACGTGCCATTCAACCAAGTCCCAGATAGGCTGGGAAATGGCCTAGGTATATTTCACGAATAATGCGCTTGCAGACACCTCATATGATGCGCGTCTCATTTCAACTTTGTTATAATTTCATGGCTCCTTTACGAGTAAGCCATGGTCACTAGCAGCATGACGTTCAAAGACCATTCGTCGCCTTGCTACTAAATTCATTCTTGATAAGGTCGTTGATGCCAAGGAAGATTTTTGATTTTGCTAAGCCGGTACCATCTGTCCATTGATGATCCTACGTTGATATAGATCCTGCAAGATTTTGCACACGAAAGCAAGACTATTGCTTCTTCTTGCCACTCTCCTTCGCCTTCTCCTTTCGTTTCTCGTCTCTAACCTTGTCCATCTCTTCAATTTCCTGCGCCTCCTTACGCTGCGCATACCACTCACCGGCCTGGAGAACCAACACACCGACCAAAACAAGGGCGCAAATAGTGTTGCTCGCCGCCATCACCCGCAAGCTATCCTCACGTCCAACATACTCCGCGTCCGTACCGTCCATAAGCTTGTCCGTGATCTTCTCGCCAGGTTGGAGAGGTGAGGCACCATATTGGCCAGCGGTCACCATGCGCAGACCCTTGACAATATTGGCGATATAGACGGTAATGCCGCACATGTAAAGGGCGAGGCTGGCACCGTCGAACAACATGTTAGCCTCGCTAGGCTTGTAGAGCTTCATGATGAAGCCGAGAAGGCCAGTGCCAATGACAATGTGCAAGATGCGGCTGATCAATGGCGGAGAGGCGTGAAGGAATTTAAGGTGGTTCTCTTGCAGTAGGAAGTAGCTTTCACGCGGGTCGACGAGGGGATTGGCCGGGTCGACTGGGGGAGCGGTCCAGAGGACATTGTAGTCGTAAGGGAAGAGGGCAAAGAGAATGCCTAGGAAGAAGCATGTTGCTGGTATATTTGTCAGTCTGTGTGGCTCAAACATCTGGTACATCCCAGAGTGACTTACGACCAATAATGAGGAAAGTCGCGAAAGGCGACGTTCCTTTGGCTGCGGCCATCTCGGATACGCTTTTAACGGGAGCTTTGATTAATGAGGTAGGCTTTTCAAATGAGGAGATCAAGCTGGGAACACACGTCAAGTTTGTTGTTCGCACTAATTCGCCTGAGGGGACACGTTGGAGACTGCGGCGGGAAGATAAGGCGAAGTGGAGTGAGGCTGGGGCAATTCTAGCCTGCGGCGGGGAGCCACGTGCGCTAAATTGCGAGGTAATGTTTCTAGATCCTAAACGGCGACATCATCAACATTATATTTTCCTGGTACGTAGTATTCTGTTTGTTGCTTCAATGTGCAATGACGTTTGGGGGCCAACACGAATACGGATTTCAATAGATATTCGCTGGATCGCCAACTCGGATGGCAGAACTCACACGAGAATCTTCTCGCGCTAGTGCTGTGTGGACCCCAAAGATAACTCTTCCTCCAAATCGTCTGGTCTTCGCAAGAGTTACAAACGGCTCCTGATTTTTAATTCCATTTGTCTGGTCAATGCAAACCATTTGGCATCTTCTGCACCCACCAAGAAATTCTAGGCGGACTCCTCCAAAAACACCTCCAACATACATCCCCTGCCAATTGTCCTCCGCCCATGGCTGCTCATGTCCGGGAGGTAGAAATGGGCTCTCGGAAAGCACAATATTAGCTCGGAATACCGATGGATGCACAGCTTTGCCTCCTCGGAGCTTGATTTGCTCATTGAGTCGATTTAACGAGGAACGCGAGATTGTCAGTATCGGAGATTCATTGCTCAGTAAGATCGGTAGCGGCGCATTTGTATCTTGGCGTAACCCTTGTAGATGCAGTTTGCTATGTCTTGTTGAGGAGGTGAAAGTACTAGCAGGAAAGCGTGCGAGCGTACACGGTACTCCAAGGGCCTTCGTAAAGAAATCAGCAACGACTGAAGACTTGTAGATTTGTGCTTTGACTGGCTCGCCACAAACGTTGGTTGTTCCCGAGGTAAGATGGGGATTACCGAACTGGCTCGGATCCTTCGACAAAGGTACAATAAGTGATACACATTCTGGGGCTGTTATTTGCAACATGCCCGTTTTGAAATTAAACATTGGTCGGATTAAAGCCATGGCTGGAATCTGCTTTTGACTGAGTGCTTTTCCACTTGCTTGATGGACAACACACCATTCACGGTCCCAAGCCAAACCCTCGGGGGCAATATCCCAAGATGTATTTTCTGGTACTTGCCATCCAGCACAACTCTTGATTGGGTATACCGTCAAGGATTCGACATGGAAGCGTTGTTCAAGTGGGTCCGCGAGCAACTCCTGTGATGGAGCATTGAGTTTTTCAATGGTCTTGTCTACAAAGAACTCATCGATGAATTGGATAAATTCTTCGATGTCGCTTTTGGTACTCATTGCTCCAAAACTCACACGGATAACACCTGTTGGTCGCCCGTTCCAGACATCGTTTTCACCTCCACAACGGTAACCAGCAGAAAAGTTTTCTCTCATCTCCCATGGCTGGAGTTGCAGGGCAGATGCTAGTCCTCCAGGGTTGCAACATCCCCCAGTACGGATGCTGATGTTTTTGACCGAGGCAAGTTTCTCAACCTCGGCATTGCTAATCCAATTGCTCCTGCTGTCTCGCAAATTGAAAGCGACAATGGGCCCCTGTGTGTGGTGGTCGTCATATGTTGATGTGACATGCTTGTAAACACTACAAACCGGTGTGCCGTTACCATGTTTCATCTGCGATATGCGCTCGTAGAGCATTTTGGCGAGGAACATTGTATGTCTTGCCACTTGCATTTGAGAACGAAACAATTTCCTGTGTGCCTGCAATGCAGATTTAAGTGCCATAATGCTGTGGATAGGTAGAGTTCCATCCTCCAACCGCTCGTGCAAAGGTCCAGACTTGGGTGCATGCCACTGCTCTTTCAGGCACACAACCATATCAACGGTACCTCCACCGAAGTATCTGCAGTTTTGAAACAGATGGGTGACTTCCTTTCGTACTATGAGCGCTCCTAGATCTGGAAAGCCAAATATTTTGGTCAGGCTGACGACAGTAAAGTCGGGAGCAACATCATGATCTTCCAAATCCAACACCGATGTCGACGCGAAGGCCGCAGCATCAAGCAGAGTGTATACAGTTCGAAATTTCTTGGAGATTTTACACAAATCTCGCGGAAGGCGACGACCGTTCAGGTTTGATTGTGCAGGAAATGCCAGTAATTGCTTCTGATGATAATCATCCCGATTTTCCGCCAGCCATTGATAGACTTGGTCATCCGTTTCAAAGCATCTTTGTTCGGAAGCAACTTCTCGAAGACCAACTAGACTTGTATGCGAGTCCACGTGGTAGCCGAAAAAGAATCCTTCATCCCGTGTTCGGAATGCCTCCATGACAAGCTTGATGGCAGCTGTAGCATTCGATGTGAAGACGAGATCAAAATGTTCCGGATCGGCGTTGAAGAATTGAAGCAGCTCGGCTCTTATGTTTTCGACAAGTTGTGTGGACTTCTGACTAGCTGGTGAGGAAGAATGAGGGTTTCCCATAAGGCTGGCCATCATTTCCGCATGAAAATTGTCCATAAGCGTTTTGCTATAAAGCGTGGTTCCTGCGTGGTCGAGGTAGATGCCATTCTCAAGCATTGGATATTCGTCTTTTCGCAAGGATTCGATATAACAATCGTACTCGTCAAACTGGCCCGCCATCTCGCCTTCAGATGGAAAAAGCAATGTACCGGTGATTTCAACCATAGTCGTCAAACAAAAGCCAGCGCCCAATTGAAGTCAAGACCAGCGTCATTGAAAGCAGTAAGCTTTCCTCATTTGAAATTTGACAGAGTGTTATTGATTGAGTGTACAGTGAACGAAGATGCGGCGTGTGCAAGATATGGATGTAGGCGATAGTCCTTACATCGGCCAACTCCGACATCTGAAGTCGCCGTTGCCATTTGGCTAGGGTTGCTTTTACCCCAAAAATGACAACAAATCAAGCTATCAGATTACATTGCCATGGTTCGTCGTATTACGAAATTGACATGTGTTGGTGAAGTTTTTTCCAATTTTGTTGATGCTGTAAAGTCATGTTTTATTTATGAGTGATGTTGGCAAATCAACACGTCGATGGTTTAGGCCGGGTGGATCTGAAGACTACATCGGTACGATAACATCAACACAACTAAACATCCATGTCGAGTTCAATGTTTGATTTAATGAGTTTTGTGTTGATGCTATGCATCCAAAGCGTGTTAAATACACGGAATGCTTTAGGATATGTAAACCTTTTCTTCAGAGTAGCAAAAACCCGCACAAACAGCAGCCCCCTGGCTCTGTTATACCCCATTGATGCAATAGTCGTCGAATCGTCTTTTCGTTAAATCACACTGGATGTAGAATGTTCACTTGACAATCAAGGCGGCACTGGGAACAAGACCTGCCTCTCGTAATGTCATACCGAAATCGGAGGCGTCGAAGGTCTTCTTTGGAAAATTCATGGTGAAACTTGTTGGCTGGGCGCCTCCAGTCTCTACCTGGAGAGCTTGAGCGACTTCGAAAAGAGTGGTATCAGCAGGGAAAGTCTTCATGATGTTTCCGCTGGTAGTTTGGAGTCTCAATCGAGCCTCGGAGTGATTGGCCGTCACTGGCTTGGTAGTAGTAATAGCAGTCGGAGCCGTGGATGCACCTGGATTATAAGCCGCAGGATTGGCGCGCATGGCCTTCTCCTCCTCCGCTTTGCGTCGTCTGGCTTCCTTGTCCGCTTCAATCTTCTCTTTGATGCGCTTCTTTGCAGCGATGTCATCGGCCTTCTCCTGTCTCTTTTTTTCAGCCTCTTTGATCTGCTGTCTCCTTTGCAATTCTTCTTTGGCGTCGTCATTTTCTTTCGTGTGCTTCTTGCGAATCTCTTCATTGCGCTTGTTCGCCAGCTTGTCTTCAGCAGCCTGAGCTGCACGCTTGTCAGCAAGCTTAGCACGTAGTTCCTCCAGCTTAGCTTTCTTCTCGTCTTCAGTCAACGGGGCCAGCTGTTCAGTGCTCTCTGCGAAATCGTCGTGTCCAGTCTTTTCCGCGTGAAATTGTGCAGCGGCCATGTTACGTAGCTTGCGTCCACAGTCTATGAATCGTTCAGTAAAGCGCTGTAGCTATGAATTTCACCGCATACCGTTGCAAACCATGGACATGGCCTGGGTGCCAGAAGCTGCCTCTTGAGCATCACCAACAACGGCGGCAGCTTCCTGTTGAATGTCCTCTACCGATCTGTCTGCATTTTTGTCAAGCCAATCGATAGCGCCGGGGAGGTTTCCAGAGTGGTTGAGGGCTAGTTCGGCCTGCATTATGTTAATAACAACCAGTAGAGTGCTCCTCGTCAGTCTAACGAACCTTTTGGCGGTCGAACCCCATAGAACAAAGTTGCTCTAGGTCAGAAGCCATTGTACGGTTTTTTGATATGTAGTTGAGTGGATGCGGTCGTTGGTGTTGACAGTGTCGATGGAATCAGGTCGTGTTTGACAAGCGAGGCACAAGCGGCTTAAAAGCATAGACTGGCCTTAGGCGAGAAGTCACAGATGAATGAAATCAAAATCACTTCAGATGGCACAAGTAATGTACAGATGAAGTACACAAATAAGGCATGCTAAGCTGTCGCTAAAGACACCCGCAGAGTGTTTCGTTCATTCACAAGTCTTGACGATGACGTGCGCTGCAAGCCAACATGACGCGTGAGGCCACAAGCCAGTGCCGCCTTGATCGAAGCTCGGCCTCCCCTCTCTATTCAGCCTGCATTTACACCTGCCACCATCCACCGCCAGTATCTAATCTTACGCTTTTTCGCCCAATTACCCCTCGGACCGCCATATACCTGCGTCCTCGCTTCGAGTCACCGTGTACGAAGTCAGTCAGTGCCATCGCCGCCATCACAGTGCGCCGCCCACCACCGCCGTTTATTCAATCGCCCACACATCCATATCCGCGATAATGTCGGTCGACCTTCAGCCCGCCGAGCTGGGCTTCAAGCGTATGTACACAGTAACTCGCCATCGAAGCTCTGGCTGTCGTGCTGATTAGCCACCTTACAGGCCCCTTTAGCCACGAAGTCTCTCAGGTCTTGCGCCTTTCCAACCCAAACTCCGACCCAGTAGCATTCAAAGTCAAGACCACTGCGCCAAAGCAGTATGTATGATTCAAGATAGGTGACAAAGCAACGACAAGTCTAACGAAGATACAGATACTGTGTGCGACCCAACTCAGGCCGCATTGATCCTGGTAGCAGTGTGGAGGTGCAGGTGCTTCTGCAGGCAATGAAGGAGGATCCACCGGCCGACGCTCGCTGCAAAGACAAATTCCTTGTCCAATCGGTCGCAATCACTGGTGGTCAGGATACGACCAATATCGCACAGATCTGGACCAACATTGAACAGACCGCAAAGTCCTCTATCCAGGAGAAGAAGATTCGCGTTACGTTTTTGCCTGCCGATGGCACAGCTGCTGCAACGAATGGGGTTTCCCACGAAGAACAACCTCCGGCATACAACTCTCCTATTGCTGTAGCTTCTGGATTGACACCTGCACGGAAGTCCGTCGGACCCGATGACAGTCTTATTGGCGATAGGAGCTTTGGAGACACCACCGAAACTTCGCACTCTCCAGCCCCAGCTCAACAACAATCATCCATCGGCGCAGCTGCCGCGGCTATCGGCCTACCAACTTCTCAAGACGAGTTGAAACGTCAACTAGATGCTGCGAACGCCAAGATCCAACAATTACAACAGCAGGCTACAGAAGGCCTGCGACAGCGAAAGCCAGCGACTGGGGATGAGAAGAGCGTGACAGCATCGGGTGGTAGCTTGCAGACAGCTCCAGCACCAGGCGGCGTTTCCGTGCAAATCGTCGCTCTCCTTTGCCTGCTGAGCTTCCTGATCGCGTACATGTTTTTCTGAGCCCGAGAGCATAACTGTTAGACTGGAAAGTCGCAGAAGATGCAGAATGAATCGTGCGCAAGTCAAAAGCAGCCTGATTGAGACGAAAATGATGAGGTTTCAGGTTCAGCTTGAGGAAAGCTCTGCTACGGCGCATAATAGATGACTGACGTACGGAGAATATGAGGGCGACTATCATGCGGCAAACACAAATTCCTTTTCATCCCCAAATTTCTTGACACCTTCTGCCCGACTTTGCCTCTGAGTCCTCTTCCAAGCGTGACTAGGCAGCTCCGGAACTAGGATTGTTGGAATCTAGCGGTGGAGGCATTCTGGCATAGATTTGAGACGGATTCTTTCTTCCGAGGAGAGCATTCAGAGGCATACAAAGCGTTGTTCAAGTTTTCCTTTCAATAAGTATTTTGGCTTTCGTTTTACTTTAGGCGTGCTCTTTCTCTTTGTAGTACCAATCAATACAAAGAGAATCAAAAGAAATCTAACCAATCGTGGGGGTAACTGAACACGACGCAGATGATGGTGTTTGAAGCGGTTTATAGGCTATTAACTCGTAATTCATCGAGAGCAAAATTGCAAAGGGCCTTCCTGTTGTCCATTCTCCATAGACCATGCATGTCGTCCGCCGACCGACCACCTGATCATCAGAAGTGGCCTCCCCATCGGAATCAAGACCTATTTCTTGACACCAGCGGCCGCCTCAGCAGCCTTCCTCTCAGCAGCTATATTGCAGAGTCAGTTTGCACAATTATCACCCCGGATAAAAAGAAAGCTCATTACATACCTTTCTTCTGCTTCTCCAACATGATGGCCGCCGTCTTCTCCTTTTCGCGTTGGTATTCCGTTCCCGTCATGGTGTTCTTCGCTTTCTAATCCGAAACCAATTTAGCATTCTCATTCGCGCACGGTAGAAGCGGTGAGTTAAAGTTTTCTCGTCCTTGAACATACCACGTTGCCTTGGGCCTTGAGATTCTTTTCCCGAGCCTTGTCACGCTGATTACCACGAGCCATTTTTCGCCACGCTACAACCCGAAAGGTCGAATTTCTCGGGTTTCTGACTGGAGGGGAATTTCTGTTGTTGGGGGTTCAATTCTTTTTTTTTTTTTTGGCGACGTCTCCCTGTCGATGGGACGGAATTTGTGCACTTGCGCTGCTGCTGCTGCTGTTGTTGCTGCTGGCACTGGGCGAAGTCGAGGTGTTTTTGGTAAGGTTAACTAGTTGAGATTGGGCGGCCGAGGGAAAGAAGTGGTGGGAAAAAGAAGGGATTCGTCCCTCCTAAAGAGGCCAAATAAATACTAGTAAGCTCGCACGTGAAGCGGCTATTCCGGATTTTTGGCTGCTGTAAATCTCGCAAAATATATGGCATGAGGTCCTGAGGCAATGAATGTTGATGATACGTGAGTACAGTCGGGGTTCAATAGAAGAAGTTATACATGTCCGCTATTTTCGACAGATCGAATTGAAAGTTTTCAGCACTACTCAGCTGGTCGCTGTTGAATGAAATGATGATACTCGCTGGGTTAAAATTAAGTGGGATGAATAGAAAAGAAGTTTTCATTGAAACCTGAAACGCCGACCATGCATTTCCTATAGCAGAGCTATTCGTTACAAAATATCTATTTCTTGGCCTTCTTCGCACCTTTCTTCGTCTTGGTGGTAGCGGCTGCTCGTTTTGTCACTTTCTCGGTCACGGTGATCTTTCCAGGCTCGCTCTGTACTGTTGTAACAACCTCCTCTTCAACTTCTGCAGTGGGTTCGGGCAATTCTTTTGTGGTCTCTTCGTTGTTAGTGATCTTGTTGGCAGACTTGACCGGTACGCCGCCAACGGACTTTAGCGCCGGCATGTCGAACTCGTATCCCATTTCCTTCAGAGTATTGGCTTTTTCTATTCTCTTTTGTTCTTCGCGAGTAATTCTCTTCTCCCAGCCCTCACGCTCCATTCCACGTCTCAACATACCACGCTCAAGCTTGTTTCTTGGCGCGACTTTCCTGCCTTGTCGTCCCGAGCCTTTGAACATGGTATCGCGTACTTGCTCGCGAGGCACACGGCGCACTTGCAAGATGTGTCCGAACAAGAGATACTTGTCCATTGTCTTGGCGACAATATCCGCCACAGCACCAGAAGCAAACTCGACGAATCCATAATGCTGGGATTTGCCCGTCTTCTTGTTTCGCGCAAGACGTAAGTGTGTAATCTCTCCAAACTGTGTCAGATAGGCACGTAGCTGTGGCTCGTAGAAACCGTGCGGTAAGCGGCCCATGTAGATTACGCCAGGAGTGGTCTCGGGGTTGGACTGATCAGCAATCGCCATGCGAATTCGCTTCTGGACAAGGCCTGTAGAAGGGGCCGATGGGATTCTTGCGACGGGAATAGCATTTGACTCGTCATCAGAGGCTTCGTCTTCACTGCTGGAAAAGCCTGCCAAAAGGGCATCGGTTTGGTCAGCGGTCAAGGGCGCACCACTTTCTTCGTCGTCCTCAATGGCTGGCGGCGAAGCATCCTTCTTGGACTTTGATGCAGTAGTAGCCTTTGGCTTGGTTGTCTTCTTCTCAGATACAGCTGATTTGGGAGTGCTCGTCGTCTTCTTGAGAGCTGACTTTAGAGGCGCCGCAGTTTCGGCCGCTGTGGTCGTTTTCGCCTTCTTTGTAGTCGCCGCTCCTCCAGATGCTGCGGGCGCTTCTCCAGTACTCTTTCTCTTCTTGGCAATGTTCTGTGCAGCCATTTTTGTGAGTATGTGTTGTGGAATTGGGAAATGCCGAGATGTTCTTTTGGCTGGTGTCCAAGTCCAACTTTTTCTTTGCGCTTGCAAGCTCGGACCCTCGATATCGGCTGCTCCATCTACCACTGTTCACCTTGCTCTGAGCATCTCTAGTCTTTCAGCGTCCTGCTCAGACATCCATTGCCTGATTAAATAAATTTTCTGGTTAGTACCTGCAGCTCTGAAGTTGTTGAAAGCAAAAGCTCAAGGTAGGTGGCAGTCTAGGACATGATGTCGGCATCCAATATGCCATTGCGATTCGCCGCGTGCCTCCCTCGACAATCTTCGTTTACGCGCACTTCCCGTCAACTACAATGCCTCAACGGAAAGAGTCGGAATATTGCTCATGCTCGGAGCTTAAATAATTCAAGTCGGCATTCCGCTTGGACATGGAAGGGCGCTGTCTCGCACTCATGGCCACGATTGGTAGCGAGTCAAGATCAGAAACGAACAACAGGGACAATTCACAAACCCACATCAATCGCCACAACAGAGGACAATGCAGTGCAAGATTACAAGCCACCTTCAAAGGGACTGCTATCCTTCTTGCCAGCCAGATGGGTTCCTTATGCTGAGCTCATTCGATTGGACAAGCCTACGGGCACCTACTATCTTTTCCTGCCTTGTTTATTCAGCACTCTCCTCGCAGCTCCACTCGCAACACCCATCGCATCGCCTCTCACTGTCATCTCTACAACCGGGCTCTTCTTTACGGGTGCATTAATCATGCGTGGTGCAGGCTGTACCGTCAACGATCTTTGGGACCGCAACCTCGATCCTCATGTGGCTCGAACTCGATTACGTCCAATTGCTCGGGGCGCGGTAACAGTGCGACAGGCTATACCATATCTTGGAGCGCAACTTCTCACGGGACTTGCTGTCCTACTTCAGTTTCCTCCCGAGTGTCTCTTCTACGGTGTCCCATCGCTCATCTTCGTGGCAATCTATCCCCTCGCAAAACGTGTGACGAATTATCCACAGTTTGTTCTGGGTCTGACTTTCTCATGGGGAGCTATGATGGGATTTCCAGCGCTTGGGGTCGATCTACTGTCGAATGTACCTGCACTTATATCTGCATCGTGTTTATATGCCAGCTGCGTGGCGTGGACGATTGTCTATGATATGATCTATGCATATCAAGACATTCGCGATGATGCGAAAGCAGGCATCAAGAGCATCGCACGTGCCCAGGAAGCAAATGGTAAAACATTTTTGTCCGCGGTTGCGACACTACAGGTAGCTTTGCTCGTGGGAGCTGGTGTGGCTGTTGGTGCAGGACCCGTATTTTACGTTGGCACTTGTGGTGGTGCGGCTGCCACACTCGGGTATATGATTCGACGGGTCAACCTGAAAGACGTCAAGGATTGCTGGGCGTGGTTCGTCAAGGGAGCGTGGTTCACGGGTGGAGCTATATCGGCAGGTCTAGGCGGAGAATACGTCGCGCAGTATTTGGGATGGTATGGCAAGGACGAGGAGTAGATTGTTAAGCGAGGAACGTGACGGAAAGCTGGTGATTGATTGATTGCACGAACGATGTGAAACACAATTCATGTAAGCAAGACTTGTATCATCAATATTGGGGCAGTTGCTCGTGCGAGAAGCTCGTAGGCACCAGCAGATGTAAATAGTTTTGCTTCAATGCCTGTATCTATATACCATTTTAAATGCATGTATGTTTTATGTGTGTAACAGTGTACGGATGTACCTATACCGGCACGACATTCCCCATATGCATTGGAAATTAAAGACATGGACCCAAACAGGACACGAGAGAAAGTGAACCGGTCAGGTGTTATCGACTAGGTGCTGACACTATATCGATAGGCGTCTCTGACTTTGACTAGAATTTTCATCATTCACACTACTCATTCGTATTTTTTCCTCTCTCAAGGACAAAAATAGATGGTATTAGGGCGTCCGGATGGACGAGGCGATATCTCATCGCGTTGAAGGAACGGCCAAATTAACTAATGACCGGACCTTTTGTCGATGGCGATGTCGGCGAGATTATTGTATGAGCGGGTACAGTACTACTGGAGTAATCTCGGGCAGAGAACGGGGGACGGGTGGAGTTGGTCTCTTTCATGTACAGCACAGCAGCACGACAGTTGGACGACGCACACATTGACATGTACATACACATCTGTACACATACACA
Source organism: Acrodontium crateriforme (assembly GCA_033807595.1). Taxonomy (NCBI): domain Eukaryota; kingdom Fungi; phylum Ascomycota; class Dothideomycetes; order Mycosphaerellales; family Teratosphaeriaceae; genus Acrodontium; species Acrodontium crateriforme. Next base: position 1,202,715 of record CP138584.1, on the reverse strand, counting down.
TACAGTAGTCGCACATGATGGAATGGGATGTTCATGAACGGTTTGTGTCACGGCCGGTCCAACGCCACGGCGGCGCCCGTTTCAATCTCTGGCGTCCCCGATGTCTTGGACGCGACCGTTGGCCGACGAGACGAGACCAAACGGGCGGCGCACAGCCGGGCGTTGCGTGCGTGTCGGATGGGGGACGGTGAGTTGGTTGAGTCAAGATGACCTGGTTTACTACGCATGCCAGCAGTCTAGACATGCCCGTCTTGGTTGGGGATACCCATGTAGAGGAGGAAGACGTCAGGCCAGACGACAGTGCGAAGACTACGACGACGACTCCATCCGGCGACTAGTCAAGTGGCGCCGACTACTCGAGGCTGACAGGCACAGGCAGGGCCCCCCGGGGCGGCTGCGGCCTGATTGGCGCGTGCCTGGCGGATGCTGCTCGGCCCGCTGCAGCGGAGATTTGGGCGCGTCGGTCCCGTTTGCGCCGCCTGGCCCCTTGCGCACCGGGCTCCTTCCCAAGCCCGCACACGGCCGACGAGACGAGGAAAGGTCGACCACCTCGAGCGTTCCTTCTCTGTCTTCGTCCTCGCCGTGGTGTGCTGCCGTGGTGTGCAGTGCTGTGTCTCCTGCTCACTCACATTCTTTCTCAGTCGCTCTCTATATCATTTACACACATACACACACACTCCCTCTCTTTGCTGCTCCCACTGGCCACTCCTGACGCCGTGTCCTGCTGAGCCCCGTCCACCATTCCAACTATTGTCGCTCTCTGGACCTATACACGGCTTATGCCCACGCGCTGCATTCCCACGAGCACGACCGTTTTCCCGGCCAGCCACAACAACCTTCGTCCTCACACTCCCGCCCACTGCTCTCCTGACGGCTCTGACGAGTCGCCGTCGCTGCCAGACGTTGCTGCTGCGAGCCCAGTCTGACGCCGTCTGCGACATTGCGAAACACTGTGTGTCGTAGACAACCCAGCCCACCACCCGACCTGGTAGCGTCGCTACCACTCCAGTCGACTAAACATGGACTCCGCACACGTCCAGCTACACCACCGCCATTTGCCTTTCTCGCCGCCCTCGACTGTTACCGATGCCGCCATACAAGCTGCACACACCACTCTACGCGCCATGACCCGCACATTGCTTGAGCGCGATGATTCCTCCTCGACGACTGACAGCAGTAGCACTAGCACCTCCTCAAGTTCCTGCCAACCAGGCGATAACAGCGCGCGATGCGAGAAACCGATCAGCTCAAGTTCAGAAACCATGCCAATCGTGCTCGGTGCAGTGTGAGTCCACGATGAATCAAGTCGGTGCGAATGCAGCTCTGACATGTCTCTAGTATTCCCATTGTTTTTGCACTGGCCGTTTTCATCATATTACATCGCAGACACCTTCGAAAGCAACGCGAGGAAGATGCCAATGACGCCCACAAGTCTCTAGATTTTGGCCTGGGTCCTGGTGTGGGGCCAGGAATGTCCCGTGGCAAGGGCATGCCCGAGATGACAATCACTGACATGGGTGGAAATCCCATCGGACCTGCTAGCGGTCACAGAAATCGTGGTGTTTCCATGGACATGTCTACCAACAATCCATACCTTCTTCCAGCCGGACTCCAGAGCTCCCGAGAGTCAATTCACAGTCTATCGCGCTCTCTATCTGACGATCACGATCCTTATGCTCCCGTGGCATCAATACGGCCTGGCCGCTCAGGGAGCAATCTCCCACCCCACGACAACGGTTCCATGTACTCTGCTTCAACGGGCCAAATCTCGCATTACGACAAAGCAAACTTGCTGGCTAACGCACAGCGCATGCCCCATTCGCCATTGAAGAACAGCTCAGATTCAAACTCGGATGAATTTCCACTACGACCTCAGACTGCGCGCACCGTGGATGAGCCAAACCACCATGAAGTATCCGATCACCATGATTTTCCACCACCACCACCACCGCCACAAAAGGAAGAAGCACCACTCCCACTCCCACCAGCACCTGTACATGTCGCAGAATCTATGGCACCACCACCACGTGGAGCCTCGTTAGCAAACGGTCCGCCCCCACGCAAGGCCTCCATGGGCAGCAGTGACAGAGGGAGAAGTACGATGCGAGAATCAAGTAATTACGGCGATGTTGAACCACCAATGCCACCTATTCCTACTGTCATGGAACCTCACGATGCAGAATATGACGTGCATCCATCCATGATCTCAACGGGATACCCAGCTGAAGAACTCGCCGCACCTCAACCCACCGGCCAAAGATTATCTGTCATGGGACTGAGGCCGTTGCCTCCTGACACCGTCCTTACAGATGACAATCCCGAAACTCGTGCCAACCGAATCAGATCCTTCTACAAGGAGTATTTTGACGATTCCAAGGCCAACCCCGAGGGCGACTACATCGACGACTACCTGGACGGAGGTGCCATCTTTGACCCAGAGACTGGAGGCTTCATCACAGCTGCAAAGCCATGGGCACAACCCGTTGGCCGTCGTGCCATGACTCCTCCACCGCGAGGCGCACCTCGTATGAATGCCGGTGGCCCTCATCAACGACATGGTTCAACTCAATCTGGGGTTCGCAGCCAGATGCGTGGCCGTGCAGGTTCTCAACCACAAATGCCCAAGAAGCGTCTACCTCCTCCAAAGCCACTTCACGAGCTTCCCACACCTCACATGATGGGCTACGATTCGGCGATCGCCACTCCTATTGATTT